>CM046858.1:48994095-49553424 GCA_025617745.1 Heliocidaris erythrogramma
TGTGCGTGCAAAGTATAAATTCTATTCCATGCATGCATTATAATATACACGTTTACATTTGTAAGTTCTGTAAACAATCAGCATACAGTATCCTGTTCTTAGCTTCAAATTTTACACTGTCAAGTACATGAGTGATATGAATATATTACATCATTAGTTACACAAATTGGATTTACAAATAAGTATGCTGTCAATGAATACATGTATCTTGCTCGTTGAAAAACTTTTTGGAATTTTTGGAAAACTGTTCAAGACTTTTACCCCTCCATCTCTTCCTCAAGCTAGGTTGGGAAGCTCATGTAGCTCTGTATTGCTTGTGTTACTTGGCTTAAATGAAACTGCTTGTTTCCTAGACTTGCAAAATCATAATGCAATACTTATAAGAACTAAGAAAGTGATAACAGCATATAGCCAGTAATCTGAAGTACATGTATATCTTCCTGATGGAGATTTGGAAGCTGTTGGATGAATGGTACTGTTTTCTCCAAGATCTTTTGATGTTGTTGATTCTTGCTCTACTAGTTGAGTGGATGCAGCACAGGGGTCTTGGATGTTGCGTAGTTCAGTATTTTGAATGGGATTCCATCTAAAGTCATTACATTCACATATATCTTTTGTTACTTCTAAGATAGAAGCACAGCAGTATACCAATCCTGTTAATCTAGCCAGTTTGATCTGATTTAATGTTTCACCATTTTCTTCTGCTGAGGTCAATGAGGGTAGCCTTATGCCATCTTGGTAACATACAATCTGTTCTGGTAGAGTCCTTTGTTTAATTGCACATTTCAGTGAAACCCACTCCCCATCATTATAATCATTGCTTAATCTACAAGATGCCTTACCAGGCGGGTAATCAACACGTAAACCAATTCTAGGATATTCAGGTAGCTTAGCACCATTCTTGTATGCTGTTAGAATGTACCTTCATCATTTCTAGAAACAGGGTTGATTATTAATAGGATAAAGCAAATGTTACTATCACTGTCATTATGACTGACAAGTTCATACCTTGGAGGCAATGCAATAGATTCTAGATTTGACCTGTAAAATGGTGCTTTATGTCCGTGCTGCAATGTAATCGTTGTATTGTCGCATGGGTAGGAGAAATTAAGTTTTCCCACCTCCCCTTCTGCAACATTCAGTATTCTAGAGTCACTTCTGGCTTGTCTACTGGATATGATTAATGTAAAGACAACCACATGTATGGCAATGCTTAGTTTAGTGTTGGATTTGCTCAACTTGCCCATGCTTTGAAGATATTTTGTTTTCAAGGACTTGGAGAAGAAGGAAAAGAAGAAGCTGAATGTACACAAACGATTTGTCCCAGATATGAAAAAAATACAAGTTTATAGCAGATAGGGGATTTATTATTATGCGCTATATAAAAATTACTTTATTATTATTATTGCAATTTCAGTGTGGAACACACAAAAAAAGGAGAAAATATGAAAATTGCTACAGAGTTCTTTTGAACAACACTATCTTGTAAACAAATATCTGTATATAGCTATTTTATCTTAGTTCATGTAGGTCTTAAGTAAATGTTGATTGGTTGATGTTCAAAGAATGTTGACAGGCATCCAAAGCTCTCTTCCAACGATTCTTCAACTTCTGCTTATGATGACATAAATGGTACCCTGGGGTACCAAATAAAAATCCGCCATTTTTTTGAATTATTGAAATTTTTTTTAGGGCTGTACCCTGGGTTACCAAAAAGTGGGAAATTATTTTGGTGTGATTGTTTCAACATTCAATGGTGTCCCATGTTCTTGTAAAAATGTAATTTTCTCAAATTCATTGTTGTTGTGAGTAATTATTCTATTATTGATTTCTATTTCTTCGATTTGAGAGAGGGCTTGGGCCAGCAGGGTCATAATAACACCATCAGCCTGCTCCCCCCGTCACTCGCCTAAAAACCGCTACCATGTACACAGATCAGCGGCCTGCTCGTCCCCCAACTTCTGTATTGCACGATATCGTGCTCTTTCAACTTTCTCGGTCCTTGAAATCTTCCGTCTTTTACCTCCTTTCCCTTACAGTAAATTTCCGTATCCACCATCACCTTCCTCCACCATTGTCCAAGTTTGAAAGGTTGACAGCTAACATACAGTAACGATGATGTGATGTTTTTTAGGAAGAAGTGAAATAAAATCAAGTTCTAAAGCCGCGGGAGCTAGCGCTATAGCCACTGCGCTTGTGAGGGCTAGCTAGCTAGCACGAGCGCTAGCGCTAGCAGCAGTACAGTGCATGCACACCGTAAACATGCACTGCATTAAACTCTGGGGTTGTACTCGAGTGGACGTGAGATGGCGCTACACAACGTGGTACCCCGGGTACAACGCTACCCCGGGGTACCGCGTGGTGCATCTTATGAGGTTCGGTGTAAAAATGCCAGAGGTAAAAAATGCTAGTGGTAAATGTAAAAGGAAAAAGTTGTCAGAAAAGCGTCCCCAAATTTGTTGACATTGTACAATCCCCAGCATTTTCAAATGGAGTTCCGTCCATGTCTCTCTGATTGTAAAGTGTAAATAAATGAATAATCCCTTTCATTTTGTTTTCATCATGCGAAGATAACAAAGGGGTTCACATCTGAAAAGAAATAGTTCAATTTCTAAATTAATGTGAATACGAAAGTGCATTAAAGGAAATGTCTCGTGTAGTTTTTTCTTATCGATACTCTTTCTTATAATTTAGTATTATTTCATAATGAATTCTTAGATTACGTCTCGTTATAATTGCAATATTAATGATTATCATAAACTGAATGCTTAACCTTCGCAACTTCAGTTCTATTTTCTGTAGGCCTATTTACTCGCTTTATTAGCTGCAGAGTGGAACTCAAGGATCATGCAGTTTCAATAGATTCCCCCGATTACTATACATTCTCCTTGATGTGTCCCCAAATAATAACGATAGCGAGAAAACATTGAATAAAGAACTGGACACATCGTCTAAACGCAAGTTGGCCTCAAATCACCGTAGGTCTTCTTAAACAAAATGCAGTCATATCGTATCATGAGTGCACCTAATGTCAAATCCCCGAATTTGTTATGAGTACCCCCCCCCCCCCGGCCCGGATATAGCATGCATGTATTGTTTGCCACTCGCTTTCAGTTGACGACTCTTGTTTGTTAAACACTTCAATATTATATTCTTTTTTCACTTTGAATTCAGTTTGAATATATATGCATCTTGTTTATAACGTATAACGTGCATGAGCCCCCCCCCCCCCCCCCCCATTAATGTTGACGAGGCTGTAATGCTCGATGTTTGTGTGACGGCCTGTACATTTGCTGAAGAAGGGAGAACTGTAAAAGGAAAACGATGCAGGTACAAGTACAGATAACGAAAAGCAAACTAGTCAAGATCATTTGGTACAAGTTATTTTACTACATGTACAGGTACTGTGTCCTTAAGTTATACAGTTAGTATCATGATGCGGGGGCATCTCGTTTTTCCGAAGGTTCGTATTTCCGAAAGACTAATTTCCCATGCCTGGGGGTTCACAATTCCGAACATTTGTTGTATTATTCCGAATGTTCCAAGGTTCATAATTCCGAAAAGGTTCATATTTACCCACAAAAGGACTGTCCCACATTAGGGTGATGTCATTTTTGCATACCTCCTTTCCCTTCTCTAAACCTAAAAATCAGTTGCAGACTTCCTTCTCGTTCCAAATTCCATTCGGAATAATGAAATCGTACGTCGATTAAAAAAAAGCTGGGTCTACGACCTGGAGTCCAGAGTCCAACAGTTCGACAAGAAATCCCGGTCAAACCAAATAGTTTAAAAAGTAAAAAACAAGCAGATGTCAGGTCTGCTTCTTGACCTTTATATTTCTCCTCTTGATTTTTCACCTGTATTCTCCTAGTATGCAGCTGGCATATTTTGCCTCTTTACCTTTTGTTCCTGACATCACCCATCGCGTGTTTATCTCATGCCATTTTACCTCTCGCATTTTTATCTCTGGCATTTTTTCCTCTGGCATTTTTTTCCTCTGGCATTTTTTCCTCTGGCATTTTTACCTCTGGCATTTTTACCTCTGGCATTTTTACCTCTGGCATTTTTACCTCTGGCATTTTTTCCTCTGGCATTTTTACCTGGCACCTCTTAGGATGACTCTGTGATACTGAACACTTGACTGTGATACATAAAATTAAATGAAAAAGCATGTTTGGCTATTAGACCTTATATCCTGCTTGATGATGACAAGGAAATCCACTCAAACAAGAATTAGTGATTTGTGAATCTGATGATCATAGTAAAATAAGTTTATCACTGTTCTCCAGCTCGCACATACAGGGAAGTACCCGGCATCCTTTAGAACATGAATGAATCCAGCATCAAATGCAACCAAATGCTGCTGAAGAAGTCCACATTATCCCTTATATTTCTGGAGATTTATTCATTTACATGCATGTACAATCAAGTTTGATCGCTTATCCAGTGTACTCTTTTAGCTGCAGTTATCCAACATCATTCTTCACTGTCAAAGGATATAGAACTTCCAACTCTTCCAGTACATACGAGTCTTCCATTCATTTAACATGTTTGAAAGATGAGAATAGTGTCCGTGAGTCTGTGGTAAAAAGGATAATCATATTAATTTTTTTCCTACTGACTATACAAACACAAATTGGCATAAAAAAGATGTATCTTTCGAGGGATTCTAGGACAACTACCCCCTGGAAAACTACCCTTCGGACAACTACCCCCCTAGACAATTACCCCGGGGATAGTCGTCCGGATACGCTTTTGAGGACCTCTCCCATTCATTATGTACAAAAAAGTTCATATAATTTCTATATTCTCAACAACAAAAAATAATGCACCCTAGATGTAATCATTGCACATATGTTTTTGAACAACCCCTGTGAAACAAATCTATTCCTTCATTAACAACTAAAGAAAATGGAAATTGAATGTAATGTTAAGTACAGAGCATATAGGAGAAGACCTTGCAAGATACATCACAGAGTTAGCGATATGTGTTTGATCGAACACAGCTTCAAAACTTAATAGCTTTCTTATTTTTCATTGGATTGTGCCCAAAACTTTCACTGATCTGTTTCTCTCATTTTTCAGCTTCTGTTAAAACCAACTAAATATATAGGTTAATTTTATAAAGTTTAATTTTACTGAAAAGCAGATAAAAAATGAATTTTAATAAACTTACCAATGTCATCTGAGAGCTGTGAGAGAGTTGCAATAATGGATGCAAGATGTTATTAATAAGATGGGTTTGATTTACAAGTGGCTAATCTTCCGGGAAAAAAGTGTCATTACATGGATACATGACTCTTCTTTCGGTTTCATATTCAGCAAAGCACTGCCTTATAATTTCAAATGCCTTTTTATGTTCCCTCCCACTTAAAGAGCTGGATGGATTTGAATATTCATACCACAGGTACTTCTCTTAAAGGCGCAGATTAAGTTTGAAAATGAGTTGAATCTGACAAAGTTCAAGAGGTCAACGAACTTTCAGTGAAAATCACCTTACATGTAATAACTTTTGTACCTTTGAGGTACATGTAGCATTACCAAATTCAAATCTCTTGAAGGTGCATGTCATGTTTGTAAATGGGTCAATGTAAAAGGTCAATAGGTCAATGACCTTTCAGTTAAAATCACTAATACATGTAATAACTTTTTCTACATGTATCTTTGAGGTGTGATCACCAGATTCATATCACAGTTACATGTACATGTACATGCCTTGAAGGCACAGGTAAAGTGTGAAATATATGTCAACTCTGAGAAAAAGGTCAGTAAATTTCACTGAAAGCCACTGAACACACTACCCCATGCTATGATAATTATATTACCATGCATGGACTGTCCATTTCATGAATGCTAAATCACAAATGAATTTATTTCATCCTCCTGAACTATAGGATAACCTTCATTTTACTTGTACAATAGTTTTCATGACACTGAAATGTGTTCACATTGACATCACTTTCTTGTATCAATCCTTACCTTCAAGAGAGTAGCCTTGGTGATTTTTATCTCACCTGATACCAGTGGAAATCAATAAATCTAGTAAAAAACTCAGTTATCGTTAATGCGGGTAATGATGAGTGTATGTTGTAAATTGAAAGATGCAGGCAAGACAACGCTAGGCGTTCCCCTTGTTTTTGTAAATCAGTAAAGACAGTAATAAAATTAGTCAATAGTGCGGAAGATGGTGATCATCGTGGTAGTACAATAAGAGTATAAGTTGATCTGTTGTCACACGAAGGAGTAAACGTTTGCTCCTTCGTGTGACAACAGATCAACTTATACTCTTAATAAAGTTAGTACTGAAGGTCATGTAGCTGTTTTAAATCACATCCTTCAGAGATAGACAGCCAAACAGAACAAATCAGTAATTAACAGGTACATGTATGGTCCAGGCCATCAACATTTATCAGGCAGGGCCTAATAAATAATCATAGAGTTGTTCTGAAATCACATACAAATATTCATAAGCCAAATAATATAATATGAAAAGGTTTGAAGTTTTCAGAATAGTCAATTTATGTAGAAATAATTGAAAAATAAATTAGGGTTGTTTGGGACAAAGAACATATTATAATAATATAATAATATAATGTGGAACACACTGCTGGCCAAAGGTGATATAGTTAAGTGAGATGTGGAGGGTTTATAGGAAGAGAGACAGAAGGGGGGCGGGGGCAGTGAGTGGGTGCTTTATTTCATCAAAGTTTAATATAGGGTTAGATTCACAAAGGTGGTAATAGATTTGTACCATGGTTTATGCAAATTTTGTGGTATAAATGCCCTTGATTTCGTGCGTACCCTTAGAAAGATCCAATAATAAATTTCACACTAGTTGCCATGGTTTAGACAATGGTTTATGTAAATTAATTGAAATAAACCGCGTAATTTTACATAAACCATGGTCTAAACCATGCCAACTAGCTTAAAATTTTGCGCACTTTGCTAATCATTCATTATTGGATCTTTCTAACTTTATGCGCAAAATTAAGCGCACTTATACCACAAAATTTGCATAAACCATGGTACAAATCTATTACCACCTTTGCGAATTTGGGCCATAAGGTTAGGTTTAGGGGTAGGTTGAAGGGTAAGGTTTTGAAGGGTAAGGGTACATGTACATGTAGGTACAGTTTTTGGTGCAGGGTTGAGGATAAGAATTCAGAATAGTGTATGAAATTGTACAACCAGTGAGTGGCTTTCATATCCCACTGGGCCCTGCTTCATAAAACTTTTCATCAATGACTGTTATAAGCTACTGAAATCTGAAATCCTTGCATCTGATTGGCTGAGAGCAAATTTGTCGGTAAAAATCACAGACAAGACACTTGATGAAACGCCTATATCCTGTTTCGTCCTTTGCATACCAGGAAGAAGAGAACAACCCCTACAGCCATCTGGACCTAGCTGCAGTGAGGACAGCATATGGTCTCCTGTGGGACCTGCATCCTAGAGATAGATTCATGACCTGTCTAGCAAACGCCATTGAGATTCTCCTCAGGAAGTTAGACCAGTCCCTAGTGCAGCCGCATGGTATCAATCAGGTAAGCTAGACCAGTGCCTAGTGCAGCCGCATGGTATCAGTCAGCTAAGCTAGACCAGTCCCTAGTGCAGCCGCAAGGTATCAGTCAGCAGTGTTATAGCTACGGTGGTCGGCGGTGGACGGGCCCGACCAGCACGGGGGATTTCCGTCCACCACTCCGGGTGAAAAACACTGCTTCCGACCGGCACTAATTTCACATAAGAAACAGCATTAAACGTAACTGTTTGTGAAGAAACGTGGTACTTACATTCATATTTCCATCTTTATTCTTGTTTTATTTGCAATCGTACAAGAATCATGCTTTCTATTTGACAATAAATGATTATTTCTTAAAGATTTGCCGAGTTTTGTTGTCTTTTGTTACGCACTATACTGTACTACTGTTCGAAATTTGCACGTACAAATAGATATCATGTTTTGCGTAGCATATACCGGAAGCTGCTGTTCTGAATACTGTATTGTCAACAATTTGAACCACCACTAAAAAGTTCCTAGCTATAACACTGTCAGTCAGCTAAGCTAGACCAGTCCCTAGTGCAGCCGCATGGTATCAATCAGGTAAGCTAGACCAGTCCCTAGTGCAGCCGCATGGTATCAATCAGGTAAGCTAGACCAGTCCCTAGTGCAGCCGCATGGTATCAATCAGGTAAGCTGGACCAGTCCCTAGTGCAGCCGCATGGTATCAATCAGGTAAGCTAGACCTGTGCCACTGGCACTTCTGGAAAGTTTGAAAACGCCAGAAAGTTGATGTCATTTACAGTTAACAGAAGGTGAAGGGCAGGGAAATATGTTAATTTTGACAACTGTCAGAAAAGGAGAAATTTAGGAAGAGATTGTTCAAGTATCTGTGGGAAGGAGACGAAGTGGTCATCAATCTGTGGTGAACCAACCGAAGATTAGCGGTGCCTTTTTCCTTCAATAACTTGTGACAAAGTAATCGATGAAAGACCATGGAGGACACAGCAAGATGATCATATCATCTGACTATATACAGTGAGGGAGAAGTAAATGAATGATGCTTGACTGCTTGTAGTACATGTACATTTTATTAATTATCCACGCCGATAAAATCGGCAGGGTTATGTAAAGGGCTCTGTATGTTTGTTTGTTTGTGTACAAGATAACTAGAGAACGGGTGAACGGATTTCCACCAAATTTTCAGGGATGTTCGGATAGTGACAGGAAAGAATCGATTAGATTTTGGTGATGATCGGTTGACGCTGCAAATTCTGTGTAACCTTGTAGTTTTCACCCCATAGTAAAATATAGGAACTTCAGTTCGGATAGTGACAGGAAAGAATCGATTAGATTTTGGTGATGATCGGTTGACGCTGCAAATTCTGTGTAACCTTGTAGTTTTCACCCCATAGTTAGTATAGTATTGCAACTACTCTGTAGCACCGCTAAGGCGTGGGTCTGCCGCCTTTGACGGCCTTTCTAGTTGGACAGTGTGAAGCAGCTTTAAACATTTTTTTTTTCTTGTTGATTGGTATTAAAGGTGCCTTATAATTCTGACTTTGTTTTGCTACAAATGTACTACACAGTTATCAGTTTTTGTTCGGAATCAGTTAAAATTTTCAATACACCATTTTTTTAATGGGAATTCGAAACTTTCTATTGCTCACTTCTGTAACTGTGATTCTGACTAGTCCCACTCATTGTTAAGCAGTTTTGTTTCCAATTGCTTTTACATGTAGTTGCTGATCATCCTGGAATGCCCTCTTTTGGAGCTGAACTTTGAGTTGGTCCAGGTCCTATGCAGGATCCTTGCCAAGCGACTGGTCCATGGGGCCAGGACTAATCTGATTCAAGCCCTGCTTCAACTGGAGAAAGACCGTTTCCGGAGGCTCTTGAAGATTCTCAAAGCTCACATGGTGTCCATGATCAGGCCAAAACAAGGGTAAAGCCTGCTTCACATTGGGTGGTACTCACAAATTGTATTAAACCATGAATGAATGAATAAATGAATAAATTTATTTGTACTATTTTGTAGTTTGAAAGTACTCATGTACCTTGAAAGTACTCTTGATTTTTTTTCCTTTTTTGTAAGCCCCTGGTTCTCAGTCTGTTCAGTATTTCACAACATAAATACAAGTGAATTTATATTTTTGAAAAGAGATATGTTGGTCATTTTGATTATTCTCATTTTTTCCATAGAGCATCTGAGGGAATGATTCATGTTGCCATGGCAATACATATCCTCTATGAAGCTAATCAAATTACATTTGAGCACGATTCAAGTAGAGGTCTAGCCCAGTTGGAAGATTTCTACTGCCACCAGCTTTCAAGGTAATCACTCAACCTCTTCATCATGATTTAGGTCTTGGGTATTTTTTACCAGGATTCTTCACGAAAATTGCAATGAAATAGCAGTGCTTCTGCAAATAATTTGTTGACTACCGGTAAACGCATGCAGGTAATTTGTTTATAATTCTAACTGAGCTATAATCACTTTTATTTTATGCTTATCTATCACCAAAAAGCTCTCTAATATATTAACCTACATTATATCATATGTAAAGTCTCTTCTGCTTTCAGTGATAGAGCAAAGGTATAAAGATAAAGTGAAATACATTTATATACCAGAAAAAGTAACAAACTTGTCTCACAATATCGCTGTTGTTATCAGTTTCTAGGCAAGCTTTAATACAGTTTTGAAAATTCAGGCAGGATGTCAAGATTTTGAAAGGTTATGAAGTGTTGAGCTTAATTTTGCCGTAAATAGCGGGGTATGTCATCTTCTTTCTTGTGCATCATTTATTATGATCCGCAGGGACCTCGACTATCAGACGGAGTACCACCGATGGCAGCTCAAAGCAGGGCTCCCTCTACAGTCACCGAGAGATGAATGGTCCTCTTCATCACCGATCCCATCTCTACTTGATTTCCCATTCCTATTGGATCCTGCTGTGAGTCAATATTTTCCTCTTCCTTATTTTCCACTTCTCATTCTTTCTCTTTTTCTACGAAGTCATTCCCTGCTTTTGTTCTTCAGGATTATATTTTTTCTTCATACCTGTTGTTGCTCTGTTACTACTGTATACCTCTTTTTGGTTCTCCTATTCTTCTTTCTCTCCTTTTACACGTTGATGACATGCTCTTACTTTATACGGACTTCAAAGTGTGCTGCTTTTTCGCTTTTGCTCTTGAAATCTATAAATGGTGACTGTGCCCAATGTTGTGTGTGGTCGCATGAAAAACCCGAATTTGCCGATGAGACCTTGTTTTGCTCTTCAAAGAAATATTCAGCACGTTGATCTTGTTATTTGTATATGATTTAATTTCTAACCATTGTTAATGTTTCCACAGACTCCTGTTAAAAATCACAATCCTGCATTTATAGAACAATCACAGAATTCCTCAAATAGAGAGTGAGCCTTCCATGGAAGTGGGAGCATGTTTTATATGTTTACTGAAATAGTTTTGTTTTCACAGTCCAAAGTCCATGTGTTACACCTTGATGCTGTGGTACAGATGAGGAAAGAATACCAGGTGGCCATTCTACATCAAGCTGTGAGTCTTCATCTCTTCAACTTTCAAATTGCAACAATGGAAAAAAATTAACATATTTCATCCATTGATTATGATTCACAGGATATATTATCATGTTTTGTGATTGCCATTTCTTTTCAAAACTTTGAAGAGGATTAGAAGTTTTAATAAAAACTGCTTTAAAGTAGTAATAATTTACTAAGCATTGTTCTATTTTAGGTCACTCTTGATTTTGATCTTAGGAAGGAAAGATGAATGACTTAGGATAAATCTGAAAGTCACAAACATCCAGAACTATTATTTCTGTAAGGTATGTAGGAAGGCATCTCAAATCTCAAACTGTGGAGATATTTTCCTCTAGTTTTCTTGTTATTTCCAACTAATTTCAATTGTTTTGTCTCAGTTTCTATTGAAAATGTGAACCAAAAATAATGGGAAACATCCTACATGTAGGTATGACTTTAACCCTTTAGCACTTGAAGAGTCTGGAAATTGTAGTCATTTACTCCTCACACCACCCTTCAGTTAACCATCTTATGCAATAGTCTCTCTGCTGTATGCAAAATCTCTCTGCATTACTGCGTCATTGCGATGCAGATTCTAAACAGTTAATATCTAAAGATAGCACACACTTTTATTGTGCCAGATCCCCTACATTCGTTGTTAAATGGGTCAAAGTCCACAGGCAGTCTTGGGCGGTTTTGGGCAGTTTGAGGAGTAACTAGACGGGCGGTTTCGGGCGGTTTTGGGCGGTTTGAGTGCTAGAGGGTTGAGCATGTTATGGGGAGCGTTTCATCAAGCATTTTGTCAGTGATTTTTACTGACAAATTTGCTCTCAGCCAATCAGATGCAAGGATTTCAGTAGCTTATAACAGTTGTCGGTACCTTTCAGAGAGTGAACCAAGCCCAGAAGTATCTGAAGGATGGAAGACGTTTCACTCCCAACCTGAAAGACTCCATCAAGGCTGCCATGTGCCCATTCCTGGTTCTTGAGGTTAGACGTGACTACCTGATCAGTGATACCCTGGCTCAGATCAGACTCAAGAAGAATGACCTCAAAAAACCACTCAAAATCAAGTATATTGGAGGAGGGGAACAGGTGAGACCCTCTGTATAGTTCTTGTTTAATCTTACATTTGATGCTGAGAAAGCCATTATATACTAATTTAGTAGGTTAGGTAAGGTACCAGTAGGCATTTAGCCAGTATTTCATTTCTAAAAGTTGAACTGTTGCTCTGTTCATGAGATGCCTTACTTTCTGTGTGAAATCTTTTTTAAGCTCTGAGCTTTACACCTGAATATGTGCACAGGCTGCTATCTGGTTTGCAAACAAATGCCTCAGTGACAAGTGCCACTTTTTGAAAGCATTTCAAATATATTCATACTCACAGCATCATATATGTAATAGGAAGCATAACAAGCAAGCTATGATTTATCTGATTTGATGATGTCCTTGTTTCCTGTTGTCAGGGTTTGGACATGGGTGGACTTCAGAAAGAATTCTTTCAGCTCATCTCTGAAGAAGTCTTCAACCCCAGCTATGGCATGTTTGTCAGCTCAGAGGAGAATAGGACAATATGGATCAATGGTAGGACACACATATTATTTGTTTTCTGGTCATGATATTGAATTGTAAAAGAAACTGTCTCAGAGCAACTGGGAAAGGTTGATGATATAGCAAATAAGAATGGGTGTATGCTGTAAGGTTTTGGAATCACCAAAATGATAAAGAAATTGACTCAATCCCGCTGAGAGTCACATGCACTGCACACATAAATGTGTATATGGGACTACATGTAAATGTTTGGCATTTCAGCTGTTTCTTGTCATATTTTGAATATGAGAGTATTTGGAGAGCAATCCTTTCAGGGGACATATCTACTGTGATAATCTTCCAAACTAACACAATAAGAATGAGAAAGATCGAGAATTATTTGTTACCTTTCCCAGAACTCAAGCTTCCCTTTAACTACATGTATGTACTTGTAAGAATCTATAAATACAATTAGTATGCAATCTGATACTTTTATTGGTGGGAACATTTCCTGTGGAGATTATAGCAATGGGTGTTTGTATGCATTGCAAGAATGCTTTGCTGTTTAGATTGATGCAGTATGAATCCAATGAGATTGTATTGGCAGGACGTTGATGCAGATTTCTAATTAGATTGGAACACACTTTTTTTACTTATTGCTCTGATATTATACATTTTCAACTAGAACCATATTCTAGACATTAGTTACTTTTTAGCTCACCTGAGCCTAAGGCTCGAGTGAGCTATTGCGATGGAAATTTGTCCGTCGTCCATCGTCCGTTAACTTTTTTCATTTTCATCTTCGTCTCCAAAACCCATGATCGGAATTCAACCAAACTTGGTAGGAATCATCCTTAGGGGTAGGGGACCCAAAGTTGCTAAAATGGTACATGTGGCCCCCAGGGGGCCCAGGGGGAAGGCCCCCAGTTGTAAAAGCTATGTAAATTTCAAACATCTTCTTCTCCAGAACCAGGCATAGCTCAGACTTGGTATTGTGTATGGAGATACCTCTATAGATGAAGAATGAATGTTGTTCATGAAATTTCTCTGAGTGGCCCTATAGGGGCCCTGTGGGGGTAACATACTGGAGGGGGGGGGGGGCGCTGCCAGGCAAAATGTACATTCTGATCTTCTTCTCCAAAACACATAATCGGAATTCAACCAAACTTGGTAGGAATCATCCTTAGGGGTAGGGGACCCAAAGTTGCTAAAATGGTACATGTGGCCCCCGGGGGGCCCAGGGGGAGGGCCCCCAATTGTAAAAGCTATGTAAATTTCAAACATCTTCTTCTCCAGAACCAGGCATAGCTCAGACTTGGTATTGTGTATGGAGATACCTCTATAGATGAAGAATGAATGTTGTTCATGAAATTTCTCTGAGTGGCCCTATAGGGGCCCTGTGGGGGTAACATACTGGAGGGGGGGGGCGGGCGCTGCCAGGCAAAATGTACATTCTGATCTTCTTCTCCAAAACACATAATCGGAATTCAACCAAACTTGGTAGGAATCATCCTTAGGGGTAGGGGACCCAAAGTTGCTAAAATGGTACATGTGGCCCCCGGGGGCCCAGGGGGAGGGCCCCCAATTGTAAAAGCTATGTAAATTTCAAACATCTTCTTCTCCAGAACCAGGCATAGCTCAGACTTGGTATTGTGTATGGAGATACCTCTATAGATGAAGAATGAATGTTGTTCATGAAATTTCTCTGAGTGGCCCTATAGGGGCCCTGTGGGGGTAACATACTGGGGGGGGGGGGGCGCTGCCAGGCAAGTATGTACATTCTGATCTTCTCCAAAACACATGATCGGAATTCAACCACACTTGGTGGGAATCATCCTTAGATGTAGGAGATTTAAATAATACATGACATTGTAGACCATGGGGTGGGGGGGGGGGAATTATGACCTTGTTCTCATCTCATTTCCTAAACTGGTTTCCACTAAACCAGTTTTCAAAACCAGTTTAGAAGATCGCTTCATTAGCATTCACATTACGCTCCCCTGAACTGGTTTCCAAAACCACTTCACCGAAAGTGATCTTGTTGCTATGGGAACACTCTAAGCGGGGTCAAATGTTTCGCGCGGAATTTGAAAACGGCGAGAGTTACGTACATTAGCGCGGATCGTATACCGCGCGCACAATAGTACTTCCGGGTGAAGATCGGTTGTGTCCACATTTCACGTAAAACCAGTTTAACGACGAAAGCGGTCTTGAAAACCACATCGCGAGGTGGTTTTCAAAACTGGTTTCCAAGACCACTTAAGATCGCTTCCAAGACCACTTTGAGCGTTCTCATTACACCCCAAACTGGTTTCCACTAAACTAGTTTAAGGATGTAGATTAGAACGGGGTCTATGTTAATTTCTAACATCATCTCATGTACATCCTCCTAGTTGTTTCAATTTCTAACATATCCTGGTGGTGCTAGAGAGAACATGCGCCAGATGTGAATTGATCCACCTCAGGTGAGCGTCGTGCCCCCTGGGGCTCTTGTTATTGTTGAACATCCAATGTCAGTGTCATTTGGTTCTGTAAGCTAAAATCGATTTCGATCTTAAAATCAATCTTAAAGGGAAGCTTGAGTTCTGGGAAAGGTAAAGCCTTCTCATTCTGTATATGTTTGGGAGATTATCATAGTAGATATGTGCCCTGAAAAGGATTGCTCTTCAATTAATACACTCACATTCAAAATATGACAAGAAACAACTGAAATGTTGGGGCCGAACATTTGTGTGTAGTCCCGTATACACATTTCAGTTTGCAGTGCATGTGAATCTCGGCAGGATTGAGTCCATTTCTTATCATTTTGGTGATTCTAAAACCTTACAACATACACCAATTTTTATTTGGTATATAATCAACATTTCCCAAAATGCTTTGAGACAGTTTCTTTCACAATTCATTCTCACGACCATAACTCAACTTAATCTTTAAGATTGAAATTGATTTTAGTTGATGAAACTCCTGCACTCCAGATAGCCTTTAAGCATATCATTGTTTTTCATTCTCTTTCAGGATCCGAGGGCTCTGCCGATTCTGATGATGAGTTTGAGCTGGTGGGCACCCTGCTCGGCCTGGCTATCTACAATGGTATCATCCTAGATGTCAGCTTCCCCATGGCCATTTACAAGAAGCTCCGTGAGGATACCGTGACCCTGGAAGACCTGATAGGGGTACAGCCGTCCCTCGGGAGGGGCATCAAAGAGATGCTGGAGTATGAGGGAGAGGTGGAGGATGTCTTTTGCCAAACATTCCAGGTAGGAGAGTTTTTGTCGGTCATTACATGAAATACTGTGTGTGGGACTGGGACTCCTTCTTTTGTGGATTTGATAACCATTGATCAGGCTCAGTAATAGATTAACAAATTAGTATGATGCAGTAGACAGTGTGTTGCAATGCTGTGTTTTAGGAATTGAAATCTGTGTTTTGTGTGTTTTGTCGATGATGGTGATGATTATGATGATGATGATGATATTTCTGTATAATGGGACAAAGCTTTTTAGTATGATGAAATGTTGATGAGAGTTAATATGGCCTCATATGAGACCAAATTAAGTATTAGGAATGTGATCGAGTCATTATTACTTCAACTACTTATCTTATATTTAAATTTTTACTCTTATTTGTTTGGTTCCTGGTACTCTCTATGTTACAATATGTGGCTCATAGTTTTACCCACTGGCTAAGTAGTGCCCTAGTGTGGTTATACAGGCCACAGAGATAAAGGACTCTCAATGTCCACTGTATCTGCCGACAGATGACTGAGAGATATCGGTCAGCTGTGCGATGATACGGCACATGTGCTTTCCAGTTTTTGTCCATACTTGAAAGTGAGACGCAGGGTTAGTTTTAAAGCAGCGCGATTGATCTGAAATGATTTTGTTGCAAGGCATTGGATTTGATGTCAGTGGTGGATGTGATGCAGCTAGCTACTGTTACCCAATGACGTTGGATTATCAGGGCCCTGTTTCATAAAACTTGTTATCAATAACAACTGCCACATTTCTATGACAAATTTGCTCTTAGCGAATCAGATACAAGGATTTCAATATCTTATAACATATGGATAATATATGGATTCGGGGGGGGGGGGGGTCACTCTACCGTAATGACATTTTGTTGTAAACTCGATGTCAACACAGTGCCCAAAACAACTTATGACTTGCCTTTATTTGTACAGTAGTTGTATGTATCATATAATTTTCAATAACTGCAACTGCGTCCATATGTACAATGTATCTCTTAACGGTATAGAACTCTGGGTCATGCTTAAGTAATTGTTCATTTGACATATTTGAAACGTTTTTTACGTATACTGAATCCACATCTTTATTTGTTTTTGTTTTGCTTTTTCTATTTTTATGTATTGTACTCTAGCTGTGTTACCCTGCCTGAGGAACTTCTACTTTTATCTGTAAACCTCGGTCCTGTGTTATTTATGTACTTCTTTATTTGAGTGTTAAATGTTTTTATAATAAAGATGAATTAATAAAATATTGTAAATTGTTATTGATAACAACAAGTTTTATGAAACTGGGCCCAGGACTTTGTAAGAAATAGTCTTGATTTCTTTGCTTTCTTCTTAGGTGTCTTATTCATCAATGGGTGATGTTTTAACTGTTGACTTGGTACTCAACGGCTCTCAAATTCCTGTAACAAATCAGGTATGTCCTTGCCCACGTTTCTTTCAAATATCAACGCTGTTGTGTAATCATATGCAACATAGAGAAATAATAAAATAATCAATATGGTTGAGAGTTTAGTGAAGTAAAGTCACCTCATTTCATTGTATGAGTTTAGATATATTGCTTTACATTCTAAGATCACATAATCAGTAATGACATTTTTTCTTTTGTATATGAGTTTTTATCGTTTTTGTATAATGTTGCAACTTTCTGTTCAGATTTTGATGAATATGTGGGTACTCATCATGTATTTTCTGTGTATTTTGAATTTAATATCTTTTACTTTGTCTCACTTTCTCAGAATCGAGAGGAGTATTCGCGGTTGTATGTGCATCATTTACTGATTGACAGCATTACAAGGCAATTTGAAGTAGGTGAAATTGGAAGATTTTCAAAAATTTTAGGCATAAGTTATCATGCATACAGTCATTCCAGTATTGTTGCACCAATCTTTCTACCTTGTGTGAAAAGTCCTCAGCATTTTCCCATACTCTTTTAATGCCTTTATTCTTCACAAATTTCTGTTAGAAAGCAGATATACCTCTTAAATAATTTAATGAGATTTACCTTCAGCGCAACATTGTCTAAGCATTTAAAGTGAAGTGTTGACTTAGTAGTTACTTTATTGTCTGAGGTGTGGATATCTATCGAGGGTCATCCGATTGAAATACAGTATTTATATAGTTTAAGCCTTCAGCTTTATTGTTTATGTAGATCTTGTCCGCTTCTGTCTTATTTCTCTTTGGCTTTGCTCTTTTCCCTGCACTACTATTCTTACTATTATCTATTCTGATCTTTATGTATGTCCTCGCGTGCTTTGCTCCGCTTTCCGTCTCTGCTGTTTTAAACGCTCATTTCTCTGCTGTTTTCTTCCTCTCCTCTCTTTCGCTGCCTGGTGCCACTGTTAAGTAAATTTATTTAAATTTGATATTATTTTTATTATTATTTTTAAGCTTTTAAACTTGCTGTTTCCTTTATGTAATGATAATTCCTACTCATGTAATTTTATGTAAATAATTTCTTGGTACAAAATTTCAATATGGCACGAAAAAGAGACATGATAACGAAGCTTTTCGACCTGCACTCATCAGGTTATCATGCAGGTATATAACAAATTACTTGAAATCAACTATATTATACTTGGTGAACCTGGACGCAACCTAGACGCCGTAATTTCAGAACAATCGCAAAGCTTGGACGAACTCCTTTTGTCTGCACAGAAGAGGTTCATGCGATTGAATGTAAGCGGCTTCCAGAAAGCGTAAATGCACTGAGCTTCTGGCCCGGAAGCTCAGCGCATTTACTTCTCTTCTGTGCAGACAAAAGGAGTTCGTCCAAGCTTTGCGATTGTTCTGAAATTACGGCGTCTAGGTTGCGTCCGGGTTCACCGAGTATAATATAGTTGATTTCAAGTAATTTGTTATATACCTGCGTGATAACCTGATGAGTGCAGGTCGAAAAGCTTCGCTATCATGTCTCTTTTTCGTGCCATATTGTAATTTTATGTGTTTTTAATGCAACCAATTTGTTCACTCTAAATTTCTTTTGTGTTTTTATACAAGAGACAAATAAATACTTATACTTATACTTACTTATCTTGTTTTTGTAGTCAAATGATACCAATATGTGGCTCATAGTTTTACCCACTGGCTAAGTAGTGCCCTAGTGTGGTTATACAGGCCACAGAGATAAAGGACTTTCAATATCCACTGTATCTGCCGACAGATGACCGAGAGATATCGGTCAGTTGTGCGATGATACAGTACATAATGCACATACAATATATTGTAGAGGAGCCATTGATAGGAATTGATGTGACATCATAGTATTGCATTCTGTAAAGTCACTTAACAGCATTGTTTTGGTGACAATAGTGATATACAGCATGTAAAATTTCCCTTTGATCTAATTAACCATTCAGATATTGAAGGAATATAAGGAATATTATTCATGTATGGTGGTAGCGATGATGATGAGGAGGATATTAATGACTGCTGTAGTAATGTTAATTAGACTTATGATCTTGTCCTTCTCCCCAAGAAATATTTGTAGTATTTGTCAGTGTTGGTAAATATACATTTTCCCCTTATTTTCTTTGTATTCAAGCAGTAGGAGATGGATATGTTGTCCAAAGTAAAGACTTGAAGTTCCTCACCTCGAATATTGGATCAAACTTTTTTGTCAAGTATCATGGATTTTTAAAAGTTAGCTTAATATCCTTGCAAAAAAATGTCTTAGGGAAGGATGACAAAATACCTTTCTGTTACCTTCCTTTATTCTGTCAGGCGTTTGCGAGGGGTTTTCACAGCGTATGTGGAGGCTCAGCCCTGCAGCTCTTCCAACCCTCAGAGATAGAGCTGCTCATCTGTGGTAGTCCTGAGTTAGACTTCCGTGCTCTCGAGGCATCTGCCACCTATGAGGATGGCTTCTCCAGGTAACCTTTGCTCCCGTTTCTCTTTCTAAAGGGCCCATTCAGACACGAGTTGGAAAGCCCCTTCAAAAAAAGCTGCAGTGGCTGAAGTAAATGAGATAAACATAGTTCACTTGATATTCCTGTGTCTTAAAATATAAACTGATAATTAAAGAAAGTGTATAATGTGGCCCTTGTTGCATGCAGCAAGGTTTGTCTACCCAAGATATTGCCTCTTGCTATTCATTTATAAACAGAGTTTAATTTGTCGGTAAAAATCACTGATAAGACACTGGATGAAATGCCCCCCTCCCCCGAACAGCTATGGGCCAATCTGCTTATATTGCCACTAATTTGTGGAAGAGTCCTGGTATAGTAATGGAGTAATAGTAGTTGACTTTTAATTAAAAGCTTGAGGGCTAAAATCCCTGCCCAGCAGTAACGTCCTTTACCCTAAAAGGGCTAAAAGGTATCCACACCCCCCCCCCCCCCCGGACGTTTGCCACGATATGTTCAAGGATAATTTATTTCATGAATTTATTGCCTACAGTCTTACGCATCCTTTGATACCAGATTTATAAAATTTTGACCAACTGGTACAGCGCAGCATTAAAAATTGTTGTGCTGCCAAAATGATAGTTCCTCCATGTTTATTGAACACGATGCAGAATTTTCAATATCTAAATAATCAATTAGCAATAATTAAAAAACTGAGATATAGATATGAAACTTTACAGGGTTATTCTTTATAAGATACTCTATGTGCCAAGTTGCAGAAATTTTCATCACTCCATGGTCGAGATTCCATCCCCCCTCCCTGAGAGAATGCCAAATTAACCTGGCCTGGCCGTTAAATTGATATAACATTATATTCCAGTATTCTACAGTGAGGAAAGGGTCAGTGCAAGGATCATCAATAGTCCTGTTACATTTTTGTTCTTTTTCTTTCTTTACTTAATTGCCACATAGGAAGCACTCCACTGTGATATCTCTGTGGAAGATAGTACATTCCCTGAGTAATGAGCAGAAGAAGAAGCTTCTGAATTTCATCACAGGAAGTGACAGGGTAAGTTTAATTGACATTTACTAACTGTGTTAAACAGTTCAGACTTTGGACAAAAATATATGGAAAGTTGAACTGATGTTTCTGTAATTTCTTTTCTTGCAAAAAAATTCTGTGAAGACATGAATTCAAAACTTATGCATTGACAATTACTTTTGTTTGATTAAGCATTGTTTTGTTTTACTGTGCACAAGAAAACTTGTGTGCAAGTGAGCTGTTTGATATCCTATATTTAGAAGCAGCCAGCTGTACCTCATATATTTCTTTTCTTGTACGTGTATGTTATATTATTACAGGTTCCTTTGAAGGGATTGTCCAGCCTGCCCATTGTGATTCAAAGAAACGGTCCTGACTCTGAGCGCCTTCCCACAGCCATGACCTGCTTCAACCGTCTGCTGCTTCCAGAATACAAGGATGAGAAAAGGCTAAGAGAGAGACTACTTGTTGCTGTCGAGTACGGCAAGGGATTTGGGCTTACATAATCATCTACAGTTCACTGGATACAAGGATGAGGAAGGCTAATAGATGCAAGATAGTTGATTGCTGTTTAAAACAGCAAGGTCTTTGGCATTATATGACCATCAATAGCTAGCTAGGAGAAAAGCTGAGAGAGAGGCTCCTTGTTGAGTTCGGCAAGGGCTTTGGGCATACATAATGACCTATTACTGCTTGAATACAAGAGGGGGATGTGGTTAATGGAGATATTGCTGCTTGTTGTTGAATATAACAAGGGTTTCTGACTAACATACATGTAGTCATCTAGGAAGAGGAAGGGTTATGAGAAAGACTGAGATTGCTGGCTGCTCTTCAGTATTGCCACGGCTTTGGACTTACAGAACATCTTCAACTGCCCAAATAAAATGAAGAGGAAAGAGAGAGAGAGAGAAAGGATGATAGAGAGAAATTGCTGGCTGCTGGTGAGAACAGTTTTAGAATAAACCAGTTTGTAATTACAATTTGCACATGTGCAGATAAAGGTCATTCGTACCGAGTACAGTTCACCTTTATGATGTGCGTGGCAGTATGAATTCAGTTGTTAAAGAAGTAGCGCGTCCACCAAAAGACAGATGCACGTGCCCGTACAAATTGGGGTAATTTTACGGTCATTTGTACTATGTATTAATTAAGAACAGGCTTATTATGTGACCATCTATTACTGCCTAAATACAAGGAAGACACAAAATTGCAAGAGGCATCAAGGGTTGGGGCTTACGTGATGTAGTTTGTGAACATAGAGAGAAATTAGAGGTTTTACTGCCTTTATGTTGATTTGCTTAGAGTCATGAACTGACATGAAATTGCACTAACATAGCAAAGGGTACAGTTATTATGAAATACAGCATGGGTTTGACATGCAGCTCAGGAAATTGTCACTTTTTCAAACATGTAATGAAAATATAATGCAACATTTATATTGATATTTGATATAAGTACAATTTTAGGGAAATAGTTTTGATACTATCTGTGCTGTAAACAGTATAGTGATAGCTACATGTATGTGCTGTATGGTATGTGGTCATATGATGTCATTCCATATATATCTGAATACTGTGGTCAACATTTTGGACAGGGTAGCTAGATTTGTAATCACTGTATTTATTGCCTACGTGAAATGGTGCTTCATAATTGATAAGACATATTCATTGATGCATTTAAGAGATAGAATAGAGTCATCGGCTAGAATAGAAATCAAACATTTCATTTCTCCACAGCTTTTTAGATTTTTTTAGATCCCTTACAGATTTTTATCATCCTATTTGCTTACTTCTGATTCATTCCAAAGCTGCTTGTATATACTTCGTCATTTTAGTGCATTGGGAAATAAAATTTATAAAACAAGTTCTTTTGAGTGAAAAGAGGAGAATCGGTCTGTGAAAGTTGAAGAAAAAAGAATTAATTGATGATTATTTCAGTAATGTCATCAATGGTGTCAAAATGTGGCGCATGTATAGAATGGTCGCTTGTCGAGAATAGAGCTGAAATTCTTGCCTCTACTAGTGAAAAACACTTTCCATTTTGTCTTTATACAAGCCATTTGATATAGCAACAAGAGCGAGAAATATGTATTTGCAAACTCATTCAAGTATTCAGATGATGATGTGTTTAGATTAGAGTTTCATGGGAGATAGATAGCAAGCAATATAAATAGAAATGAAAGAAAGTACATGGATTCAATTATTTAATTTATTGATTAATATATCTATGGTCATATCACAAATTGGATATCATGTCATATTACCAGAGTTCAAAGATTATTAGTAATTACATGGAGATTTTATGCATAATTGTAGTGAAAGCGTGTACATCGACATTTAGTTGCATTAAATGATTATAATTAAATTTTGCACAATTTGCTAAAATGTCAAGAAACATGGTATTCAGTATTACATATCATTATGACATGTGAACATGAGAAGTTCAGGGTGAAATCGCCATTGAGAGTTAAGTGGGTAGAATTATCTTTGATAATACAGAAAACTTTCATTGGTTGGGGGTAATCATACCATTGTTTAAGCTTCTACCAACCTTAAATTTAGTAAGCAAGCTTTCGTCCACTCCTGGACTGTGTGACTGATCACTTGGCTTGAGAAAGTCCACAGGAGTGGACGAAAGGTTGCTTACTACTGGCAGAAGTTTAAACTACAATTGTGTTATCTTTGATGTATATATATATATATTCCGTTTTTTATATAGCGCCTAATACATCGATAATGTCTCTAAGCGCTTTACAGATATATTATTATACATTATTCATGTTTTTCAATTTGAAATTCTTCCCCCAAATCCACTCTTTTCATGCTTTGAAATTGCATATAAAATGAAGGCCTAGTTTGTTGGTATAGAGAAGTTGGGGGGGTACACAAAAACATGCAAACTGGTGCTATGGGGTGTATGTGATACACATACTTCAAGCTTGTCAGTTTATAACTTTCTTTTGCTTTTTCTCACTTTTGCCACACACTAGCACAAATGATTTAGGGAGGACTCCCATGTGTTTGAGTGCTATTACTGTTTGATGTGAAGAATACGTAAGATACTTTCATTGATGCACACTTAATTTCCATTCGGATTCTCACTGGAATTTCAATTTGTGCACTACAGCTCCTTTTCTGAAATTGATTTTGATTCTTGTTTGTTTTTTTTTAATTATTCTTTATGTTCATGCATGTATGTCAAGTAAGTACATGTATGCATTTATTAGTAAGCTCCAATGGACCAACTTCTTTGGCCCGTATTCTGAACTCCGGTTTAACTTAAACCATGGTCTAAATGTGTGGTTTAACTATGGGTAGCCAAATGTGACACAAACTTCTAACAGTAGATATTCAATTTATCAGCAGTTTTGGTACTCCAACTTTTAAAAACCTTCTGGGAATGGTAAGTACAATAGTTTTCTTGACCATTAAAACATGAGACCAGAATCCAGTAAACATAAGGAACGTGTAGTGTAAACAAAGTTTTGACATTTTTGGCTACCCATAGTTAAACCACAGATTTAGACCATGGTTTAAGTTAAACCGGAGTTCAGAATACGGGCCTTTGAGTCCTATCCAAGGCATTCAAAAATTGAGGATGAATGTCAGTTATAAAAAGAGGATGTTCATGTAAATGCCAATTTGTTGTGATGAATTTGATATGCCTATTGGTTGAAAGGTTGTACAAGAACAAAATGACTGTAACAGACTATTTATCAAATATATGCAGTATTTATGAAATAATATTTGAGTGTATGTGACATAAAAGGTAGGATTTAAGTGTGTGATAATGTGTATCATATTTTTGTTTGATTTTAATCACATTCACAATTATGGTTTTATGAATTATGAAACATTGTACATGTACTTATATGTGGTTGTTGGGACCTATTCACGTTTACTCAAGCAACACTCAATCTGGATTCAAATACTTTGCACCCTAGCAAAGCTTGTTTGGCTGTGGTGCTTATATTAGTCTTACCCAAAATACAAGTGGTTAATTAAACAATGCCATGAGCTGCATGTTGTTGCCATTTCCATGAAACCAAAATACTAGTTATCGTTTCTTCAAACCGTCATTTAAAAGTAGAAGTTTGACGACATCCCATTGAAACGTGTTAATTTTAATACACGTTTCAATGGGATGTCGGCAAACTTGTACTTGAGTACGGTTTAATGAAACACTGCTGTTTATCTCTGTATTTTTGGTTTTATTTTTTAATGTGTTTAAGGGTGATGATTACTCTCGTTAATTCCTGATTGATTTAAAGACATGAAATATGTGAGTGATTTTTCCCAAAACTGATGTGTATATTAACAATACCTTGAGTCAATTTTTTTTAAATATAGGATGTAATTGAGATTTTGTAAAAAAATCATTTCCTTTGAATTTTGTACTTTCACTTTGGTCTATAAATCTGAAATAAACACATAGAAGTATACTTGAAAAGTACTACTTTTTAGTTCTTCTATTGTATATTAATTTGAATGGCTTGTGAAAGGGAAAGTCCAGCCTGATTCCAAGTTGATTTTAAAAAGAAGCCGAAAAATCAAAGAAACATATCAGGGAAGGTTTGAGCAAATTACGATAAGAAATAAGAAAGTTTTGAATTTTTAAAGTTATAATCGATCAACCACAAATTGGCAACTCCGTTATGTATCATGCGAGCTCCTCTCCCATTTGCCCTGTACCCGAAAAATCATTAATTTCCATTTTCTCTGAAGAAAATATTCAATAATACGTGCACTTTAGATAAAATCATTGCTATGTTTTTACACATACCTATTGGCAATTTATCTGAAAGACCCTGCCGTTTCAAATCGATGAGATGGCGCTAATATTATGTTTTCTGTAAATTTGATGAGGATACCTTCACTCGTCCCCGCTTGAAAATCCTGGATCCGATGATGTATTGATTTTACATACCCATACAAGGTTTTTAGAGCGTTTCCCATTGGCATTGCTTGAACTTCTTGAACTCTGATTGAACTTAGCATAATAGAACATGATGAACACACAAGTAAATTTCAATATATTTTAAATCTGAACCCATGTTAAGGGGACAGTTTATAGAACTTTGAAATAGGCTTATATTAAGCTTACTTATTCTTACATTTTCCCTTTGATATACCCATTAACCCATTTTTTTTCTCCTCTATATCGTTTCCTCTCTTTCTTCTAATCCTTTCCCTTTTTTTTCTTGGGGGTATAGCACTTATTCGACCCCCTAGATCCGCCTATCAATTGATTTACCAAGTACCTTCACCGATAGCACCTTTCAACGATAATATCCTTTTGTGACCCTATCTCATTTTACCTCTGAATCCGCCACTCCCTTTTCTTTCGGAATAACGAACGTTCCGAATAATGCAACAAATGTACGGAATTAAGAACCCCCAGGTATGGGAAATTTGCCAGAAATTTGTGTTTCGGAATTATGAAGCTTCGGAAAACTAGTTCCCAATCCCCTTCCACATCGACTTAGGTGTATTATGCAGTGTTCTACCATCATTTTCCTTTCAAATCTCAATGATTTCGTATAAGGTGAGAAGGGAATTCCCCTCATATCCACCCCTTGGGCTATTGTGCAGCGGCTTATTCATCAAATATGTCTAAAGGTGGGATTGGTATTGGCTATAATCGGTAAATTTTTTTCTGGCGAGTTTTTTTTATTACCACCCCCTCCCCATTGCAAAGTTCTGGATCCCCTGCAATTGCCTAATACGATGAAGAGGTAATAAGCTTTGTTAATAACAATTGTAGGCCCCTAATCATAATGAATGAGTGAATAAATATTTTAATAAATAAAGAAATAAATTATGATTATGATAATTATTAATAAGTGATAATAATAACGATGATGATAATATTTATAATAAGATGAATAAGAATAATATCAAAAGGCCTAATACAACTAACAACAACAACAAAAATAAAGTAGTATGTCGATAATTAAACTTCTAAAGAATTTTTTCCCCTTTTCAGCTGGTCAAAAAGTGGGCGAAATATCTCAATGTCAATGTTTTCTGACAACTGAAAAACATCTATTCTGTCCACTTTGAAACAACTTTTTTAAAGATAAATGAGCTATGAGATTAAATTGAAAAAAAAAAAGATATTTGAGTATTATCAGTGCTGTCAAGTTTGGGGAACTGACAAGCAAATAAACAGAAAAAAGGTCATCAGCCTTTTCGGCTGTCTTTTTACTCCAAAATTCTCTGGCAAGCAAAAAAAAAAGTCATCAGCTTTTTCCGGCTGGCTGGAGGTTTTTTCAAAAAGGGGGAGATTTATATGCTTGGCGGTAGAGCGGGAGGAAGAGCGATGTGGCGGGAGTCTCACCGCACCACGCTAATTCTCCCGCCGCCGTACCACCAGCGCCGTGGCGCGAGACTCCCGCCAAATGCGGTAGGGTTGACATTCCTGGTATTATACCGGGGTGATATTTAACCTATAGGAGGTGCAGTAATTCTGTCATCACGAATACTCGACAGGTAAGATAAGGGCATCTGTTTTGCAATAAAAGGTACAGACGGGGGTACAGACTAAGGGCACGTACATCGGATGAAGAAGAGATCATTTCAACTCGGGGGCACTTATTCCATCATTATGGGCATTTATTAAGCAGGAGAAGCACTTTATAAGGTCATTAATTTTTGTAATGAAGGGAAATATAAACTCAGGAGCGGGTCACTAATTTTGGGTGTTGCATATTGAAGAACAAAAATATCCGTGTCTGCTTAGGCATAGGACTAGGACTAGGACTAGGAGCCAGGCCCAGGGTATTTGGGGGCTGACTTTGAAAATTCGATCCTTTTTTGTTAATATACGATTATTTCTTCTCAATATTCTTCTTCTGTTGACACTGCCTCCTTTAATATTTTGAAGATTCTTGCAGGTGAATAGAGTGTGTGCGTTGTTAAAATTCTTTATTATTTCACTCATCAAGTATTCTGCTAGCTATTGCTGGTAGTTTTCTGCCGTCAGCTTATCGCACTGATCACATGAGTTGTTTTGCATCAGTGGCGGATCCAGGACGAGTAACAGGGGGGCACACAAATGAAGGTTTATCAATAAAACGTTGACCCGTATTTTTCTTTATCTCGCTAGCTTCTCGAAAATTCGCTCAGTGGGGGGGGGGGGGGGGGGGGGGGGGAGTTGACAAAAAAAATTTCGCCAGACCTTCAAAATTGGCTTAGTGGGGGGGGGGGGGTATGGGGGTCCAGTTTCCCTCCATAATTCCCTGAAAAGCAAACAAAACAAAAACAAACAAAAAAATGGCGGGGGGCACGTGCCCCCGGTGCCCCCCCCCCCCCGGATCCGCCACTGTGCAAAGGCAGGCTTTACCAATGATATAGTGTGCGGTGGGTATGTGCCGCGGAGAAACCCCCATTTTCAGACTCAAATTTCCGTTCCAAAGCATACCATTTTTTTTTTTGCCAAAAAAGAATTTCACCAGACCTTCAAAATTGGCTTATTGGGGGGGGGGGGGGTATGGGGGTCCAGTTTCCCTCCATAATTCCCTGACAAGCAAACAAAACAAAACAAAACAAAATTGGCGGGGGGCCAATGATATAGTGTGCGGTAGGTACATGTATGTGCCGCGGAGAAAACCCCCATTTTCACACTCAAATTTCCGTTCCAAAGCATACCATTTTTTTCTTGAGAAAAAGAAGAGAAACCTGTTCCAAAGCACCTCTTTTTTCATTCCGTCGTTCCGGCTGTTCTGGTCCGCCCCGGCCCGTTTCGAAGAATATCATTTCTGGTGAAAAGTTGAAAACGAGTTTCATTCCAGGTGCTTAATTCCTCCGGGCTTTCCCTATTGCTTTCAATCCGGGGCCAATCCGTCCCAGGGAATTCAGTTCTTATTGATTCTGAGCGCATGCATGCGAATTAACCCGCTATATATGAATACACGTATCATAGACTTGCCATGACACTGCGTATTTAGCTAATAGGAGCTTGTGGGAACCAGTTCCGTAGCATATTTATATTTATATTGTAGTCCAGTTCCAAAGACATCCTTTTCCAAAATGTTAGTAGTTCCGAAGACCATATCCTTTTCATGATACGCTAGTTCCGATTAAGCCCCCTTTTTCTGTCTTACCAGTGGCACATACCTACCACTTTTGGGGTCCAGTGCCCCCCTCCCCCCTTCCGGGTAGCCTTCAATCAAGGCGTCTGCGCTGCTCTGTCGATCTCCTGGTCGATCCCCGAAACGCGCGGAATATAGTCCTCCGACTGCACGGGAAATCGACACACGCGTGCAGCTTGCTGCACGCCGCCTTAGAACAACCGTCAACGTCATCAATACTCATATCTTCAAGACGACCGAGAGTATATGAATCATCCAACAACCCTCCCAAATAGGGCAGTACGACTCGTTACGTTTTTAACCCACAGATTTAAACGTAAACATTGCACTCTATAGTTAATTCAGTCCGTTTAACCAAAGATCTTAAAAGGGAAGATAGGACACTCCCCTATTTTCATGTAACGGAAGTGGCCTCATGGGGAAGGGTGACTAACAGCGTTGGGTAGGTAAACTTACCAGCGACTATACGTTGAAATTACATGCAAAACAATTGCGAGCAGGTCGAAGATGTAGTGCTCTGCTGTGAATTGTTCAAACAACCCCCACAAAACACCCAATCTGCACTTCTTTCGATTTCCTAGAAACAAGAGTATTCTTACACCTATTCTTAAGCCACATTTCATTATAATTGAACTAGATCTCTTTACTGTACAGTGAGTCTCAGAAAAAAACCGAAACCCCAAAACACATGATTGTTGTGACCACAGTGTGCACGACAATGATTTCCTACTTTCCTTAAATTGGAAGTATTATGCTTCCAGTACATGGGTGTATGTATATCCCCTAACATTTGGGGTGCCGGGTATGGTCTGTATTATCATCCCCCAACATTTTTGGATAAAATAAATAACAATTATGATACATTAACTGAAAACTAATAATTATCCAAACTCATTATATTTGATTTTGAAAGACCATCCCATGCTGTAATGATTAGTAGTATGGAAATAAGAAATTTGAATGTGAAAATATCGAAGAAATTGTATAATAAAACTTCTTCGAGCATTGAACAACAAACTGTCAATCTGCCTTCTTTTTCCTGCCTTTACAAATAATTTATAACACACATACACACACATATTTCAATATCTTATGTTATGATTATTAATATTTAGTTGCATTTACAGAATGATCTAAAGTGCAAGTTTATAGACAGATTTTTGAAAAAGTCCCTTGTTTGGGAATGGCCATCCCCCACACCCTCCCCCTCTCGGTTGCTTTGCTCCCTCACTGGTCCCCCCCCCCCCCCCCCCCCCCAGTCCCCCAATCATGAACATGAACACCCCTGTTTCAGTGATACCTTGCTGGCTGAGGGGGAAATTGCCATTTTTATGCCTAATTATGCATGTTATGTCACCTTTATACCATACTTTTGCGATTGATGACAATGTATAGTGCCATTTACTTTTTACATGTCATTTTCTCAATAATGCTGCCTTTTACAGCCTATACCGATGGACGCCATCAAGGTATCCTTTTAAAGCTTAATACTTCTGTTTTATGTGAAAAAGATAACTATTTTGGTTGTTAGTTTGGTCACAGTAGCCCTTTGTTTTAAGGTTTCTTGGATGCATTGTATATCTCTCAGTAACTTGCCCTGCAGCAATAATTGTTTGGGAAGTTGGAAATGTAAAATGATACACAGATTGTTAGAAATGTCATGAATTTATATTAGGGAAGCGTTACATCAAATATTTTGTCAGTGCTTGATGAAGCGCTCCCCAGATTTTTTGTCGTTCTCCTCCTCATTAATTTTCAAGCATTTCCCCTCTTCTGAATTCATAGAGATGCCTGGTTTCCTTCCTGTTACAGTATTTCAGCCACCTGGGTCATTTCCCCCAATTGGTTTGTACACAACGCGTCAGTTTACCTATCCAACGCTATTGGGCGCCCTTTCCCTGGCTATTATTGTACCCTGTACTAAATAAGGAGAGTGTCCTATCTTCCCTTTTCACGATCTTTAGTTTAACCGATCAAATAAAAGGAACCATGGGCTGAGCAAGACTTCCCGCGCAACGGATGTTATTTGACTCACATAACTCTCTGCAACATCATCTATGCCGAAATAACAGACACGTCAGACTGAGTTACCGGATATTTTAAAGATGCAAAAATGACATGCTATTGTAAAACTTGTCCAAATTTAATGTAAAAACCGGCTCTATTTTTATGCCCTTTCCGACCTCTGCCAATATATATCATATCAATGAGGTGCATACACACTCCATACTTTAATTAACAAAATAAAAAGCAACAAACAAACATGACGATTTAGCTCAACTCTAGCATCGCATAGCTATTTATTCAGTAATGACATTCGTTAATATCGAGGAAGTAGCAAGACATTATATAATTATAGGAAAAACACAGCTCATACTAATGAATGTTAAACGTCATGAAACATGATTGTGTACTGATACATGTTTGCGATTTAATAATAATAATAATAAATGTAACTTATACAGCGCCAAATCCACTTTGTTGAGTGCTCAAGGCGCATCGAGTTTGCTCTATATAACTTATCAATTGTGTGGATTTCAGATATCAAATTACACCACAAGGAATAGTTTATACGCCTTACATGTATATTTGATCTGAACTGCATCGATTCGATTATAGAAACTAAAACGTATGAAACGTTATTTCTTTTCACACTTAGCAGTTCTGCGTGTGATATGCTATTAAAGACAAAAGTAATTACAAAATACCGAACATTCCTTTTTGAGGCCTAAACTTATTTCATTAGCACTTCATAATATTAATATACTTCTAATATTGTAAATTCATATTAAATAAGCAGGCCATACTCCTCAGAATAGTTGCATGATTCGACCAAAGCTTACCTGTATATATTTTGACAACAAATAATCTAAATAACGAAATATTCAATTTAATAGCACATGATACAAATGAAACGTCGAATTTTAATTTTTCGTAACAAAATAATTATATGCCCCATTTCTAAACGGTAAGTTAAATGTTATTCGTATATTTACAAATATGTTTTGCCTTTACATAATCATTTGCTTTGGCATCATTAAGAACGATCTGAAATCAAACGCCACGCTTCAATTTGAATCTAACATTCACATTCAATCTAAAATAAATCACTCCTCAGAAAATATTTTGATATTATACTTAGTCTACATAGTTACATAATTATAAGCAGGAAATCATTGCCCTGCATACGCGTAAAAGAATTCCTCTGTTGTAATATCTTAAAGATAAAGTGGTCATTCAAGTATAATGAGAAAGAAATTATTTGGAAGCACTTCGAAAAAATTCATCATGTAGTACAAGAGTTGTGTCCTGTGATATTTTTGAATCATCAGAATGATATAGGAAGTTCATTAAATCTTGCTGAAAGTCACATGCACTACACACAGAAATGTGTGCACGGGACAACACACAAAATGTGGTATTAAAGTTTGTTCCAAACATTTCAGTTATTTCTCGTAATATTTCGAATATGAGGGCATTTGATGAACAGTCCTTTTCAAGAGATAATTCATAGTCTATGATATTCTTTCGAACTGACATAAAAACGAATGAGAAAGCTCCCAATTTGTTTTTACCTTTACTATAGAACGCAACCTTATCTATTAAAGGGAATTATGTGTATGCACTATTCATGCATCCACTTACATCAGGAAAGTATTCACCAGGGATCCTTCACATTGTATAACCAGAGATTTACCTCGCTGCTTGGTATAGCGTATTCGCCTTGACTTTTTATAGTTACATCTCTGCAATCTTACATGATGTCAACGTGAAGATCTAGATAGGTAGACATGTCACTAAAGGGATCCTGGGAAATATGAGTGACAGAAACTTAGATCCATGTAGGTATGGGTGTCAGGAGTGGGATCTAGGTTGGTATGAGATTTATGTTGGTATGTGTATCAGGAGTGGGATCTAGAATGGTATGGGATCTAGGTTGGTATGGGTATCAGGAGTGGGATCTAGAATGGTATGGGATCTAGGTTGGTATGGGTATCGGGAGTGGGATCGATGTTGGTATGAGATCTATGTTGGTATGTGTATCAGGAGTGGAATCTAGAATGGTATGGGATCTAGGTTGGTATGGGTATCAGGAGTGGGATCTAGAATGGTATGGGATCTAGGTTGGTATGGGTATCGGGAGTGGGATCGATGTTGGTATGAGATCTATGTTGGTATGTGTATCAGGAGTGGGATCTAGAATGGTATGGGATCTAGGTTGGTATGTGTATCGGGAGTGGGATCGATGTTGGTATGAGATCTATGTTGGTATGTGTATCAGGAGTGGAATCTAGAATGGTATGGGATCTAGGTTGGTATGGGTATCGGGAGTGGGATCGATGTTGGTATGAGATCTATGTTGGTATGTGTATCAGGAGTGGAATCTAGAATGGTATGGGATCTAGGTTGGTATGGGTATCGGGAGTGGGATCGATGTTGGTATGAGATCTATGTTGGTATGTGTATCAGGAGTGGAATCTAGAATGGTATGGGATCTAGGTTGGTATGGGTATCGGGAGTGGGATCGATGTTGGTATGTGTATCAGGAGTGGGATCTAGAATGGTATGGGATCTAGGTTGGTATGGGTATCGGGAGTGGGATCGATGTTGGTATGAGATCTATGTTGGTATGTGTATCAGGAGTGGGATCTAGAATGGTATGGGATCTAGGTTGGTATGGGTATCGGGAGTGGGATCTAGGTTGGTATGAGATCTATGTTGGTATGTGTATCAGGAGTGGGATCTAGAATGGTATGGGATCTAGGTTGGTATGGGTATCGGGAGTGGGATCGATGTTGGTATGAGATCTATGTTGGTATGTGTATCAGGAGTGGAATCTAGAATGGTATGGGATCTAGGTTGGTATGGGTATCGGGAGTGGGATCGATGTTGGTATGAGATCTATGTTGTTATGTGTATCAGGGGTGGAATCTAGAATGGTATGGGATCTAGGTTGGTATGGGTATCGGGAGTGGGATCGATGTTGGTATGAGATCTATGTTGGTATGTGTATCAGGAGTGGAATCTAGAATGGTATGGGATCTAGGTTGGTATGTGTATCAGGAGTGGGATCTAGAATGGTATGGGATCTAGGTTGGTATGGGTATCAGGAGTGGGGTCGATGTTGGTATGGGTTTCGGGAACGGGATCTAAGTAGGTAGGCCTATAGACGTTGCGAGTGGGATCGATGTGGGTATTTATGGGTGCCGGGAGTCTAATGTGATATCGAGATCCGCATCGATAGCTTGATAGGACCGGGTGTCGTCAATATTGAGACCTTGATAGGTATGAGATGGTGCTTTGGATAAACAGGATAAACAGGATTCTCCTACAACAGCGCGATATCGAGCCAATCTGAGTGGGTCGGCTTTCAAACAACTTATATGTGCTCCTGAAAACAATTACAACCTAGAAAGACTGAATCAATATTACAGATCTCACCGGTATTAATATTCCACAGTTTACCAGGTGAGAGGATTTGTCACCCTCTGTTTCAAGGAAAGTGAATAGTTTGAGTGTCTCATTGCATTCATACTTTATGTTTTCAGTTTACCTTTTATATGTCATAAGTTAACTTTCTATAATGGTAGTTGGGATTGCATATAAAGCTATATGCGGGGGTGAGTGACGTGTTCCAATATTAAACAATCAGTTTAGTATGCCTCTCTTCAACGCCATTTGCAGTTCATCATTTTGAATATCTTCCAGAATGAAGCATGTCAAGTCGGAAATATACCCCCAAGATAATAAACATTTTCTGTACAAAATAAGCAAACAACGTTAAACAATCACCTTAGCATTGTAGATAACAATTATTCATTGAAAGGACTTACACGTAAAATGATTTTTTTTTATTTACAAGCTAGTAATTACAGGGCTGTCAACTTTGGGGAACTGCTTTAGAGGGTCATCAGCATTTTCAGCTGTCTTTTTACTCCAAAATTCTCTGACAAGCAAAAAGAAAAAAAGGTCATTAGCGTTTTCGGCTGTCTGTTTACTCCAAAATTCTCTGACAAGAAAAAAAAATGTCATCAGCGTTTTCGGCTGTCTTTTTACTCCAAAATTCTCTCACAAGCATAAAAAAAGAAGGTCATCAGCGTTTTCGGGTGGCTTTTTACTCCAATTTTACACGTTTGGCGGGAGGAATGGCGTCGTGACAGGACTCTCCCGCCACGACGCTGGTGGGACGGCGGGAGAAAGAGCGTTGTGGCGGGAGACTCCCGCTAAAAGCGGTAGGGTTTGACAGCCCTGGTAATAGTTACAATCATAAAAAGCTTTAAAAGTTTCTACGCCGTTTTTGCAATACCTGTATAGCGTTCGTTATTCTTTGTAGCACATGATACAAATGAAACTTTGAATTTTAATTTTTCGTAACAAAATATATTTCTCAACGGTAAGTTAAATGTTATTCGTATATTTACAAATATGTTTTGCCTTTACATAATCATTTCCTTTTGCATCATTAAGAACGATCTGAAATCAAACGCCACGCTTCAATTTGAATCTAACATTCACATTCAATCTAAAATAAATCACTCTTCATAAAATATTTTGATATTATACTTAGTCTACATAGTTACATAATTATAAGCAGGAAATCATTGCCCTGCATACACTTCGTAAAAGAATTCCTCTGTTGTAATATCTTAAAGATAAAGTGGTCATTCAAGTATAATGAGAAAGAAATTATTTGGAAGCACTTCGAAAAATTTCATCATGTAGTACAAGAGTTGTGTCCTGTGATATTTTTGAATCATCAGAATGATATAGGAAGTTCATTAAATCTTGCTGAAAGTCACATGCACTAAACACAGAAATGCGTGCACGGGACAACACACAAAATGTGGTATTAAAGTTTGTTCCAAACATTTCAGTTATTTCTCGTAATATTTCGAATATGAGGGCATTTGATGAACAGTCCTTTTCAAGAGATAATTCATAGTCTATGATATTCTTTCGAACTGACATAAAAACGAATGAGAAAGCTCCCAATTTGTTTTTACCTTTACTATAGAACGCAACCTTATCTATTAAAGGGAATTATGTGTATGCACTATTCATGCATCCACTTACATCAGGAAAGTATTCACCAGGGATCCTTCACATTGTATAACCAGAGATTTACCTCGCTGCTTGGTATAGCGTATTCGCCTTGACTTTTTATAGTTACATCTCTGCAATCTTACATGATGTCAACGTGAAGATCTAGATAGGTAGACATGTCACTAAAGGGATCCTGGGAAATATGAGTGACAGAAACTTAGATCCATGTAGGTATGGGTGTCAGGAGTGGGATCTAGGTTGGTATGAGATTTATGTTGGTATGTGTATCAGGAGTGGGATCTAGAATGGTATGGGATCTAGGTTGGTATGGGTATCAGCAGGAGTGGGGTCGATGTTGGTATGGGTTTCGGGAACGGGATCTAAGTAGGTAGGCCTATAGACGTTGCGAGTGGGATCGATGTGGGTATTTATGGGTGCCGGGAGTCTAATGTGATATCGAGATCCGCATCGATAGCTTGATAGGACCGGGTGTCGTCAATATTGAGACCTTGATAGGTATGAGATGGTGCTTTGGATAAACAGGATAAACAGGATTCTCCTACAACAGCGCGATATCGAGCCAATCTGAGTGGGTCGGCTTTCAAACAACTTATATATGCTCCTGAAAACGATTACAACCTAGAAAGACTGAATCAATATTACAGATCTTAAGGGTATTAATATTCCACAGTTTACCAGGTGAGAGGATTTGTCACCCTCTGTTTCAAGGAAAGTGAATAGTTTGAGTGTCTCAGTGCATTCATACTTTATGTTTTCAGTTTACCTTTTATATGTCATAAGTAACTTTCTATAATGGTAGTTGGGATTGCATATAAAGCTATATGCGGGGGTGAGTGACGTGTTCCAATATTAAACAATCAGTTTAGTATGCCTCTCTTCAACGCCATTTGCAGTTCATCATTTTGAATATCTTCCAGAATGAAGCATGTCAAGTCGGAAATATACCCCAAGATAATAAACATTTCTGTACAAAATAAGCAAACAACGTTAAACGATCACCTTAGCATTGTAGATAACAATTCATTGAAAGGACTTACACGTAAAATGATTTTTTTTTTATTTACAAGCTAGTAATTACAGGGCTGTCAACTTTGGGGAACTGCTTTAGAGGGTCATCAGCATTTTCAGCTGTCTTTTTACTCCAAAATTCTCTGACAAGCAAAAAGAAAAAAAGGTCATTAGCGTTTTCGGCTGTCTGTTTACTCCAATTTTACAGGTTTGGCGGGAGGTTTTTTCATAAAGCGGGAGGAATGGCGTCGTGGCAGGACTCTCCCGCCACGACGCTGGTGGGACGGCGGGAGAAAGAGCGTGGTGGCGGGAGACTCCCGCTAAAAGCGGTAGGGTTTGACAGCCCTGGTAATAGTTACAATCATAAAAAGCTTTAAAAGTTTCTACGCCGTTTTTGCAATACCTGTATAGCGTTCGTTATTCTTAAAACAAGTGCCATAGACTAGTACTGTAATATGAGCGTCTACATTACTATGAGTCTAAAATCTATGACTAATATCGCAACTCTGTGTATTGCATGACATCAGACATGACATTTCACCATTGAACCCGTTAGTATCGTTGCTAACATCACATCCCTCTGTCTTGCTTCCTACATTTTTTCGTAAGTGTTTTCCGTTTCCAATATTGTGACATGTTGATAGGGAACGTTTTCATCGGGTTTCTTTAGATCCTGGTAAGTATGGGGATCTGTAAGATTCTGGTAGTTCGGCTCTTGATATGCATTGATGTCTGCCTTAGAGTCATCAAATGCAGCATTCTCAAACTTCGGAGAGGTCCCAGAGGCGCTATCTGGTGCTGATGCAGCTGGTTCAGCTTTCAGTCGTCTTTGTCTGACCCTGGAAACATTTAAGCAGCCAAAATGAATTAAATAAAATATGTTTCAGATAGGTGTTAGTATCCAAGAACCAATGAGGACAAAGAAATAAAATGTGCCGCAGAGGAATAGCCTGGAGGAAAGGAGAAGAAAAATAAAGATGATGGCAAAGGGGTGGGGATATCCATTAAAACAGAACAGACCGAGAGAGCAAATGCGTGTGTGTGTGAGAGAGGGGGGGGTTGTGATGGGGAAATATAAATAGTTGCGCAGGAGGGAGTTGATTATTGATAGAGACGAGGAAAGGGTTGAAAGAGAACGCGAGTGTAATTACCAATAGCAGTGGCGGATCTAGCCTGGTAAGACACAATACATTCTACGGGCCCGCCATTGTGCACAAACAAAGCGGGCCTGTAGAATGTATTGTGTCTAATCCGGCTAGATCCGCCACTGACCAATAGATCTATGATTCATAACCACAGCATATCAAACCCTAAATTAATAGGAGGTTTCTCCTCACTCAGTGATGTACCTTTAAATGTCATCACGTTAATGGGTTATGAATGTAAAATTGCACAATGCTATTCGAGCGTGTGACATTTGAAAGTTTTCCCAACTAAAACCCCTCTTCACTTTGTTCCTTTTTATAGCAAATTATTGAAACATTATTATGAGACATTAAGCGGACAGGGACATTTTTCAATGACACTTTATCCATCTCGTTATGGATTTGCCAGTGGGCATGACTATCTGATACTAAAATAAATACAACAGTGAAATGTTAACGCTGAGTAACCTACAACTACCGCCGGCGGAAATCCGGTTCGAGGAGTGGAGCGGGCGTATAATATCGCAATATTGAGCGGAAATATCCAAAGTTTGGGGGCACCGATAATCAAGGGCTATTTCTGGGTGGAAAGGGCACCTACAACGGGGAAAATATAGGCCTACAATCTCTAAACATTGCCATATATATACCATATATTGTGATTACATTTATAGGGATTTCAATTATGTTTCTCTCTTAATGCCCTAATATCATAATTTACTTAAGCATCAACGTTTGCAGTTGGGTTTGATGACTTACATAACTATTAGTGCGAGCGAGCGAAGCGAGCAATTTTTTAAGATCTGTGAGGCTGCATGGTGATCAATAACATCTTATCAAAGACCTCTAATAAGTAACATAACTATATCAAATATAGATGTGAGCGAGCGTAGCGAGCGAGCCTTAACGAAATAAAAGTAAAGTTGCTCCAAATCGCTATAAATTAGGGCCACAAATTATGGAGGAAGCAAAAATGGGTTCTTATCAAGAACGAAAATGACACTTATCAGAAAAGAAATGGAGCAGGAATATGTCGTATTAAAAAGAGGAATTATCAGAGGATGAATCGTGTGGTATTTGTCGCACATGAATATTTACACTTTACCAGAGGTGAAAAAGGCACTGAGAATAGAAAAGGTTCGTTTTTATAAAGGAAGAGGGGCTCTTAAAAGAAGGAATAAGTGTAATTTTTAGAAAGAAAAGGAGCCCGTGTCAAAATGAATTAAGGGTAACTTTATCAGAGGTGTAAAGGGGCACTTATCAGAGATGACAAGTGTCATTTAGCAGAAGGCTGAAGGGGCACTGTCAAATTAGAACGGGCACCTCTCAAATTTGAATAGAGGCCAATGTGACCGCTGAAGATGCACGGGTTAAAGAGGCGGGGATATAATGCCCATTTGTACCAATGGAAAACATGTTGTTAATGAACATGGATGAGATAAATTATTTCTTCCTTGAAAAATGTGGGGATTATTTTTGTACAGGCCATCCCCCACCACCTCCAAGAAAAGTGTGTGGGGGTATAATTATATACCCCCATCCCCCGGGATTTACGCCAGTGACAACTACTGCTGCTACTGCTGCTACTACTACTACTACTACTACTACTACACTACAGTTACTACTACTGTTACTACTACTACTACTGTTACTACTACTACTACTACACTACTGTTACTACTACTGTTACTACTACTACTACTGTTACTACTACTACTACTACTACTACTACTACTACTGTTACTACTACTACTACTACTACTACTGTTACTACTACTACTGTTACTACTACTACTACTACTACTACTACACTACTGTTACTACTACTGTTACTACTACTACTACTACTACACTACTGTTACTACTACTGTTACTACTACTACTGTTACTACTACTACTACTACTACTACACTACTGTTACTACTACTGTTACTACTACTACTACTACTACCACTGTTACTACTACTACTACTACCACTACTACTACACTACTGTTACTACTACTGTTACTACTACTGTTACTACTACTACACTACTGTTACTACTATTGTTACTACTCCTCCTACTACTACTACTACTAATACACTACGGTTACTACTACTACTACTACTACTACTACACTACTGTTACTACTACTGTTCCTACTACTACTACTACTAATATACTACGGTAACTACTACTACTGCACTACTGTTACTACTACTGTTACTACTACTACTGTTACTACTACTACTACTACTACACTACTGTTACTACTACTGTTACTACTACTACTACTACCACTATACTACTACTACACTACTGTTACTACTACTGTTACTACACTACTGTTACTACTACTACTACTACCACTACTACTACTACACTACTGTTACTACTACTGTTACTACTACTGTTACTACTACTACTGCTACTACACTACTGTTACTACTACTGTTACTACTAATATTACTACCACTACTACTACACTACTGTTACTACTACTGTTACTACTATACTACTACTGCTACTACACTACTGTTACTACTACTGTTACTACTACTACTACTACTACTACTACTACTACACTACTGTTACTTCTACTACTATTACTACTACTACACTACTGTTATTACTACTACTACTGGACAGTGACAGGGATTATACACTGCAAAACGATTTGCCTTTTTTTTTATTTGGAAATGGGACAGAAAATATGAAAGAGTTATCGATTAATTATTAACTCTTAATGTATGACATCATTTTGTTAAGTTTAACTTACCTTCTATATAGAACAATAATTGAGTTAACTTACCTTTTACATGTATATAGAACAGTTGTTGACTTAACTAACCTTCTATAGAACACCACAGCAATAAGTAGAAGTAAGATGATAATCAGAGGGACCATCACACCCCCTACTACAGCTCCTAATGGTAACTCCCTACCACTATTATCACCTTGAGCAAAAAGATATGTACATTATATATCTTTCGTTAGTCCGTATCGCTCGCTTCCAATGATGTTCATCCTTTCGAAGGCACGGTGATTACAATCGCAACACAAAAAAAGATGATCTACCCGAATAATATATGGAAATGTAATCATATACATGTGAAGGCTGAATTATTGTCATTTTATCATTGGTGAAAAATTCTTTATTTTGATGAGGTGGGAGGTTTACAAAAGAAAAGTTAACAAACATGAAACAAAATGTTCTGAACTACGAGTACCTTCATTTTAGATGTACACATGAATGACATGATCATTTCATATTTTCATTATTCAACTTTTCTAAAGGCTTTCCGCTAATCCAAGAAGGAAATGAATAATAATATCCATATGGATATATATCAGCATATTTATAAAGCCTAGATATTGACCCTATTTAATAATAATAATAATAATAATGATAATAACCTATACATTTACACATAATAAATATTCATGAATTTCAGTGTAGTACAAATTTTCATTACACTGTTAGATGCATGTTCTTACCTGATAAGACGGTCTTGGCATTAACTGGTTCTGACCACTCACTAGAACCAACTCCATTAACAGTTTGGACCTGATCAACATGGAAAAGGTGTTGCAGAAAATAATTCGTACATACAAACATCATGCACACATGAAAGAGTTGTATAGAGGGTACTAGTAGAGTCTTCACGTTGAGATTTAAAAATTCATATCCTCGACAAGATGCAATCTACGTTCATCATTTTCGTCATAAGCATTTCCATGCATTACCATATATTACATGATAATCATAGAACCATTCGAATTTGACTTCTACGAGTCCAATACCATATTCGAAATTGCGATTTATACCCATGTCGGAGATATGAAATAATCACTAGTAATATCATCTAAATAAAAATTTCACTAGAATTCCATCAACATCCACAGGGATTACAGTTCATTCTACATCTTTAAAAAAGCATATATACTAAAATATGAACAGATTGAATAATGCATTTCAGCGTTGCGTTTTATTCTAAATCTAAAAGAGCATAGACTAAATACTGGATTTGTGGTTAAGTCTTATTCTATTTCTATGAAAAACGTGTATTCAAAATATGAATAGGCTGAATATTGCATTTTATCGTTGGGTCCCTAAGATAAATCTTGCATTCATCGTTGTCGAAAACCAGTACCTGAACTGTGTAGTTGATTTTAGGGGGCAGAGCCATTATTGTGTGTTCCCCTTCAAATGCGCCAGTCAATATTTCCTCCGTCTTATAGTCACCATCAACGGCGGGAGTACTTTGCTGGTAGCGAATGATGAACTTTTGAATGTTACCATTGATGTTAGATGGTAGAGGAGTAGACCAAGATACAGTGAAGGAGCTTGAAGTACTCCTTGGTATAGCCACATTGATGGGAGCAGGTGCAACTATGGTGGAGAAAATATTTTCTGTGCACTCAGACTGAGTGGATTTATAGAGGTAGTAAATTCAATTTTTTTTTAATGTAATTACTTGGACTAGAATACTTGCTAAATAATTGCCATGAGACATTAACATAATCGACATGATTATTTCATGACACAAACTATGTGATTCAGGATAAACTATATATACAACTTATTTGTACATGATACAAATAATATAAACCTCACTTCACTAAATAGATGGACTAATTATTCAAGATAAACAAAACATAAAGGTCTGCAATTGAATATCATTAAAGTTAGCAGGGTCTATAAATTACTTCGAATCTGCCAGCTTTATCTATTAGTCGAATACAGTATGTGATACTCTAACAGTCCTACCTTTCCGTGGCAACAGACAAAACAAGATGGCAGATAGTTGTCAAAAAGTTTTCAGTGGAGCCCAAGTGGAAGTTTAACGGGACTATGTAGATGATGATGATAATGAGGAGGATGAGGATGGGGATGAGGATAATGATGATGCAAATTCTACAGTATCAATAGTTTATTGAGCTGGCAAACTATTGCTAAACACCCTACCTTCCTCAAGCGTTTTTCCAACAACCTCCCTGCTCTTATCACTCTCCTCATCTTTATTTGATGCCGTTATTTGAATGGTATATTCCAGGAATATCTCTAATTCTGTTAGGGTATAAGAGGTGGCACCATAAGCTATGACAAAGTTGGGAGAAGCTGATCCAGCAGGGGTGTAGTAGATCACATTGTGGGTGACTCCACTCCTGCAATTTGCTGATTCAGGCCCGATTGGCTGAAACAAAAAAGGTGAGTAAATTTCGTTTAATAATGCAGATATATTTACACTTAATCGATTCCTGTAATATGGTAGATAATTATTCATTCAATACATCTTAACAATGAATTACAAAATTATTATTACTTAACATAAAGGGCCTACTAGATTTTAGGACATTGCCGTTTATGTAACGCTTAACTTATCCAAATCAACAATCTGCCTTACATAATATTGAAATGTCGTCCTTATTTATAAGAAAATACTCTTAAAAATAAAACTAAACCTCAGATATGCGTTTTTGCTTACTTTGCGAAGGCAGAATGAGCATTTTGAAACGCTCATCTAAAACTCAGTTGCACAGGGTCCCGATGGAGCCACTCGCCCGCAGATGGGGACGCATATGACCGTTACCACAAATGCAAATAACCCCCTTTTGCAGTCAATTTTAAGGACATTTTGTGAAATTTAGCCCCCTTTTTACGTCAAAACAAGGACAGAATAATACTTTGAAATACCCCTATTTATAAGATTGTAAGGACACTATCGCGACCTTCCCCCTATTTTACCATATTTCAAGGATAAGACATTTATACCCTCTTTTCATTAACATAAAGGTGTCCAAGGCCCGATTCCTCGAATTACAAGTTCACACACAAGTAATCGGCAACGATATCCGAAATCTGCACTGCTCCGTAAGGAACAATAAATTTGTCCAAGACAATAATTAATTTACCGTCCCTTGATAAAAGAAAAGAAAATACAGTGTTCTCGTTGCCAAATGTAATGTCCTGAAATGTCATATACAATTTCTTGCACAGTTGAACTAGTCAACAAACTCCTTAAAGTAGAACGTTAATGATTTTAAATATTGGCTTAATACTTATTATTGCATAGATGGCATAAATTAAATAAGGTTATCCAAATTCAACGCTTGGAAACATTTGAAGTAATGATTATTATCAATTATAAAACGGTAAAATACAGCCCCCGATATAGCAGCTGAAGAGCTCCTCGAACGCTGCTGAGATATGTGACGACACACCCTGGACCAGTCCTGTCTAAGCAGACGATGTCCCATAACATCTTACACATTTTTCAGAGCCTATTTTGTCATCTCCTCTTCACTTATTTCTCTTCCTTCAGTAGAGTCAGTCTTAATGTTAGTCTGTTGCCTCACTCTTAACTTCGTGTATGGTATTATTTTGATGAAAAATGCAGCGTTAAAAAAATAAAGGAATCAGTCACTTGTAAACAAAATAAGACGCCATTGTATTTTCAGCTGCTTGCACCAGGGCATGTTCGGCGTTTCAAGAGGGAACGAATACCATCCTGCTATTATTCGGAGGGCTTTTCAATTTGAAAGTGGGGTTTATTTCATTGATCATTGACCCTTCTCCTATGTATTTACAATCAAACGGTTTTAGCTATCAGAATCAGTTTCACTTTCCCTTTATAATGGTGTGAAATAAGGTCATGTTTAAATACACCAAACTCTTTATAATTTGATAAATAATTGCATTGCAATTACGTTCATTCATTATAGGACGTCGTCTGCTTACGCAGGATCGATCCCGAGTGTGACGACATCAAAACATCGCTATATTTCTGGCGAATCCTCGGATATTCCAGATGCTGAGAAGAGCTTTTATTTGTGTTGTTTTTATAATCACCAGATACGCAGTTGACATAAAACTTATAAGATTGCCATCTGTAAGCTTCCCAGTTTCTAGTGATACATTAATTGCCATATTTGTGATTTTCTTTGAATATCTACTTTAAGAGTAAGCCCATAATGAATTGAATGTTTCTTCTGCGTGTAGATCTCCTTCTACTATCGCGTTGGGCTAACTGTGACGCGAACTCTTCCATCATCAGGAACAGAGTTTTCAACTGCTGTATTTCTGCATTATGAAGTAAGACTAACTGACCTTGCATTGCTTACAAAATCTGCTAGCGTATTTGCATCATGCAAAACAAATTGACGTTTGCACAATCGTGTCCTCCTCTAATTTATCCTTGAGCAGTGTCCTTGAAAACAAGATTCACTTTCATGATGACATCTTTCAACACAACATCAGCATTGGAGCTTGTATATTTCAGGGATTTTTCTGCCCGGGTTTTCTTCCCTTTTCTTGACCCCTATTTTTATCAATTTCGAGGACACCTGCGCACCCCTTTTTTCTATATTTCGAGGGAATATTCTGTCCGCGGACATTCCTTGAAATTTACCCCTTTTCCCGCGATTTTGGTAACGGTCATGCGGTCCCTCAGTCATTGAGTGGCTCCACCGGGCACGGGGTACTGTTTATGCCTGTTTTCTCCAGGCGAATTCTATTCGGGCTCTGCAGCTGGATTCGCAAACCTGCCTTGCGCGTGCTCGTTGACCCCGGGATGGCAGGTCAAGTTGGGGCGCGCCATTTTTAGTTACCGCGCTACATGCATCTTGCGCGCGGATTTTCAAATGATGTGCGTTTACGTTTTCCCAGAAACCGTCCTTTTGGAGAAACGCCGATTGAAATGGCACATTTTTTGTGAGTTTTCGATCGGCGTTTGATCGGCGATTATTATACGAAAATGAGTCAGGACGCAACCGTGTTTTGAACTAAACGCCCTTCAAAACGCTCATTCTGGCCTGAAAATGTGAGCATAAACGCACTCTAAGACCACGAAGACTATATTATCAGAATTCAACGAATGGAGTTTCAGCATTTTTCATGATTGAGGAACTTGTAGGTAAATTTTTCGTGATTACACCAAGTTCTTTAATAGGAAAAAATTATCTCTGAAAAGGGCTCAGTCAGTATGCTCCGATCGCCTCTAAGATAATGACTAGAATATGTGTGTTCAATTGGGTTTTGTATAGATATCAGATATGACTATCTACGTCTGGGACCAACCTTTTATGCCACTATCCGAAAGATGTGAGGAAAAACTGCAAATTTGAAACACCGATTCCAATTCGTAAATGGTCAGCCTATGCAAAGTATGTGTATGCAACGATACTTGGGTGTAGAGACTGGAAGCTAAGCTTATTCGTCCCTCTTTACTGCTCCATCTCATCACAGGTATGGTTCAAACTTGATCGGATTGTTTCTACAATATCTTTCTAGGGATGACTTGAATTGGTTTATGGTGGTAGCATCCGGGGGTAGCATATAAGTATTAGGTAGGGCATTCCTTTTGACACGTCTTATTTAGAAAGCATACTGCCACAGTCTTGTATGGAATCGTTGTTTGACGATTTTGAGATCGTGTCCTCTCGTCGTGGAACCTGTGGCTAACTGAAAGAATTTCGAAGGGTTTACTCTGCCAAAATCTTTCAGGATTTTGAATATTTGTATCAGGTCAGCTCTCCGTCTTCTGTAAGCCAGAGTAGGTAGTTGTGATCTCTATAAGCCTGTCTGGGTATGACTTCCGTTTCATACTCATGTTTATCATCAGATATTCATGGTGGCCCTCTGCTGGACCTTTTCTAGTATGTCTTCATCTTTCTTCAGCATTATTAGGCACATAATGATCTTGATTGGTTAAGGGCAAAGATATATGACTACTGAGGTCCCATTTCCGATTAACGCCCACCGTTTTGTTTTTGTTTACATGGTATTTTAATTCACTTTAATTACATAAGCGGTACATCGTCAAAAGTTCAACATAGTGTGCGTTTGTGCATCTGTGTGTGTGTGTATATATATATATATATATATATATATATATCTCTATATACAAATAATTTCCTGGTACTACAAAATTTCAATATGGGACGAAAAAGAGACATGACGACGAGGCTTTTCGACCTGCACTCATCAGGTTATCACGCAGTTAAGTTATGTAACGAATTATACACTGTTGGTCATAATGTTAGCATAATTCGTATTTTCATAGTCATCCGTTGATTTAATCATATTTAAAAGCCTAAATATATAATATTGACCAGGTTCATTGATTACATAATGATTTTGTATTGTCGAGGTAAAAGTCGGTCAAGTGAAACATTCCATAACGTGGCCTATTTTATTGTTTGGTGCTATGAAAGGCGGAGCCTCCTTTCTGCTGTTGTTTTGCTGTCCATTTCGTGCAGAAAGCCTACGTGTGTTAACAGCCCGTTTTCAGAGTTAGCTTGATCAATTCCTACCAAATTTGGTACATTGATTCCTTACACTATGCCTCGCCCAACGGCACTTGCAATTCGTCAGAGGGTCCTTGCACTCCGACGGAATGGACGGACACAGGCCCAGATTGCAGATATTCTTGGACTATCGCAGAGTTGTGTGTGCCGCATCCTCAGAAGACATCGAGAGGCGTGTACTTTGAGTCCAGAGAGATCTACAGGTCGACCACGAAGAACATCCGCACGGGATGACCGTCAACTGCTGAACATGTGCCGTAGGAACCGGAGAATGCCAGCGAGTCGTCTTTGCCACTTGTGGAGGAGGCACTTCGGAGTGAACGTTTCACGGGAAACCGTAAACAGGAGACTTGTCCAACATGGCTACAGAGCTCAGCGAATGACCAAGGTTCCACGTCTCACTGTTCGCCACCGGGTTGCTCGACTCCAGTGGGCTAGGAGGCACAGGAGATGGCAGCTTGGTCACTGGCGCCATGTAATCTTCACTGATGAAAGCCGGTACATCCTTGACCTCACCGATGGGAGGCAGAGGGTTCGACGATTGTGGGGCGAGAACCTCCGTAATGACTGTGTCCAGGAAACCAATCAAGCAGGTGGAGGCTCAGTGATGGTATGGGTCGGAATATGTTATGGCGGAAAAACGCCATTGGCTGCACCTGAAGGAAACGTCAACGCCGTTGTGTACCGCGATATCCTGGAACGCCATTGTCTTCCATACGCGAGAAGGGTATATGGCAATAACTTTCAGCTCCAAGACGACAACGCTCCATCACATAGGGCACGTCTGGTGAGGGAAATCCTTGACGCAGAGGACGTGCAGCAGATGCCTTGGCCTGCCTGTTCCCCCGACATGAACCCCCATTGAGCACGCCTGGGATGCATTGGGCCGTGCCATCAATGAGAGAAACAATCATCCTCAAAATGTGCAGGAGTTAGCCCAGGCATTGACCGAAGAGTGGGATGCACTGCCCTTGAACACCATCAACAACCTTGTGGACAGTATGCCACGGCGTGTGGAGGCACTGGTGCGTGCCAGAGGTGGCCATACCAGGTACTAAGTGACCCAACAAGATTAAAAAGAGGAACACTTTCCTTCAATCATCAAAAGATCCCAAGATTTTATTTTTCACGATAAAATTATCATGGTTAAACATTTACCAAAAACGATACATTTTTCCAGGAATCCAAGGTCTGGATGATTGTGTTTGTCAAAAGTGGTTTAAACCAGTGTATAAAGTTTGTATGAATTAATTTTTGTCTTATATTTTTTATTTCATATGTTGAGAACTATTTATCAATAAAATCGGTGAAGATATAAGCTTTATTTTGAAAAAAAATGACTCGTATTGTTGTCAATAGTGTATGAAAGGTAGAAAAAAAAATTATGCTACCATTATGACCAACAGTGTATATATATATATATATATCTATAGATATATATATACTTAATGTATAGTGCCAAGTTTTAAACAAGATATCATGTATTATTTTGTTTCTATTTAAAAACATTTTCTACCTGCCAAGTATTCAGTTCCAGCTCCCTTTGGTTAGTGACTGATAATTGAAGTCCGGTTGGAGAGGCACTGGGTTCTAAGTGTGTAACACGAGAGAATATCAAGTTACGATAATTACTTAAATTATTTTAAACAAAATATGCTAAAAAGAATGTAAATATGATAGATCTGGATCATGAAAAACAATATATAAAAGTATTTACCCCATATCAGCACATTTACAAATGCGCTATTAGCTATTAGCATTTTTTATTGGGTTTTATTATTTATTCAATTATTTCTGATATTTATACAGGGTAGCACATTTTCAACAATAGGGGTGGTCTTCCATGAGGCCCTTTTCGATTAAAAAAAAGGATGTTAAGTAACAATATAAACTCATTACAGCAACAAAACAAATTACAGAAGATAAATGAATAATAGCAAAAAAAAACAGGAACAGATTAGTGACCTTAATTTATAGGCTTGTCGTTCATCATGTTCACGAATCTAAAATTCTGTTCAATTATTATCTATCTACATGTATATCTACATGAATATATATTGAAGCATTCAAAATGACCTGAATCTCTTACACTTTGTTTTTATTAAAATACAAAAACAAAAATTAGACATTTTTCTTTCGTTTTGGAACTGTTGCCTTAATAGATTTATCCAATGAGCCAGTCTCTGGCAACCTCGACCTCATGTCAGTCTCGTCTCGTCTCTCTCTCTCATCCCCATCTCTTGCTTACATTATATAATTATTAAAACACTCTAGAACTTACTTCCACAAAGAGTCGTTGTTCTAACTTCCGGAGATCGAGGTCCAGTTCCACCCGGTCCTTCCCTCACTGCTGCTACACTAAACATGTAATCCATGTCTGGGTTAAGATCATTTACAGTGGCCGATATGGTCGTTTTGAACACCCTCTGTTCTACAACCCAGTCATCATCTCTTTTCACAAAGACATCATATCCTATCAGAGGAGGATCACCTATATCATCTCTTTCAGACCACGCGTCCCACTGAAGACGTACTGTAGTTGACGTAGTGCTCAGTATCACAGGTGCTTTCTCAAGGACTGGCAAGACTGAGGAAACAACATCAAAAGAAACAGAAACAATAAATGATGCAACTTCAACGTAAATTCTCTCGTCAATTCTCTACACAAGATGTAAACTTAAAAATCCAGGTACAGTATACATTTATGTTATTTCCTCTTCTTCATTTGTGCGAAATTTGAATGTCATCTTCGATAGCATGATGAAAATGGATATTCAAGTGAAAATAATTTGTCAGAGTGTGTATTCCCAGATAAGAAATGTCTGGAATATCAGGAAGGTTCTTTCAGATAATTGTACATGCATTAATAACATCACGGTTAGATGGTGGAAATTCTTTGCTCTTTTGTATAATTCAACATCATTTAAAGAAATTACAATATGCTCAGAATTCCGCTGCACGTATTCTATCAAGAGGTAGAAAGTTAGAAAAATAACCCCTACACTTATTGCACTGCACTGGCTTCCTGTAAACGGAGAATTGAATACAACATTAGTTTGTTAACATGGAAGGCAATGCACGGATCTGCCCCTGTGTACATTTCAGACTTGCTGACCCCTTATAATCCTCGAACTAATTTGCGATCTGCAGGTAAATATCTGCTTGAGAGTCCTCGAACACGATATCTTCTAGGTGATCGATCATTTACTGCTTGTGCGTCGAGGTTGTGGAACGGTCTTCCTCAAATCCTTCGCTCCTGTGACCAGCTATCCACTTTCAGAACTCAACTCAAGACATACCTATTTCAGATTGCTTACAACTAGTCATTATATTCTTGTCTTTCCCAGGTAGAATCATGAACAGACTTCGGCAGTTTTTCAGTCTCAACAGCGCCTTTGATTAGGCAACTAGATATTGGCGCTATATAAATACCCTGATTGGATGGGATTTATAAGCATGTTGATTTAAATGTAAAGACAGATATACATTTTTTTTCCTTCCTTCTTGATTAGAAAGCATACTTATTCATTATGCTGTCCAATCTCTGCCATCTTTTTAGACACAAGATATAAAATTTCAAGAAATCTATACCTTCAACAACAATACCATCTTGATTTCCTATATCCCTGCAGACAGCATGACTGAGAGGGGTAACCTCGCTAGTCATATAGGATCGCTATTCATAAGGACCACTTATTCATCAGGACCGCTATCCATAACGCATGACTAAATGAATAGCGGTTTTCTATGAAAAGCGGTCCTTATGAATAACAAGCGGACCCCGACTGAGAAGGGTCTTCTAGTAAGGAAAGTGACATCAGAGGCTCTAAAAAATGGAATCTGGTAATTCACAGTACATTATATATTAGCGCGATAATATCAGATAATATATACTCACCATAGGGAGTGTTGGCGCTTGAGAGGTGCACACCAGTTCCAATTGGCAACAAGCAAACATACACGTTATCCCCTGGATGAACACTATCAACATCAAAGACTACAGCACGTTCTGACCCTGAAACAGTGCTAGATCTCCTGGAGATTCCAGTGGTGTTATATCTACCTCCAGTATATTGATAGAGGAAAACTGATGTTTCATTAGGAAGTGGGATACCCTCAACATAACATGTGAGGTTGAAGTGTTGGTGTGGATTCACTGTCACTGGGACTAATCTTGATATACCTGTCAACATGGTCAAGAAGCAACAGTACAAAATATCAATAATACACACCAACCAATCAACACTACTAGAGAAGACTCTAGTGATAATCATTTCATTCAAAATGTGAAATGTGTTCGCTTCGTGGATTTTCCTGCAACACATATATCAAGCAAATCCTACATGTAATGTGTACAACATTGACAATGATTTACCATAACACCCATTTAGATAATATTCTGTTGCACTACAAACATTGCCAATTACAGAAAATCATTTGGGAACATTTCTGGGCAATGTTCTCACAGATTTAGACTAATCTTTAATTTCTAAATATCAAATCAGAAGAAACTTGATAAAATAGAGAGATTGTACCTATTATACTACTGAATAGATAATATGAAAGACTTGATATTAAAGGACATTTGAAACAAGATTGTAGAAAACGTTAATTTTAAAGAATATCAACCAAAATAAATGAAATACATGTTCATTTCTAAGCACTCTGCAATATGCAACGTGAGAAGGTAAACAATCAGAAAACAATATAACCTGTCTGACAATCTGGTTCAATCCAGTTATCAAGGCACTGTCCATTGCACAGACCCCTCTCTGTCTCACAAGCCTGTGCAGCACAGTGACATGAATCCAGACAATCCATACCAAAGGTACCCCCTTCACACTCTGAAAAATAAAAACAAAGGGGTAATACAAAAGCCTAATTGGAAGGTGAATTACATGCACTTAAATGATTATCATGCCATTCGGGTTGGTTTATTACTTACAGGTACTTATGTGATTATTATGGAATTCTGGCACATGATTTTGTGTGTGAGGGTGTGTGTGTGTTGGTGTGGGTGTGTTTGTGCGCTTGTGTAAAAATAGAGGTTCCACGGTCTTAGTCATCATATATTCAATTGAGACGATAACTGCAATCCAGAACCAGGGTGCAGCACCGCAGAATGCCAGTGCTATATATATATTTTTTTTTTCCTTTTTTTATGTAATACATGTACTTGACCTGGTGCTCCACAAAGTCCACCTTGTATTCTACATCACAGAAATTAAATTAAATTTGATTCCAGCAGTGCAGCTAATGTCGGAAACACAAAAATAATAAGAAGAGAGTGGGTAATGTATCATCCAAAGACGTCGTGCGAAGTCATTGTGAAAGAAACTGTATAGAAGCGAATGGGAAATGTTGACTGTGTAGCACATAAGGAAGGGTGTATATTATTGGGCAATTCCACAGATTGGTGGAGATGGACCTTAAAGTTTAAATTTGGCATTTAATTTAGCTATTAGTATTATTTGTCGTTCTACATAATACAGAAACTCGTGCAAACATTGGTAAACCTATCATTAGTGGTTTACTTTAAGAAAACATCATGAAAGGTTATAAAATGGTAAAAATCATCTATTTTTACACTTTTGGGGGATGTTTTTCCTATAAATTAGGCATTTTTTTTTAATTTCTTGTCTGAAAGTAAAAGGTTTTTCCAGGATTTGAATAAAATTAAAAATTAATTTAAAATTAAAAGTCCACTGATCATTTTTTCAATAAAAAAAACAAAAACGTAATTCCTGCAAGTTAGAATGAAACCAAATCTGCCGCTATTTCATGGACAAAATGTAACATGAGGAACCATTATTCCTGTGAAATCTGCAAGTATGGGTCTAGTAATAAGTTGTCACCCAGTGGAGGTCTCCTTAACTTAGCATGCTTCTTTGAAAAGGGTAAAATCATTTTTCAAGAAAGTCTCATATTAGCACACTTTTCATTTAAGCCTTCGTTGCAATTTATGCATGTCCAAATTATGTAACGTGAGTAACCGACACACATTAGTTAGGCTAGCAGTAATTAATGTTCCTCTTCTAAGGTTTTGGTTCTATATAGGTACTCTAGTATGTATGCATTGTGTTAACTAAAACTGATTTAGCTGATACTTGTAAAATACCTTTTCAACTGTAACGTGAGTAACTGTGGAATTGCCCATATTGTGATGCTTTGAAATAATCAAAATAAGATTTTGACTCACTCGTACTGAAAAGTGAAAATCACATGCAATTCACCCAGCAGTGGTTGTATGGGACTAAATACACATATGGCATGGGAATTTAGTCCAAACTTTTCAGGTATAACTCATCAGATTGCGAATACGAGGGCATTTTAAGAGCAAACCCTCTCAACGGATATTTTTACTATGACATTCTTCCAAACTAACATAAACAGAATGGGAAACCTCACAAATTGACTTTTTACCTTTACCAGAACTAAACCATTTTAGAACGGAAAAAAACTTTACCCTGACAATTGACCTGTCCCTGGCGAACTTTGTATCCTGTAGCACACTGCTGTTGAGGGCACTCTCCAGTCTGCTTATGACATCCTACATCATTCAAGCAATGACACTTATCAGTACATTGAGATCCATAGTAACCAGAGTCACAAACATCTGGAACTAAAGGTGATATAAAAGCCAGAAGGAAAGATTATAAAAAAGGCGTAATGGACTAATGGTGATATTTGTTTCCTTATTCTTTAAGTGCTGCACTTTTACACCCTACCCGCACACATACGCGAACACTGAGAAAGTTTGGCAAACATAACATTCCTGGTACTTGGGGAAATAGTTCATTACAACTCCTTGATTACATATACGATCATAAGAGTCCAGGGGGTATTTCACGAAGAGTTAAGTTTGACTTATATATATCAAAAGTAATTTTGGTAATTACTCCAACTGACAAATGTATACTTCTTTAAATGTTTATTATGTTCCCAAATGTTATTTCAAGTATGTACCGTATGTATTATTTTTGCGGAAGAAAATAAACTCAAACAAACAAACAAACAAACTTAAAGTCATGGTAAGTGCCAGTAACACGATAAAAACTACTTTCGAAAAATAAACTCAAGACAATTTCAATATAGCCCTGTCTATCACCTTTAGAAATGTGCGAACATTACAATGGTGTACTGTATTACATAATCCGAACCTGATTTCTATGGGCAGTACAATAGGCCTTTGAAATTGCTCTTGAAACTGTTTTTCGAAAGTAGTTCTTATCGTGTTCAGTGCGCATACGGTATTAAACGCGTAATCTCATTGGTAGATTACCCAATAGTGCGCGTCCCCTGTGCATGATCTGACCAATGCGATGATGCGGAATATTCAGTACGCAACTAGGAATTTAAGTGCTACTTTAGTCCACCTTAACTCTTTGTGAAACACTCCCCAGTACAAATTAGTTAAAGATACATGTATATATATATGCAACTCCCTCTAAATATGGATTTTATTTTATTTTTATTTTTTTTTATTAAGGTTAGGTTTACAATGGAATTACACTTTCTTTGCGCTAGAGTTCTAACCCTTTCTCTGGGAAAATATTAATCTCATACTGATGGTGAATATTTCGCGAGACTATTTTCACATTACCTTTTTCATCAGGACAAATAACAAGTTGGTTAAAAAAAATTAAGGGACTAACACAAAATATACCTGGACACCATGTTATCTAACAGTACGTTCTAATTTAATCGGGTCTTTTGATCTTCGGGGATCAAGCCAACAAGAGAGAGTAATTTTTTAATGGAAATGAAAATGAAATATCCTACAAAATACGAAAGAATAAGTTATTTCGCTGTTAATCCTTCATTGCTATGCTTGAGAAGTGCTGGCATTTGTACTCACTTTGACAATTGTCCCCAGACCAGCCTGTCTGACATCCACCTGTACAATTTCCAGTGTAAATATTACATGACGATGAACCTGCTGCACAGTGACAAGTCTGTGAACATCCTGGACCAAATGTACCAATACTACACACTGCAGTTGAGAACATAGTTGATGATAAGAATGTACAGACACAGTGCTTTCATCAGTAAGAAACATTATGGGCACAACTTCGCCAGAAACCCGGGGGCAATTAAAGTCTGTTGTCCGAATGTCAACATTCTTGTTTTTAAATTTTGCGAGAATGAGAACACTTCTTTACTATCAAAATGTAATTTTCTGTTTGACTAGGTAAACTGAAGATTGATGATTTACAGTGCATTTCAACTCAACGTGATCATTTGTGGAAAATTCCAGTTTGTTTGAATTCCTCCCAAAATAATTAATAGAATTAATAATTAACATGCTGACATTTTTACTATACAAACGATATTGAAATGTACTTTTGTATGTAATATAATATAGTGTTAAGTACGTCCATATGATTTATCTCTTCTTCTTTTTTCATTCTCATGTGTGTGTGTGTGTGAGAGAGCTTTATCGTTACAATTAAGATTTTCTCTTGAAGTAGCATATTTGAAATATATAATATAAGCACAATACTTATCCCAGGGTATTTGTTATGGATTTGTCACAGCTACAATTGCACTCAATGACCCGTCTACAGTGTTTTTCATGCTATTCCGAAGATATTATATGATTTTGTTTTAATTTTATAATTGACAATAATGAACGCCGACCTACATACTTTGAATACCTTTACTTCCACCTAGCACATTGCATCTTTCAGTTAAATTCTAATGAAGATTTACATTTTATACAGAGAAACACAAGCATATTTCAAGTTTATGGTGATACAGGGAAGAAGGCGCGAATCTCTTTAACCCATATTTTGGCTATGCCACAGCCGGGGGGTGGAATCCACCCCCCCCCCTGATATCTCGACCGTCGACCGCGCCATGCATCGCGCCGAAAATCGGCACGCACGTCGTCCACAACGTAGTCTACACTTTCACGAACATAAAACAGCCTAAAATAAATTAATTTCAATCAGCAAATATAAAAATATTCATAGATTTCTAAATTTTGGCTGAAAACACGTTTTGTACTGAAATTATACATGAAATCACGTTTTTGAGCAATTTTCGGTCTGACGCGCTAGTACGAAATGTTGCATAACTTCGGAACCGCATGCCCGGACATCGCGAATTCGGTCTCAAAAGATGCGTGAGATTCGAAGAAAAAAAGTCATGAAACGCCGCGGCGACTGCTTTGCGCGTTGCGGACATATCGCGAGAAACATGTAGGGGGTGAATTCCACCCCCCCCCCACCCCGGCCCTGTTAGAGTTAAGCAGAAACTCGTGTCGTACATATTACAGGATTTCAATACGTTTAAACGTACCTATAGATGCAGTTATAAAATGCCTCTTTTGACTTTAAAGTGCGATTTAGATTTTCCAATGAATAATACTATTGTCTAAAAACTGTGAATTTCGTGTTTTACATTCAGTTTATAATGTGTGAAGACAAGAAAAATTCATGACAGCTAGAACACCTACGTGTGGTACAATCATATCCATGGGCACCGACATCACATGAACATCCATAGGGATCAGGTAGGCAGAAGAGATTCCCATGACATCTGGTTCTGGCATCTACCCGGTATGAACATCTGAACTCACAGTCCAATCCAAATCGATTTCCACCATCGGGTCTGCAAACTGAAGTTTAAAAATGAAAGGATTTGCAATGTTACAGCGGAAATCCTTATCATTTTTACAATTTTCCTCAGAAATCCCTTTTATGCCATCACGAGAATTGGAATCTTTTTTTAACTTTATACTTCATACAGATGGTACCTAATAAACAGAAATAAAAGAGACTAATTTTTCTACTCCTTGATCTTAAATGTCAACATTATTCATGCAAATATCTATCAGTAATATGCCAATCATAATGTCTAATGAGATTATGTACAACTCTATTATTGATTTCTCCATCTCTTATTTTCATGTAGAAGAAGACATTCAAATGTAAAATTAACATTCAGCGTGTACATTGCAAGTCTTTTCTCAAATTGAATCAGAAGAGAAAATCATTCCCTCACATTGGCGGATCCCCCCTTCGAATGAAGACCCTTTTTTTTTTTTGCTTGTCAGAGACTTATGGAGGGAAACCGGACCCCAATAACCCCCCCCCCCTCCACTGAGCAAATTATTGGAGGTCTGGCGAAAAAAAAATTGTCGCCACCCCCCCCCCCCCGCACTGAGCGACTTCTCGAGAAGCTGGCAAGATCTAAGTTGACAAACCTGCATTTGTGTGCCCCCCCCCCTTATACTAAATCCTGGATCCGCCCCTGCCCTCATATCAAATAATAAAGCTGATAAATGTAATTTAATAAAGAAAAGGTTTTATACCCACTCTCGAGACAATTTGAATCTTTGAAGTTATTAGGACAGATACAGAGACCAGACATGTCATCACAGACTCCGCCATTGTAGCATTTATCACAGACACCATAGCACTCAGGAGGTCCCCATTTACCAGCTGGGCATTCTATTATAAGAAAGCGAGTGAGAAACGATGTTGTATATACATAAGCCGGGTTCGGGAATAAGTTTTTTTTTAAATAAACAGATTGTTGGATATTAATACATGTATAGCACGAAAAATATAGAATAGTCTCTCTCTCTCTCTCTCTCTCTCTAGGTGACATATCTAGAGACTTTGAGGATCACGTTGTTACACAACGCTCTGTTTCTAGCCCTTCCCATCAGCACCAATCTCTGTCTTCTTAACCTTTTCAGCAAACTTTCCGTCCATAGTGTTCTTCTCCTTCATCCGACACTCTGACCCCTGGCTCTGACCCTACATCTCACAGGCTTAGTCCGAAAGGGTGGGTAGCGTCGAGTAGTGTCCCTGTATTAAAGAGTTTCGACATGGACGTCCCATTTTTCTGGAAACAAAATGGCGTACGAATTCTTTCTATTGAGAACACCCAGGTGCTCATCGGAATTGAATAGAAATGTTACGTAATAGTGGAAACAAAATGGCGTTCAAATCCCAGTTGTCGAGACTCTTCTATACAGGGACACTAGCGTCGCGTTGACGCGAACGCCACCATTCGTCAAAAGCCTTTCGGCAAAACGGTGGGGGGGGGGGGGGGACGAATGGTGGCGTTCCAGTCGATCCGACGCTCCCAACGCACCCTTTCGGGAAGACCCGGGGGGGGGGTGTAGAACCCACAAATGTATAAATCAACCACAAATGTAAAAACATTGTACCCGCAAATGTCAAAATAACCACAATTGTCATAACATGTCAGCCACAAATTTAAAAATAACCACAAATGTAATGAAAATCGCCCACAAATGTAAAAATCTGTTTAACCACAAAAAACATTTCGCCTACAAATGTAAAAATTTCCATTTTTACCTCAAATGTCATAACATGTCGACTGCAAATGTAAAAATTCATTGCTTGCATACCCATGTAAGATAAATTATGATGAGATGTATGTGTTTGTGCGCGTGCATGCGTGTGTGGGAGGTTTTCCTGACCATTAAAATCCCTAAAATATTGAAACACCCTTTACCACAAATGTCAAAACCTGTCAATCGCAAATGTAAAAAATTATTAAACTAGTCGTTTACTAGTGGTTTCCCTTTTATAATCAGTTTACAGAGGAGGAGCTGATCATAAACTTCAATGGCAAGAAAAATTCAGATAATCCATCGATCTCTACATAGAACAGCAACTATTAAATACGATTCTAGTGAGGGCAATTAATGTTGTATCCCCCGAAAGTAACCAGTCCATGTCATTATTATTAACAGAATCAGACGTCTAAGGCTAACTCAAAAATATTGTAAAAATATAATTTGTTGACCGCTATTTAACACCAAAAATCTCATTGACTTTCGAAACCGCGCAATAAACAATTATCGGCCCGCAATTATGTTAGCTTGGCAAAGCCGGGCAATAAAATGTAAAAATTGCATTGCTCAGATTGGTCTAACATCATTCGGTCTAATATTAGTTGGTCCAATAACCAATTGGCCTAATCATCATTTCGTCCAATTACCATTTGGTCTAATTGTCATTTCGGATAATTACCATTTGGTCTATAGTCAATTAGTCTAACAGCAATTTGGTCTATTTGGCAATTTTGGAACCGGGTCGGGGGTGGGGGGGGGGGGGTGATGGGGCTGCAACCCCTTCACTTTTTGAGTAGATATGTTTCATATAATTTTGTTTAATGATTATGCACAATATATACATGTATATATATTTTTTTGTTTTGTTTTGTTTAAGAGATCACATTTTAAAGATATATATATACATAGTAATAATGTTTGGCCGCTCGCTTCGCTCGCTAGCAAAATGTTGAAAAGTGTAGTTGATAGGCGTCAGTCCCGACTTCCAAACACGTTCCATTTCCCTGCATTGTGGTACATGTATTTATATTAATGATAATAATGAATAGAAACAGAATGGCACAATGAGAGAGATGATGGATTAATGAACATAAAGAGTACTATAAGGAAATACGGAAGTGAAGATGAATCGATGAATAACAATACAATAGGGAAGATTGAAAGTTAAGGGATGGAAGGATAAATACATAGACCTAACGTAAAGATAGAGAAAGAGAGAGAGAAATGGAAGAAGAATAAAGAAAACCATGGCGAAAGATGGATGAGAAGATTATAAACAAGCCCCGCTCCCCACTCCCAAAACAAAAACAAGAAAGAAGAAGAAGAGGAAAAATAACATAACGAAATTAGAGATGAAAAGCAGAAAAAAAGAAAGAAAGAATAATGCAAAATAGGCAAAATGATAGATAAACCAAGGAATAAAGAGAGAAACACATAGAGAAAGAGAAAATGATAAAAGAAATAATGTAACATATGGAAAGATGCATGGAAGAGGTGATAGAAGGAATTAAAGAATAACACAACTAAAGGATTATGGGAAAATGAAAGGATAAAAGCAAGGAATAACATAACGAAAGATAGAGAAATGATAGAAGGATAAAGCTTCATATATATATATATAAACTCCTCAAAAAAAGTTCTGCAATTCAAGTTTAAGCATTTATATCTCTCTAGTAACTGTATGATCATCATCAAGTTTGATATCATTGTAAAGCTTGTTTATTCACCTTCACAATGATACCACATTTGTATTGATTATGTAATCACGGAATGTGCAGTGCACCTAAATATAGGGCAAAGTCAAAAGTGAAAAGTTGCAGAATGCATTGTTATTGTTCACACTTAGGAGAATTAAGCCCTGATTACAAATTTACTTATATTGGAAGGTGTAATATATTCCTACTTATTGGCCTAAATCATTTTCTAATAAGATATCAGAAAAGGGTATAAATAAAGATATTCCAACACCCGGTATCGTCTCCTACTCATTTACATGGGGGATGCCATTTTCTTGCTGATTTGGAGTTGTACATGAACCATTGAGAAATGTTCCAGTCAGGAAGATATTTTGAATCCAAATCCTAAATTGATTTTCTTCATTACCTAAAATCCCATATGTAACAGAAAATATAAAGTGGGTGTTTACATGTATTATAAAAATTAAATCTTTATAATGATACTTTTAAATTGTCTGGTTTTGCTTAACAAAAATCTATTTTCTTGGCTTTGCCAAACAGAGCAGCACATAATATATGCAGCATGCATTCTGACTTTTCAAGTCCATTATCCGAAAGCAGGTGAATGCATAGTTTGCCACTATAGATGCTCAGGGAAGAAGCATCCATAAAATTTGAATTAATTTGCTCCGTCCCATACGTCCAGTTTCGAGAAAATAGATTTCTATTAAGCGAATATCGATTTTCAACAGAAATATATAAGGAAATCTTCAGTTTAAAAATAAATTGACATATCTATTCTATATTTTTAATCTCAAATGGGTTTTTAATTTTGAAAAAGGCAATTGAGCATTTGGATTAAGAAAATCTTCTTGTACACATAAACAAAATGGCAGCCCCCATGTGCTGCTAGCAGACGATACATATTGCTAGCAGATGGTAAATTTTGCTCAGAAAAAATTGATTCGTATCGATCTCGTATATTTTGACGCGAAGCCATATAGTCTAACAAGTAGGAATAAACACCTTTGAACACTATTGTCTTTATTTTTGAGCGTAATTCTCCTTTAACTGGAATGAAAGGTTTTGTTTCTTTGTTTTCGTTCCCTTTGGTTTGTTTAATTTTGTATTAGGTGTGCATGTTTCTGCTGTAATCCCTTGTTTGGTGGACAAATATTGTTTTCAGTGATTTTGAAGTGGAATTATTCTTTTGTTTTAAGATGGAATGTGTTTTAATCAGCAACTGATTGTGATAACATTAATATTGTGTTTTGGTTTCATGCAGAATATTGCAAGTTTCCACCTTAGCAGTACACAACTGCGGTGGGGAAAAAAGTCTCCCCTCGGCAAATTATCTCATTTTCAGCCATGCATGTAACCCTATCACAGAAACATAAGCAACACAAACTCTCCTCTTCTCTTTGATTGCTTTTCACTTCAACAAACACATTCCCCTTTCTTGATGTGAACTCATGTTCTTTAACTCTCTCTCCCCTCTCTAACGAAACAAAAACATACACAAATTTGCAAATGACAAAATGTTTGGCACTTTTTATTGAGTAACATGCACATCAAATGTGGAAAAGCAATCGATCAGAAGTTCAGTAGCGAGTAGAAGATCCGAATACAGCTACGACAGCCTGGCATCTCCTCCTCATGCTTGTCACCAGCCTGGTGATGCGTTGCTGTGGGATGAGGTTCCACTCTTCGATAAGGATCTGTCGCAACTCAGCCAGTGTAGTGTGATCTGTCACTCTGGCGCTGGTCCCAGAGGTGCTCGATTGGGTTCAAGTCAGGGCTGTTCGCAGGCCAATCCATCCTCGTCACTGCCTCCTCCTGGAGGTATTCGGTGATGATCCTTTCTCTGTATGGGCGGGCGTTGTCATCTTGGAAGATGGCGTTTGGTCCAAGATTGCGCATGTATGGGATGTTGTCTCGGTATCTCTCTGCTGTCAGGTTTCCATCAACGATGATAAACTACTCTTTAAAAGTAAGCACTACCAAGCATAAAGCTTGTGCAAGGCACATTTCATCTACCAAACAGGAAATAAACTTGTTGAATCATTCATGACCCATTCAACATCATTCACACACACCCGACATTGCAACAAAAGCAATAGACAATAGCCAAGATAGCCATTCAATTTGCAACTTTTCACTTTTGACTTTGCCCTCTATTCAGGGGTGCTGTGCATTCAAGGATGACATAACCATTGCAAATGGGGCATGGATGTGAAGGGGGATAAATGAACTTTCCAATGATCTAAAAATCAAGAATGATTAAAAAGCCGCCAAAAAGATATCAAGGCTCAAAGTTGAATTGCAGAACTTTTTTTGAGGGGTTTATACATATACATGTCACATGTGAAATGGGATTGTACTTACTATCCTCTTTTCTCTCCTCTTTCCTCCTCTTTCCTCCTTTTTTCTCCTGTTTTGTCTATACATATATATAGATGGATAGATTGAGAGTGGATTGAAGAGTCTTTTGTGCCATTGGCGGAGTATGTAGTGCAAGTGGAAGGGCTATTGTTTGTGATAAGGTGCACTTTGTGCATTCCTCATTTTATTCAGCCCAGGATAGGCTTTATGTGAGTGTATTGTTTATTCCTTTCGGTCAGGAGGGTTCTTTTGTATATACTCAGATTTAGAATTGCAGGTGTAAAAAATGCAAATTAAGCTTGCCTATGCTCTCTGGTTGAAGCAGGCAAGTGGTAGAGAGTATTAGGACAGACACACCCAACCAGGTAGAGAAGGAGGACCTTGCCTTTGCAGGACTTCTCCAACAGTTTTGTATGTACTTTGAATTGAACACTGGCAGTAAAGTAATTGCCGTTTGTCATAAGTATTGTAGACTTGACTGCGGGTTATTTTCTGAAGGGGTGTTGACCGCCATTTTGCATGAGCAGAAAATGTTGGTTCATTAAATCAAGCACCACCGGTGAGTCATTTTTGGGGTACTTTTTAAAGCACCACCGGTGAGTTAGCTTTGTCCCTTTTAAATCATCAAAAGTAATGAGAGACAAATGTATTGGTACTTTGAATAAGTTTATACACTCTAACCAGTATCAATATTTGAGTTAAAGTGCGTAATTAAGATATGTGTTGGATAATTGTTAATGAGATTTCATGAAATATGTTGTGAAATGGAACCATTTCGGAAAGTAAAATAATTTCAGAAAGTGAACCGCTTCCAGTTCCTTGATTTAACTTTCAAAGAGACTTGTGTGACTAAGAAATTAATGCAACGCAAAAACTGTAATAATTATGTTTACCATGAATTATTGCACGATAAAAATTGTAAAAGGAACCACATAGTAGAAAATGCTTTTGGACTCATTTGATTATAGATGGCACATAGCTTGGGCTAGGATTCCCGTCCAACCCGTCTTGATGAGATGCAGAAAGACATGCATCTAGCAACATCGGCGAAGCCGATTGGATACGACGTATTCGAAGTCAACGGATCATCAGCTCGGTGAAGCAGGAGATGAACAATACGCGGTGATGTATTTGCGCGATTACATCACACTTTTGAGAATTTTGAACGATGAACAATTTGTGGAGCTTTACAATGTTGAACATTGAATTATTCACGTAACTTTACATGTATTGCATTATAGCCGGCCTGGTTTGCACTTTGTGCGTGTGGTCTCCAAATGATATTTGGTTTAGTGAAAATAAGATATTTGAGATTGTCTTGTGAATGCAAGGTATGCTAGGGAAGGCATTAAATGTGATAGTTTGGATGAGATATGAATTAAGATCGATACAGGATCTTAATGTAGAGCAAGCAAGAGTTGATTATTAATAGGGTACTAAGATCAGCACAGGGTCTTATATTCAGAGTGAGTGTGAAGGAGTAGGATTCGAAGTTGGTTCACGATTCAGTGCAAAAGTTCCCTTGTGGGTAGGTTACTCCAGGGCCTTCACAAGGGTAGATTAGTTAACAGAAACACTATTGATTCCCATTTGTTAGTCATCTGGATTTGATTTAATAACTGAAATTGTCAAAGATTACTTGAGTTTTGTAAACGAAGATATTATCCACTTATTGAAGGTGACTGTAATAAATTCATGAAGTGGAATGGTAAATGGCATGTGTCTATTTTGTTTTATGTTATCCATGTGACAATACATGTTAACATGTATATATATAGCGAAAGAAATGAAGGGATAAAACACAATATAACAAAAGCAAAGTGTATTAAAACATTTGAAAATTCACTAAGCATATTAATTAATTGATTAATCAATTAAGCACATGTAATTCATGCCATGCTCCATCAGGTCACCCTTTTTCTCGTCTTTTTTGTACTCCCCGACCTCCCCCCCCCCCCAAAAAAAAAAACAACAACAACAACATACAATTACTTCAAAAAATTTCGATAATTTCGGCCAGTGCGCCGAACCGAGGCCTGACTGTTTAGTCAAAGCCACCTAGAGTAGTAATGTAGAGGGAAAACAAGAAATTAGACGAAACTATGATTAGACCAAATGGTAATTAGACCAAATGACAATTATACCAAATGGTTATTAGACTAAATGAGTGTTGACTAAATGATTATAGACCAACTGAGGTTAAACTAACTGACAAATGGACCAAATGATGTGTAGACCACATGGCTATTAGACCAACTGGGTTTATACCATTTGTAGATTAGACAAAATGGCAATTAGACCAATTGATAATGGACCAAATGGTTATTAGATCAAATGGTTTTAGACCAAATGGCCATTAGACGAATTGACTATAGACCAAATGGTAATTAGACGAATTGAAATATTAGGCCAAATGGTAAATGGACGAAATGATGATTAGACCAATTGGTTATTGGACCAACTGATATTACATGGAATGATGTTAGACCAATTGGCTATTAGACCAAGTGGCAATAAACCTATATAACTATGACAGGCTAAAGTTTGTCTGTAGTATTAGACCAATGGATATTAGACTAAGTGAACATTAGACCAAACTGTTATTAGACGAACTGAGAATTGGACCAAACGATTAGGAAAATATGGTAATTAGACGACGTGATGATTAGACGATGTTGGTGTTAGACCAACTGGGTTTAGACAAAATGGCTATTAGACGAAATGGTTATTAGACCAATTGTTTTTAGCCGAAATATATAGACTGGACCAAGTGAACATTAGACTAAATGGCGATTAGACGAATTGGTGATTGACAAATAGACCGAATGATATTAGACTAATCGGCATTAGACCAAGTGGCAATTTACCATAATTTACATCGGTACATTATTTGCAACCAATGAGTTTTTACATTAGCGGTCGACATGTTATGACATTTGTGGTAAAAATGGAAATTTTTACATTTGTAGGCGAAATGTTTTTACATTTGTGGTTAAACAGATTTTTAGATGTGTGGGAGATTTTTAGATGTGTGGGCGATTTTTATTACATTTGTGGTTATTTTTACACTTGTGGTTGATATTTTTTGACATTTGTGGTTATTTTGACATTTGCGGGTGCAATTTTTTTACATTTGTGGTACTTTTTACATTGGTGGTTGATTTTTACATTTGTGGGCTCTACAGGGGGGGGGGGGGTAGGACGAATGGTGGCGTTCGCGTCAACGCGACCGACCTTTCCGGACTAAGCCCATCTCACATATTAAATAAAGTAATACAAAATTAATACCTCTGACGATGAGTCTGTATAATCCTCCTCTATTTTGATTCCTCTCTTTATAATAATGAATCTCATAGATTCCTTGATCTGATGTCTGGATTGGGTTTGGGAAGGTGATCTGTGTCTGACCGTTAAATGATGTCATCCTATCCCCTCCTTTCCTCCAGTTGATTACAATTGATGAATTTATCTGAATGGTCATGTTGATAATCACTCCTGTATCATTCACATTGACTGTCTTTGTGAACATTCCATCACTGGGTACGAATTTAGCTGTAAATAAAATCTTGTAGACATTAGTGTTACTACAGGTGAATAGGTGTCAGTCCCAAAACATTGTGTATACGAGTATACCATAAAACAATAATAGTTCAACGTGTTCAATAATACAGGTATAAAAACCCCGATATTTCTCATTTATTTTAATTATCATCGGAATAGAGTCAATCGAATTTTTCATCTTCATGTTTCGGGGGCGTCTAATTTTTATTTTTTATTTTTATTTATCTTTCTTTTTTTTATCACAAAATTGCTTTGCCTACCAACACATTAAGGCATGTTTGAAGTATAATTGAGTTTTAATATCGATGAGGATGAATATGGCCACCAAGCCAGTAATAGGAATTCAATTTGCCACAGATTTGAATTAGATATCAATTTCATAGATGAAATGATAAAGCATTGGCTTATGTCTCCTTTCATTTCTGAAGAAAAAAAAAGATTCACCCATTACGTCTGCCCTCTTGTCATCCGGATGATTTTTTTCCCCTCAAATTCTTGTTTTATGGTACAATTTGCCAGTAGTTTCATGGAAGAAAACGGTTTGTACACAAGCAAATTAAATTCTTGCATTTTCCTTTTTAATTTGTACAAGAACATTATGAAAGAATTATGATTACTTAGATGAAAGTTGTTTGTTTAGTTTTATAATATGATGAGAACTCATGCGATGGGACAAATTTGAATGGAAATTCTTGAAATTGCTCGCTGAAAGACAAAATGATCATTACATTCTACAGACTGGAATGTTCACTGTATAAAGAGTCTGGGTAAACTTTATGCAATATTGGGTAATGGGAACATACAAGTTCCTTGGGTAAAATTTTACCAAAAATTTTACCAAAAATTTGGTAAATTTTATCATATACTGGGTGCATTTCATGCGATATTGGATAAGGTTTTAACCTTAAAATAAAATCTAACGAAGTTGAATGGACAAAAATCAAAACTGATTGAAGATGAATGGACAAAAAATAAAATTGCCTGAAGATGAGAGGACAAAATTTAGAAGTGTTAATTATAAGAAATTACGAATTTTTATTTAGAATTTCACGTTCAAGAATAATTGGAAAAAAACATGTAGGCCTATGCAAAGAGTGTTTAAATGCAGGAAACACCTACATATAGATGTTTAAGTTTGTGGACAGATGTTTAAATAAATCGTCCAAAAATTGATAAGAGGGTAATAAAAGTCACGTTGCTTTTTCTTCAGATACGGCCCGCTGTATAGTTTATTCCTTTTCATGAGTATTAATTTTAAGGATTAAAATCATACCATCACTGCGTTGGAAAAATGTAGTAACCCTCGTCACATCTCGACCAGATTTAGAAGCCTCGCAATAGAAAGGTCCAAAGCCATCTTGACCCCATCCACCTCCATTGGGGAATGTGACTACTCTGACATTTACATGTAGATATGCTATTGGGTGTGGCTGATCTTCTGGTGGTGATCGGTCTGTTGTTATCAGTGCTGAGCGACCAAATGAAAGTGAAGCATTTCCATCTACATCACTGCGGTAACATTGATACTGGGGTCGTGGATATAGTCCACTTTTAGTATCTACAGTGGTGTATCTCTCGGCGAGGACTGTAATGTGAACAACCTCAGCTGAAATACCAAGCGAGAGATTAAAACTTTTAAATTTTGTCCTGGCATTTATCATATATTTCCACTGATTTTAAACAAGCAATAGGCCTATAAAAAGGCAATCCAAGCTTTGTAAAAACAAAATTGGTTGAAAGGAGAAAAGTAAGAGAAAAAGGATGGTGAAAGTTTGAAAGAAATCAGACAAAGAATAAGAAAGTTATGAATGTTTGAATATGAGATCACTACATCAGTGCGAATGTCATATTGGCAATTTGGTTAATTGGTGACGTTTTCACAGTCAACTCTCCCATTTGTCGTACACCAAAATATCATTAAATTCCGGTTTTCTCCTGAGCGCACTTTCCCTAGGGGCAGTACTCAAAATATATTGTAGATAGCAAATTGTTATAGGTCCTCCAAAAAGAAATATATGCTCCTGAGTTATACGTTTTGAAAAACTGACATTTTAGTCATTTTGTGTATTAGAGCGAATAGGGAAAGTTAACCACCGCTATATACATCACAGTGACCGTACCCATACAGCCAAATTGAAATTCCCATAATTATGTATAGTGATGACAACTTTTAAAAAATCATGACTTTTTTTATTACTTGTCCGATTTCGTTCAAACATTCACCAGTCTGCTTCTCTAATTTTTCTGCTTTAACGCAAATCAAATTATTAAAAAGGTTGAATTGCCCTATAAACACTAACTTTATTCTACATACTCTAAATCGTTTTCATGCATTATCAAATTGTAATTGGAAGATTAATATTTCTTAAATATTAAATGGAAATAATATCCATTGAGAATCAGAGATAACCATAACTATGTTTGTCTTTTCAAGAAGATTCAGTGTGAATGAAGTACAATATACTATAACCATGATAACTCTTATTTATGAACTTTTTTATAATTCCTTTGTCCTGAAATTAGTCAATGTTCATGAGTGAGCTTCATTAATAGAACATTAATAATTTATTCCTTCACTTTATTTTGTAGTGATGACGACAATTTCTTTCGTCGAGATAGCACGTACCACGCAAAAAGATATTGCATGTGAATTTAGTCACGGCAACAGATCCGTCAAGCCGTCTGCATTATCATACATTTTCATAAAATCGTCGATTATGCTCCCATCATTCAGACAGAAAAATGGATCTTAATGTATTCTAACAACCTACCTTGTATCAATTTCGGAAAAAAGACGAAAGGAGACAGAGATAATAAAAACAGTGTCATCATTTTTGATTTTCCCATTCTCCAATGTATATTCTCCGCTACGTTGACTTATAGCCCACATGAATGTCCTATACAATCCAAATCTTATCAGGGCGTGTGCTTTATATCAGCTGTCGTCCGCACGTTATGGACACTTCTTCCTAAATCTAATGAGTGCATGTGAGGATCATGCACATGCACACAAAACTTTTGTATGCGGAAATGGATTCATAATTTTGTCTGGCCTCAACTTGAAGTGTCCACAACTGAAATATTTTCTTCCTGAAAGGAACTCTCAAGTTTCCTGGGATTTGGCACTATTTCCTGAAATTTGAAATATGCCGCTATGTGATGCTATGGTCACTATACTGATCGTGCGTGCTTTTGCGTGATTTTCGGTAAAACCTGTCACTGCAGCGGTCTGCAGTGAGAATATTATAGCCATATTTCATATAGTTTTTGTAAATCTTAGATTTTGTAATATTTTTAGTTATGGGACTCTTAGTTCATCTTTTGCGTATCTCTAATCCCTTTGTACATGAAAGCCCATAGGAGGTGCTCTGTATTATAGTGAGGAGAAATACTAAGTTGTAATGCACACAGTGGGCACACCTTCGTTGTTTTAAATTGTATACGTTGGCCAAGTTCATTGTCTACTGGGTGTTAAGCCCTGGCTTGTACCAGCACCCTTTTAGTCCGAGAACAATAGCCTTTAGGTCTGCTAAGTCAGTCATCTTAGCCTTCTCAGCGTCTACGCTCTTCTTATATAGAGAGAAAAAGCTAAAAGCTATCAGTTCAAGTTAGAGTAACCAGAGAGAGAACTCAAGTTGATTGTCATAAAAGTAGTTTCTTGCAGTTCGCACAAGAGTGCAAATGTGTAATCTGTTCTAAGCCTCCAATTGGCGAGTTTTCCCTTAATTTATACTTTCAACTTTTCCGTTGGTATTTTAGAACTGCATATCATAAATAACATTCATGTCATGTAATTAAGAGTTTACAATAATAGTAATAGATAATATGTACATTGTTCCCCTTTGAAAGATGAAGTGAGATTGTATACTTTATTGAACTAGATGTGTTACATTTTGTCATATGCAATTAGGACTCTACTGTTCAGGTATTATTTTATACTAAGTTTTCACTAGAATGTAGTTGATATAGTTATACATTGTTATAAGTATATGTATTGCCAAAACAGTACATACATGCACATGTAATGTAAACATATAATTTATATGTTTACATTACATGTGCATGTATATATTGTTTTGGCAGTATTTGGTTGTAGTTATTTGATGTAATATCAATGTTCCTTGGTAGTATAGTAAGGTTCATTGGTAGTATAGTAAAGTTCTTGATAGTTTAAGACAATCAGAGTCTTAGATTTGTACCCATTATGTCTTTGTGGAATTGTATATCTAAATATGTATTTTCTCTTTGTTTTATATTTCAGTATTTTATCTTGGAACTTGGAAGTTGGGATGACAAATAAAGTTATTTCGCATAAGCCAACACCGGTTCTATGAATATATTTCTCTTGGAGTGTATATGAGTTCGAAACTCCGACCTGTTTGCCAAGAGGCGCAGGGCGGCAGCCACACCTCCAACGGAAACTTTTGCTCTGAAAACAATGCAACCACCTTTCTATATTAGTCTGACTGAGGTGCCAAATAGTAGTTCTGATCTATACAATATTAGAAAGAAGGTTCCACTTCCATTTATACAATTAATGTTGTATTTATGTGATGTTTCAAATTGCTGTATATCTATTTTAGGATCTCTATAAACTGATAAATAGAAGATGTTGGATTAATATATGAAGATGCTACAGCCAATGATGAACACTTTTGTAAAGCCAAAAGACCTGATTAATGATGTAGGCCTAATCACCTGTGTATATTATCCTGACATTCTGTTTTGCAGAGAAATATTATTCTGTAAATAGGTTTTTAGTGAAACGGTTACAATATACAGTACACCATTTGAGTTTTAAAACAAGCTTTGGTTCCAGTGTGATTCTTTTATGACTTGAATGTAAATTGTGTTTTTTCTAAATAATTCAGATCAAATTTTCTAGCTTTGGTCTTGGTGCAAGAAATACACCTTAACATTTACCAAATCAAACCAAAACATAAGATTATTTTAGTCAATTAAAACAGTCAATTAATACACTACTTTAATAATATTAGCTCCTTAGACCCTCCAAATTCGCTCTGACCATGAACCTTTTAGCTTTAGCTCTCGAGACCCTCCAAAATGGGATTTCCCAACTAATTTTTAGCTCTTCAGACCCTCAAAATTAGCTCTGCCCATGAGCCCTTTTGCTCCTTAGACCCTCAAAAATGAGCTTCCTCAATTAACCATTCAGCTCCTTAGCCACCTGTTTTGAGATTGGCAGAGGCACACCCACATCCTAAAAAAGGTTGAGTGCCCCCCCCCCCCCCCCGGGGGGGGGGCCAACTCCTGCGATTCGTACGTTCTTTTGCCAAGGTCACAACTAGTCGTGCTCCTCTCTGCTCCTCCTCTTGGGCGTCTTGCACCCTCCTCGTAAACATACTCCCTCTTACCTGCAAGAACTCTTGAGGCGAACGTACAGCCCCATACAGTTACGTGCAACCGACGCGCAACCGACGCGCAACATGCCACGGCTCCGTATGGAGCCATGGGCTTTGTGAGACCTCCGCAAGGAGCCCGTGCGATGGCCGCAAGAAGCACGCGTGCAGGAAGTACGATGGTTGCGCGTGTCACGTGCGTTCATCAGAACACGTAGCCACACGCAGAGATTGTTGAGATTGCTCCTATACGTGCTTGGAAAAACCGTGCAGACCCGTGCATGCGACACAAGGATTTTCTGCGAAATAATAATAATAATAATACAACGCACTTATATTGCGCCATCTATCTAGTTAACTAATCCGTCGCAGACCACACGCACGGAGGTACATGACCGGTTGTGACCAACCTTTTAGACTACATTTCAACTTCCGCGAAGAACAGTCACGGGTTCATGAATGACATTGCCAATGCCTTCGATTTATTCCCGGCATAACCGTTCGACAGATAATTATGAAAAGATATTTGGAGGATCCCCTCAATATACATGTACTTTGATTTTTCATACTAAGAAAAGAAAAAAGGAAATGGCTCCTCATAATATCTCTAAGTTTTCACAAACTAAAAAATGATTTGACTACGAGTGATAATAATTACGAGTTAGAGCAACTCTTATTCTGGAATTTCACGTTTAGTTCATTTCATTTGGTTGTTTCGAGGGCGAGATTTCAGCTTAGCTGAGACTCTTCGGTAGCGGTTTTACGTAAACAAATTCAGGCCCGTAACTAGGATTTTTGCTGGGGGGGGGGGGGTTCAACATTGGAAAAAGTGGACCTTTCTGAGGGAGCGAAGTGACCGATTAGGGGTGGCGGGTGGTGGGTCCGGGGGCGTGCCCCTCGAAGGGTATGGGCACGAGCGTAGTCAGAATTATGGGACAGGGGGTGGGTCAAATGTGAAGCCCGAACATATGCTACCACTGTGTAGGCTTCCAAATACTGCGAGCGAGCAAAGCGATCGAGAGAAAAATAAAAATGTACTTTTAAATGGCAAAATGTTATTTCATTAGTCACCAATAGGTTAAATGTAAAGCTATATATCTCCGGTCATCTGGTTGCCATATGCAGGAATAATTCATATTAAAGTTTTTAAGAAGTGAACGGGGGGGGGGGGGGGGGACTTTGCTGTTCTTTTATAGAAAGTAACCCTAATATCTGGGCGCCATGGCGATAGGGCAGTGATGCGCCCGAAATTGTCATAACATTGATTATTCATGGACCTCGCCGCATGAAACTATCTCGTTTATAAGGTGTGCGAGCGAGGAAAAATGCACTTTACTTTGCTGTTGCTCATTTCAATATAGAAAGTGGACCTAACAAGTATTCGGGTGCCATGGCGATAGGGCAGCGACCTGCCTGGATATTGCAATAACATCCTTATGGAAATATTCATGGACCTCGCTGCCTATCTCATTTCTAAGATTTGTGAGCGAGCGAAGGAAAATGCACTTTAATTCGTTGTTGCTCATTTCAATATAGACAGTAAGTTAACCCTAATTTCTGGGCGCCATGGCGATAAGGCAGTGACGTGCCCGAAAATTGTCATAACATTGAATATTCATGGACATATTATAATAACATACTATAGAAATATTCATGGTCCTCGCTGCCTGAAACCAGAGCTATCCATACAGAGAGTCCTGACACTAGAGGTCGCTTCTGATTGGTCAGGCCAAAGAGATTCGATCATACACAGTATGCCCTCCGAAGTCATTTCATGGAGCTTCAAAAAGTTCCCTCTCATAGAGAATGTACGTGAAAGGGAACTATTGAGAGCTCCATGATCCGCCATGTTTTAAACAAAGTCCGCGTACACGTAGGCTTATTTATGCGCGTGTCACAACTCTCTCTATCAACGCGCTTTGCCTGAAACTATGAGCGAAGCGAGCGACGGAAAATGCACTTTTCTATCTCCCAAATGTTATTTCCAAAACACCCCAAGTGTTATATGGGGGCATCTTGTTATTTCTGATTATAGTTTCCAAGAAGTCGATGTTTTATAAAATACCCTCATGGCACTCCGGTTGAACAGGCTGGATTAGAGGGCCATAATTTAAGGACCTGAATGACTAGATCGGGTCCGCCAGGAGTACTCCATGCAACTTGAGAGCGGGAAAATTTTCCATTTTAAAGTGAACAGACACATTAAATACCCCTCTCTTTTCCAGTATGGTTTCTATATTTCACTATTATATTCCATTACCACAGATTTCATTTGAGTCTTATCATGCTTATCACTGCTTATCTTCCCACCTTATGGTGTTTTAAGTAATCTATTTCCTTGTTTTGTCAGGATTTCCTGTACAATCTAACACTTTTGAAAAATCAAATCCTATTCAGTTTCGTCCTATAGACTGATAGGAATCAATAATCATTCAAATGTCAGATGTCAAAGATAGTTTAATAATTGCAATGTCATTCAACAGTTTCAATGGTTAATCAACTTCAACATATCTCCATTAATTTTCGTCATTTCAATCGAATTCGTCCGACGTGCCAATCCGCTGCAAAATCTTATCAAATCCATGTTTGGGAAGTCGATTTCAAGAAATTGTCATTCAAATTCGTCACATAGACAAGACCTTACAACGAGCGGGTGACGATTTTGAATAACTCTTTGAACTCTCTCAGTCTTTGACTTCCTCTCTTCCCTTTCACGTGAACCCCTTGTGCGCCCTCCCCTATCTAAGCCAGGTGGTATATGGAAATGTTTTTGAAAATTTAACCTAAAAATCACTATTCTGATGTCACTTTGGAGATTTTTTTCGCCTTATGATTCTTTTTTGTTGTTGTTCAAGCAGATTTCTGCTCGCCAGCTTTGGGGGGGGGGGGTGTTCGAACCCTCAGAACCCCCCCCCCCCCCACGCCTCGTTACAGGCCTGCCATGGATACTACAAACGAATTTGAATAATACTTTGAATGATTGCAACATGGCATAACGTACAAAATTCGAAAATGAATGATGAAAAGCGACATTGATTAATCATACTAGATTTGCCAGATTAGGAAGTTACGGGAAAAATCAAAATCAAATGTATTAAAATAGACGGAAAGACCGATATTTTATCGCGTTATTTTCCCTTTCCATCATCTCTTCCCTCGCTTCTTCTTTTTTTTTTATTTGTCTTTTTTTTTTAAGCGGACTTCTGCTCGCAAGCGGGGGGGGGGGGGCTGATATATATATATATATAATATATTACGGGCCTGAAATTGTTTATTTTTATGCAAATTAGGCAGGACGGAGTGAAAGCTTCGGGGTGGCTAACTGCAGTGTAGGGCCGCGACTGTACAAAGCTATAGGACCAAAGTTAAGTTGTGCGTTTTGCACTTCCAAGCTCCAAACCAGCTGTAAATAATTATGTCATATAGAGTAGACCTGGGGTGGTATCCTGGGGTGGTATTCTGGGGTGGTATTCTGAGCATCATTTTATCTCTAAAATTTTTTATTTTATCTTTTTGTATTCTGAGACCACATTTTATCTCGGATTTTATCTCATATTTTATCTCAATCTCCTACCTCTTGCGTGCCTATTCATGTTGTACGCATGATACGCACAGCTTTAAACGCTTACGCCAATCATATTTGTGGGAACGATAAAATAAAACTTAAAATAGGGTAGGGGCTATTTTATCTCTAGGATACACGGTGAATGCGATATATTTGGACAAATATAATGCTAGTCGTGCGATCAAAATAAACAAAAAGATACTGAGTACTGACTAATTTCTCAAGCAACAATCTCATATGATTATCGAATTCTATTACAAGATTTTTGCCAACTAATATCACACTTGCAATAATGCTTGTGATGGTCTTCTAAAACCTCGGAAAGTACCCTAGTCGTTTTCATGAAATCCTAGCAAAAAGCGCGATTGCGCTTTGATGTTGATGCACGCGTATTGAAAATTGTAAAAATAGCGCATTCGATCTATCTTGCCCAAGAGACTGGCAGAGAGCAATTCTATTGGCTGAGCATGATGAAAGTGAAATTTAACGACATTTGTTATTGGTTAAGGCATCATAAATGGGCGTGTCTTAGATGAGATAAAATCTCGCTGAAATGGTTCTCAGAATACCGATTTAAAAATATTTTAAGGGTATTTTATTTCACTGACTTAAAATCTCAGATTTTATCTGAGATAAAATGAAGCTCCTGAGCATCATTTTATCTCTAAAATTTTTTTATCTTTTTGTATTCTGAGACCACATTATCTCGGATTTTATCTCTTATTTTATCTCAGTCTCCTACCTCTTGCGTGCCTATTCATGTTGTACGCATGATACGCACAGCTTTAAACGCTTACGCCAATCATATTTGTGGGAAAGATAAAATAAAACTTAAAATAGGGTAGGGGCTATTTTATATCTAGGATGCACGGTGAGTGCGATATTTTTGGACAAGTATGGTGGTAGTATTGCGAGCATATTAAGCAAAAATATACTGAGTACTGACTATATTTCTCACGCAACATTCTCATATGATTATCGAATTCTATTACAAGATTTTGCCAACTGATATCACACTTGCAATAATGCTTGTGATGGTCTTCTATCATCGGAAAGTGCCTTCGTCATTTTCATGAAATCCTAGCAAAAAGGGCGTTGGTGCTTTGATGCACGCGTATTGAAAATTGTAAAAATAGCGCATTCGCGCTCTCTTGCCCCAGAGACTGGCAGAGAGCAATTCTATTGGCTGAGCATGATGAAAGTGAAATCTAACGACATTTCTTATCGGTTAAAGCATCATAAATGGGCGTGTCTTAGATAAGATAAAATCTCGCTGAAATGGTTCTCAGAATACCGATTTAAAAATATTTTAAGGACGTTCCCTAGTTATGTTTGTGCGCACCTCAGCTGCGCATCCTGGCTGGTTGTGTTACGTCATCACAACACCGGGAGAGTATTGCGCGCAGTTAAGACAATGTATGCGCACATTTAACACAATGCTTAATAATGGGTACGCAAGTGTGCGCAGTAAGAAGAACCCGGTAAATATAGATGAAATCAATAATTCTGTACCTGCGAAATCTATACCAAATATTAAATTGTTTGAGCTGAAAGATAACATTCGATGCCCCTTATGAATTTTTCTATAGGCAAAGTAAAGATGTCCTTTGGAATTCATCATGGTCATCTACCTCCCACTTTTTTGTACAATAAATTAACACAAAAAGATAGCTGGAGAAACTCAAATAATTATATGCCGAAGAATCATTTGTCTATGACCTTGGTTCTTAATTATTTTGTCAGGTGCATGGCCAGAAATATTCTCGAAATTACGTCGCGGGCCACTGAGTATTACACATACATCCAAAAATGTATAGGACTGGCGTATCTTGCCCGAAAACAGTGCGTATTCATTTCCTGGTTTTTCAAATCTGTTTAACGAGCAAAGCGAGCAAGCCAAAGAAATTGACACATTAGAACCGTGAAATGTAATTTCGTCATCAAAATGTGCTAATTCAGAAAAGATATACAAAGTACCACGAGAATGCCAGGTAATTTTGATATTCTCGGGAGGGGGCTGCAACGCCCATCCCATCCCCATACACCTCCGCATACACCCGAATGCATGGCCTATCTAAGGACTGAGGAAGAATTTCAGAATACACATCCCGGTATCATAAATAATAATATTATTATCCTTATTTTTCTTTGTTTGATGATAACTATTTGGTTTGACTATTTTTCAAATTATGCGTGGTAGGACATACTATGATAACTCCTTGGTAGGACAGGGAACAAATAATTATGATATGCTAATTGCGAGCGAACGAAGCGAGTGAGAAAAAAAAATGACACCTGTAATCATACCGATAGTTAGCATATTACTTAAAACTTAAGATTTTTTTTTTTCAAATTAGATATTTTGGCGGCCGCATGAAATCGTCTCGCGGGACGAAAGTGGCCCATGTGCGGCACTAATTAAGAACAAGGGGTCAATGCCATTATGTCATGTATGTCTAATGATCATTATCCATACAGTCAAAGACATGAGCAAAAATGATGAGTAAAATGTCACGTAAAACGACTAACAATTTCCTTCTTTTTTATACACTGGTTCAAAAGTGTGCGTTTGACTGTCACATGAACTGTTAATTCACTCTTCGTACGTAGAATATAGACAATTTCAGGTTATGTCGTTACCGTGACATTTATGTTTGAAATAGTCGTGAACAGGCGCGCCAGAAGGTTTTTTTTTTGGGGGGGGGGGGGGGGCAAACACTTTGAGGGGCCCCACCTCACACGCTTGGTACCTGCTTACAGCTCTACAATATATGAAGCACTGTAATCATCCATTGTTTTTCAATATCCCTCCTTACACCAGAAATGGGGTTATTTTGTTTCTACATTTTGTATACAAATCTTTAAAAACATTTTTCTATACCGGCACCTCGCTGCATGAATATGATGATATTCAGGCACCTTGCAAAATTATTTTATTATAAAAATGCGGGGGCGCTGCAGCCTCGCCTCGTGCACCTATGGGGCTATTCATGCTAAAAATCCTTAGGAGAATATTGGAACTCAGCCACCAAGAGAATGTTTTAAAGCATATTAGAGAATCATTAAACATTTTTTTCTTTTCTTAAGAAGGAACAGTTTTAATAGAACAGAATTTATGCAAATTATGACTATTTTTGCTTCGTATGAATACTTGCTTTCGTAATACATGTATTTATATTTTGCATTCAACAGAAACTTTACACACAGGCAGGTCACAGCTTACTTAGAATTGTGACTTACATAACATGAAATATAGTTATATATATATAGCTATATAAATTAGATAACATTCTTGCGATAGGGTGGGAACAAAACGAGGAAAGCCCCTGCCCCACAAATACGTGTTAATAGGCCTAAACACTGCATTTATTGAAATGCGAGAGATCGTAAGTATCGATTTAGATTTGGATTATTCAATGTTGAAACTACGTATTTTAGAGCACAAAATGTTTCCATTAGTAAACTGCAAAATGATTGATGTCATATAGCATCTTTTTGAGGAGGAGAATAATAACGACATTTTCCCTTCTTTTTAGGCACAGAAAAGTACCTGCCACACCCATGCGCTTCTGGGCCTTGTAGTATAGAAGAGATATTGTAAAGTCAAATGATCAATGTTGCCATTAATGTGAGAGGGAGTATAGCGACTGAGCGAAAAAGAGAATGTAGAGGAATTTTATATTAGAGCAACCGTTGGTAAAGTAAATCTTGTTCAACTTGTTTAACTTAAAATAATATTTCTTGTCTTGCGAGGGGCCCCTCTGAGGGAACAGAACAGATTATTGCAAACAGGGAAATTAAGATTATTGCGTGTTGAAACCTTGCATTTCGCATCGCTAGAAAACTATTCGTTATATCCCTATCCGCCCCTCCTTTAATAGTAGGAAAAATCTGCCACTTTGCTTTTGTCGCCACTGGTGGTAGACAGTATTAACACTGGAGATACCTTGTTCCTATATATCTCCATGTAAGGGAGCTGAGCGACCATGTGATGGTGATACCTCCCCTTTTGGAGCACTAGAAAGGTGATCGCAATAGTGCAAGTTTTATTGACTTATGGGGGGGGGCGGGGATAGAGGGGGAAATATACAATAGACAGGGTTTCTAAATGTTAAGAAACATTGCGTCTATCAAATATAGTAGGGACCGTGGTGACAGAGTGCGATTTGTTAAAATTTTAAATACTGAACGTTTGCATTATTATTATATCACTGACAAGGCAGCTTATTATACAAGTCATCTTTGTCATGGTTGTAATGCGAAATAAAGTAATTTTTACTTCCGAGGGGATCCGGGAGAGGGGGTCCCCCTTTTTGAATGATGGGTGGGGAAAATGCCCCCTCTGCCCACCCCCTCCCCCGCGCTTCCGGTGCCTATGGTCGTGAATGTATATAAAAAATATCAGTAACATGGTGACATGTCTGATAACAGGCAACGAGCATTTGTAAGTTTAAGACTCTCCGACAAACGGGGGCGCCGCTAGCACAAAAACCAGTACATGGACCCCCTTTTGCAAACTCTCTCATCCTTAAGTATACTTCTCTCTACAAATCTGGAAACTTTGGTAAGAATGACATGGATTTTGAATGTACAGAGTTTTTTCGAACCCATTCCCTTCCTACACAGGTTCCCAGCCGGCAGCCATGCACAATATTTTCACTGGTTTTGCGAGTTTTTGACTTTTCCGCCACCTGAGGGCGCTGCTAGCACAAAAACGAGTGCATGGACCCCCTTTTTTAAAACTTTCTCCTTCTGCAGTATATAATTCTCTACAGATCTGCAAAAATTTACGAATCTGGCATGGATTTTAAATATACAGCAGAGTTATTACGAACCCATCCCCTTCCGACACTGGTTCCCAGCCAACCATGCACAGTTTTCACTAGTTTTGCGAATTTTTGACTTTTTCCGCCAACTGAGGGCACTGCTAGCACAAAAACGAGTGCATGGACCCCCTTTTTTAAAACTTTCTCCTTCTGCAGTATATAATTCTCTACAGATCTGCAAAAATTTACGAATCTGGCATGGATTTTAAATATACAGCAGAGTTATTACGAACCCATCCCCTTCCGACACTGGTTCCCAGCCAACCATGCACAGTTTTCACTAGTTTTGCGAGTTTTTTACTTTTTCCGCCAACTGAGGGCGCTGCTAGCACAAAAACGAGTGCATGGACCCTCTTTTTTAAAACTTTCTCCTTCTGCAGTATATGATTCTCTACAAATCTGCAAGAATTTACGAATCTGGCATGGATTTTGAATGTACAGTAGAGTTATTACGAACCCATCCCCTTCCTACACAGGTTCCCAGCCAACCATGCACAGTTTTCACTAGTTTTGCGAATTTTTGAATTTTTCCGCCAACTGAGGGCACTGCTAGCACAAAAACGAGTGCATGGACCCCCTTTTTTAAAACTTTCTCCTTCTGCAGTATATAATTCTCTACAGATCTGCAAAAATTTACGAATCTGGCATGGATTTTAAATATACAGCAGAGTTATTACGAACCCATCCCCTTCCGACACTGGTTCCCAGCCAACCATGCACAGTTTTCACTAGTTTTTGCGAGTTTTTGACTTTTTCCGCCAACTGAGGGCGCTGCTAGCACAAAAACGAGTGCATGGACCCCCCTTTTTTAAACTTTCTCCTTCTGCAGTATATGATTCTCTACAAATCTGCAAAAATTTACGAATCTGGCATGGATTTTGAATGTACAGTAGAGTTATTACGAACCCATCCCCTTCCTACACAGGTTCCCAGCCAACCATGCACAGTTTTCACTAGTTTTGCGAGTTTTTGACTTTTCCCGCCACCTAAAGTTGCTGCTAGCACAAAAACGAGTGCATGGACCCCCTTTTTTTAAACTTTCTCCTTCTGCAGTATATGATTCTCTACAAATGTGGAAAAATTTACGAATCTGGCATGGATTTTAAATATACAGCAGAGTTATTACGAACCCATCCCCTTCCGACACTGGTTCCCAGCCAACCATGCACAGTTTTCACTAGTTTTGCGAGTTTTTGACTTTTCCCGCCACCTAAAGTTGCTGCTAGCACAAAAACGAGTGCATGGACCCCCCTTTTTTAAACTTTCTCCTTCTGCAGTACATGATTCTCTACAAATCTGGAAAAATTTACGAATCTGGCATGGATTTTAAATATACAGCAGAGTTATTACGAACCCATCCCCATCCAATACAGGTTCTCAGCCAGTTCATACGAGTTTTGCTAGTTTTTTAATTTTTCAGCCAACTGAGGGCGCTGCTAGCACAAAAACGAGTGCATGGACCCCCTTTTTTAAACTTTCTCCTTCTGCAGTACATGATTCTCTACAAATCTGCAAAAATTTACGAATCTGGCATGGATTTTGAATGTACAGTAGAGTTATTACGAACCCATCCCCTTCCTACACAGGTTCCCAGCCAACCATGCACAGTTTTCACTAGTTTTGCGAGTTTTTGACTTTTCCCGCCACCTAAAGTTGCTGCTAGCACAAAAACGAGTGCATGGACCCCCTTTTTTAAACTTTCTCCTTCTGCAGTATATGATTCTCTACAAATGTGGAAAAATTTACGAATCTGGCATGGATTTTAAATATACAGCAGAGTTATTACGAACCCATCCCCTTCCGACACTGGTTCCCAGCCAACCATGCACAGTTTTCACTAGTTTTGCGAGTTTTTGACTTTTCCCGCCACCTAAAGTTGCTGCTAGCACAAAAACGAGTGCATGGACCCCCCTTTTTTAAACTTTCTCCTTCTGCAGTATATGATTCTCTACAAATCTGGAAAAATTTACGAATCTGGCATGGATTTTAAATATACAGCAGAGTTATTACGAACCCATCCCCATCCAATACAGGTTCTCAGCCAGTTCATACGAGTTTTGCTAGTTTTTTAATTTTTCCGCCACCTGAGGGCGCTGCTAGCATGAAAATGAGTGCCTGGACCCCTCTTTTTTAAACTTTCTCCTTCTGCAGTATATGATTCTCTACAAATGTGGAAAAATTTACGAATCTGGCATGGATTTTAAATATACAGCAGAGTTATTACGAACCCATCCCCTTCCGACACTGGTTCCCAGCCAACCATGCACAGTTTTCACTAGTTTTGCGAGTTTTTGACTTTTCCCGCCACCTAAAGTTGCTGCTAGCACAAAAACGAGTGCATGGACCCCCCTTTTTTAAACTTTCTCCTTCTGCAGTACATGATTCTCTACAAATCTGGAAAAATTTACGAATCTGGCATGGATTTTAAATATACAGCAGAGTTATTACGAACCCATCCCCATCCAATACAGGTTCTCAGCCAGTTCATACGAGTTTTGCTAGTTTTTTAATTTTTCCGCCACCTGAGGGCGCTGCTAGCATGAAAATGAGTGCCTGGACCCCCTTTTTAAAACTTTCTCCTTTTGCAGTATACAATTCTCTACAAATCCCGAAAAATTTACCAATCTGACATCGATTTTGACAGAATAATGGGGATTTGTATATGACATTACGAATTCTGAGGTCTATCAATGGCCAAAAACCTGCGTTGACGTCGTTCTACCTGACACCCAATCATGGCACACTTCAGTGTCCCATAGAAAAAAAGTAAGCACATGGACCTATACTTTTCTATGCGTATTTGGGCTTCTCATGGACCAAAGTAACTGTGTGTAAAATTTGGTGAAACTGACATGGATTTGACTTTAACTAGGGAACGTCCTTAAGGGATATTTTATTTCACTGACTTAAAATCTCAGATTTTATCTGAGATAAAATGAATCTCAGAATACCGCCCCTGTTCACAAAGTTATTCAAATTTATGGATGTTTCTTTCCTGGGGACTAGTAACGAGGCAGGCCAGTCGGAAGGAATTTGAAAGTGATGCGGTTTTAGTGGGGATCTGGGGATGAAACCCCAAGCGGGGTTCGAAGGGGCAGAGCCCCTCGTGGGGGAATATATCGGAATTTGCCGAAGGGGGACGCCTTTTGCCTTAATACAAACTTTTCAATTTCTAAATTGTTGCAAGCGCGAGCGAGCAAAAATTTTTTGGAACTTTTTGTAGAGAAAATGTATAGAAGTTACATACAGCAGTTACATTATTATCTGGGAACCCTGCTGCCCAAATATGTGGATATTCTAGTACCTCACATGCTGCCCGAATATGAAGTGGTAGTTCCCCGAATATCGGAACTTTGCCAAAGGGGGACTCCTTTTGCCTGAATATCAACTTTTCAATGTCTAAATTTTTGCGACCGAGCGAAGCGAATATCGGAACTTTGCCAAAGGGGGACGCCTTTCACCCGAGTATAAACTTTTCAATTTCTAAATATTTTGCGAGCGAGCAAAAAAAAAAATTTTCCGGAGGGTTCCCTCTCCCCTTTCCCCCTCCATTTTAAGGTGATAAGCCTACGATCAGCCTACGATCATGACATTTATCACCCTCCTATGCACCTTCTCTCTTCTTTTCTTTTCTTTTCTCTTTTCTTCCCCCGCTCTCTCTCTCTCTCTCTCCTTTTCTTTTCTCTTTTCTTCTCCCTCTCCATCTCTCTTTCTTTCTTTTTTATTAGGCTGAAAAGTGGTACGATCAATACCGTACCAACCGCAGCGGCCTGTAACGAGGTATTCCTTTAACATGTTATTAATGAATGAACTATATACAATAATTGGAATCCAGTTTGCATACATTACTTGTTGCTATGTCTGACAAGCCTCTGACTCTTTCATGTTGTCAAGAACAACCTTTGTTTTAATTAAAAGTATGCATTTGAATGTATTTGTGAACAGGTCTATATTGTCTGTTGAGGAATGTGCACTTGAGCATTTCGACTCCTGATATAAACACAACACAGAAAGTAAGTTCCCCCTAAATGATAATGGCATAACTTTTTAACGAAAGGGTTTCGAACAAAATAACTTGGTCAGAGTGTTCCTACACTTATTGACCAAGTTCTGTGTGAAAATGAAATTGATCCGTCGAGTCATGCATGAGTGAGCACACATTAAAGGCAAAATTGTCACTTTTCAAAAGTCACAAGAGCCATTTTGGGGGGTCATTTTGGCGAATTCTGTTTCTGGTTTATGTTCAAGTGCTGTAGTTGTTTATCATCCGTCGTTTGACCCCTTCTCACCTATCCTGACACTTTTCGTGTTTTGGCACGGTTTGGTGAGCACAATTTTAGTGGAAAGTAGCGATGTTCAACCCTCTTAACTTTAAAATGGCAAAATCCATTCGGATTATTGAAAAAATTAACATCAGATATTGCTACCAAAATGAGTTATCAATTATTGTGTAAACACAAGAGGTAATTTTCTGGCTGGTTGAGTGAGCACACTTTAAAATTAAGCAAGAAATGCTAAAATTCACTGTTAATAAAATAATAATATGGCATAAAATATGACTCCTGTGACTTTTGAAAAGTGACAATTTTCCCTTTAATGTGTGCTCACTCAGGCATGACTTGACAGATCAATCTCATTTTCACACAGAAGTTAGTCAATAAGTGTAGGAACACTCCTGCCAAGTTATTTTGCTTAAAACCTTTTCGTTAAAATGTTACGCCATTTTGCTTTAGGGGAACTTACTTTTTGTGTTGTGTTTATAACATGTATATGTACACAATGTCCTCTTGTTATCTTCAGTACTCTGTGTGTATACACTGAAGGCTGTGTGTTACTGCTGTGTACTTACTTGTGTCGAGTACATAATTATACTAGTAGGAGAAACTGGCAAGTCTTGCTCCTCCAATCACAATCAAGATGTGGATCCAGATCTGAGCATTGTACCAACCAGGGAAATTCCCTGTACCAACTGTATAGACTCTGTAGCAAAAACCAAAAAATATTTTATACACTGTGATATTTTACTACAACATTATACCCAACATCTTGACTAGCCCATCATAGTTGTTCTATTTTTATGGTCTGCAACTTTAAAAAATGAATAAATGTATTAGATAATAAATATTTATAATAAACACATTGCATGTTTATCTTAGCTATACCCCTACAACAAATACTGTTTGCTTCTACAATTGCTATCTCCTACATATCCCCTCATGATGGATGATACATAGATACAGGTGTGGATAAATAGATACATGAATTAAATGAGATACATGAATTAAATCAGGGAGCTGTAAATAGAAGGAGTGGAAACTTGTAAAATTATGCAAACGGATGCGTGAGTTCTGAAGCTTAACAATGGATGCGTAACATTCCACTTGGCTTTGAAGTTCCATGCGTGGTGCCGCTCTTCCACCGCGGGGAAATACGGAGGCCAGGTACCAGTTTCGCATTTATCAAATTACCGCCCAAATTTCAGGGTAAATTCTAAAATTTATGTGGGGATTGTGTTGGGAATAGTGCATCGAACAATTTTTCAAATTCAGTACTCCGCTCTTCCTATAATTTGTGTGCCAGCGTCGGTGAAAGAAAAATTAAATCCTCACAAAAACTCAGTTTTTTAGGATATTCCGGTCGTTTAATGTCCCGTCATTTAATCCATGATTTACAATATTCGATATTATAGTGCTTCGCTAGTGCGCGCATTCGCGCGCATTTTGTATTTTTGCAGTTGAAAAAAGGTATGAAATTACATAAGTTTCTGTTCGCTCGTTCAACTCATTACACATTCGACAACTGATGAGAAATCATTGAAAGGGACAGAGAACAGTTGCTGAGATACCATTTTCTGATGTAGGAGTTTGAAACCCTGATAATTTATGCGCTCTTTTATCTAACCACCTGGATAACAGTTGACGAGTAGCGCATAACTTTTCGGCGGCACCAAGCATGGGATCAAAGGAGAGCAGCTTGTTTCCACTCCTTCTATTTACAGCTCCCTGATTAAATAAACAGATCTATATGGTAATTTTACAATACAAAATGTACACTTACCAATTTACTGAAATGCCTGAGAGATTAGTTTCTTTCGGAGTTTGCTTGCTTCCGCACAGAGGCGGTGCTACCCCAAAAGTGCCCCTTTTCATAGCTGATAAGTGCCCCATTTTTCGTATAGTGCCCTAATTTCTTTCTAATAAGTGCCCTTTTACCTTCTGATAAGTGTCCCCTCTAATCTCAGACATTACTGCCCCTTATGAAATCTAGTAATTGCCCTTTTTTCCGTCTAATTGGTGCCCATTTCCCGTTCAGATAGTGCAATTTTTCCTTCTGATAAGTGCCCTTTTTCACCTCTGATAAGTGCCCCTTTTCCTCCGTATAACTGCGCCCCTTCTTCTTTCAGACATTACTGCCCATTTTTAAATCTGTGCCTTTGTTTTTCGTCTGATAAGTGCCCATTTTCCGTTCTAATAGTACAGTTTTCCTTTCATATGTACCCTTTTTCACCTCTGATAAGTGACTCTTTTCACCTTCTGATAAGTGCTCCTTTTAAGCTCAGATAAGACTAGTGTCCCCTTTAAAATCCGACAAGTGTCCCCTTTAAAATCCAAGTGTCCGTTTTCGTCTGATTGGTGCCCATTTTCCGTTCTAATAGTGCAATTTTTCCTTATGATAAATGCCCTTTCACCTCTGATAAATGCCTCTTTTTAAGTGCCCCTTTTACTTTTGATCAGTGCCCCTTTTTTTCTAAAAGTATTATTTTCCCTTTTGATAAGTGCCCCTTTTGTCTTCTGATAAGTACCCTACCTATAATACCTATATATATTAATATATTTTACCTGTATACTCCGATGTCGCTTTACAAACTGTGCCCTAAAGTCCACAAAAGAGCCACATAGGCCTACCTAGCTCCAAAATCAGAGAGGCTTTATAATAATAGGTTCCCCTACTGATATCAACACAGTGAGAGGCATTGGAGCAGGGGGCAGGAGGGGCACAATTCCCTAAGTTATACAAGAATGAGCAATGCTCCTAAATCATAACAGGAAGGAGGACAATTTTTTTTAAATGTTTTTCCAAAGCTCGCTCGCTCGCATTTACCATTGTCTTCTTATCATATTAGGAAAGTCGCTGCTATTCAAAGTATCTTCAATATTTTGCTCGCTCGCTTCCCTCGCTCGCAAATGAATAATCAGACCATTCCACTCAACTGCAAAGTAGTTTTTATCTAGAACCATGTTAAGACATAAACAATAATGTGTCAAAAATGATCCTCGATAGTATATTAATCAGAATATAGCGGTATACTAATTCTCAAAGTGGCATTTTCCACCTTGTTTATTACCCTTTGCAGGTGCCCTTTTTCCCCAAAAAAGTGCCCCTTTTTGTTGGTGCCCCCCCCCCCACTATGAAAGACGCTCCGCCGCCCCTGCTTCCGCATCAACCGCATTAGCGTTCATCCCGGAATGAAGCTGCAGCATCTCTTTGCATGGATCCAACTTGACAGCTTGCTGGATCCCTTTCTTCTGAAAAGTTAGTTTGGTGAGTAAAAGAGCGAGAAAGCTTTCTTGCTTCAGTTTTGTCCTATGGTCATTTTTTATTAGCTTCAGTTGACTGAAAACCCTCTCCACAGAAGAATTAGAAAATGGGAAGGACAACAAACATTTATCACTTTTGGTGAGGTTCGGGTTCACTTGTTCTCCTGAGGACTCCTCTGTGTGAAGACTTCTCTCCAATATTCCTGTGGGGGCATCCTGACATTCAAAGACGAATTGATGGAGTGCTTTCTCCATTCATCATCTGCATGTTGAACTGATGCTAACTTCTCCAGGTATGGAAGTTTCTGATACAATTGTGCTAGTGATGGTTAGGTCATGCTGTACGTACGCAACTGCTGGGTCCAGACATGAAAGGTAGTGATTTCATTTGGGAAGGAATTCCATATAACTGGCGCCCTATGTCTGAAAGTAAAGGAAACATAAGTTCTATCTACAGCCCATAAATGATACTTTATAACACTTCTAGTATTGTAATTATGTACTGAACTATTCAGTGTAAGCATGTTTGCTTAAACTTTGGGGTAGCAGGCCGTTTTTATGTTTAAAAAGCAATATTGCACAGAAATAATTATTAAGTTGAAATAATGAGAATTTTCCATTCTTGAAATAAGGGTTTAGAGTGAGCAATGTAATTTGACTTTGTACATATACTAACCTTTTTTGAAGTAAATATAAGGGACGCAATTTAGTTGGATGTGTATTTCCCCAACATTACAATAGCTTTAAGTGTGTTGTATAATGGAACATTTGGGTTAATATTGAACGTAATTTGCCGATGACACCAGTATTCCGAGAGATGATTTTTGTAACATGTAATATGTGCATTTTTCAAGAAAGATTTTCATCAATAAGTATGCCCCCAAATTTGGTGAAATTTACTTTTCCCATTGAATTTTACATTTAAATTTTGTATTGAATTTGCAGGTAAGTAATATTGCTTACTACGAAAGAGTAATTTGATTTTTCAGCATTTAAACAAAGTCTATACATGTATATCCTACAAGAATAAGCATACATACATGACATAGATACAAAATAAAATGTTAATGTAGATTCAAAGTAGACCTACCAGGGGCGTCACGAGGGGGTGTGTGGGGTCACCCCCACCCTCCCCCCCCCCCCACACACACACACTCAAAATTGCTGTCGGCAAATGCGCCACCACTTTCGGCAAAAAAAGAGGGGGAAGGGAGAGGGAAAAGGAAGAGAAAAGAGAAACGAGAAGAACAGGAAAGAACCTCTTTGGGTTTGAAAATATATCCATGGGAAGATTTTCAAATGCGCTGCTCCTAACCGGCTCCCGCATGGTACTGTCAAATTTCCTATACCCTTTTCGAGAATCTTTTCTCATCACTACTTGTGAATTTTGTAGTTATTTTTACTCTTGTGGTTGACATGTTATGACAATTGTGATTATTTTGACATTTACGGGTACAATGTTTTTACATTTGTGGGCTCTACAGGGTGTCCTTTTCTGAGTAAGAGTAAGACAGGCCTGTTTAATCTTTCAGAAAATGCATTATAAATACATTCAATGATGGACCATTTTTAGAAATGCCATTGGCATTATTTTTGTTTTTATCATTTCCAAAACTGCATGTTACGCGAAAAAATGTCCACTTTTTTTTTCAAACCAAATTTGTGTTTTATCCATACCATAACACAAAAATATAATTATGTAGAGGTCTACATCTATGGTACCCCCTCCCCCCCCCCCCCCCCCCAAAAAAAAGAGGTAAATTGTTAATGAAAGTACTGTTACGTTCAGACACTCAAGAGATGGTAAGAGATGGAGGGAGAGAGAGAGAGGTGCTTGGGAACTGTAACATTATCTAGGCCACAATATGAAAATGTGTTTGGATTTCCCAACAGTTGGGGTACGGTAAATTAAATAACTTGGGTTTATTATCGTATCATGTCCACCTATATGGGCAAACAGATCATTCAATTTACTGAAGGGAAATAAAAACCACCGTCTTGGCGCTGCAGCTGGCATGATTATGAAAGATAATGTGATTTGTCTGAAAAGTAGACTAATCAAATAAAGCATAACTGGGCGTTGTGGCGTGCGCCTGTAATCCAGCTACCAGTGGAAGTTATAAACTGATTCAGCGGACCCAGGTTCGAGACTGAGTCACGTCTTTCGGATGGTGACGTTAAAGGTCGGTCCCAGACGTAAATAATCATATCTGATTGATACACGTCTGTAAAAACCCAATTACACACACACAGCGATCAGCTGCAGCTGCATGCATGCTCTTCGAAAATATTTTCCTGAAATTTAACATTTTTAGCCTGTTAAAGTTTGCTTTCATACATCAAAGGATCTCGGAGATGAAGGAAACAAGTTGAGCCATAACTGAGTTATGATCAGTCCAAGCAAATTTCGAGAATGGAATGAAAGTCGACTCATCAAGATTCGACTGGTCCTCGGAAGACGAGGGCCGTTCCGCATTGTTTTGAACACACGCAGTGCATGCGGTACATTAGGGCGAACACTGCATGTAGAAGCTGAATTCCACTTTGTTTTGATCAGGAGCTGATATGATAATACAGATTGGTTACAGAGCTAGAGAGTGGGTACATAATTCAACATGCTTCGCACAACATGGATTGCGATGCTCCTAGGCTTCTGGTCATCCTTATACCTTGCTGATACGTATCTAAAGGTGAGTATTAATAAAAAAAGAGAAAGAAAAAAATGTTACAGAGTCTGAAATTTTGAGAAAAATCTGATGAAATTGCAATGTACTTTTAACTGTTACAGGTAAAGACATGAAAGAAAAAGACAATAAGTTAATAGAAATAAGATCAACACTTGCACATTGTGTGTCTGGACAGGTTAGGCATGCCCAGGTTAGTTATGGAGATGGGTAGGTCCACTCACGGGTACATTACTGTAAAATAGTTGGTATTTTCTGTCGCATGTACTAAAGGTATGGGGGGGAAAATAAGATAAATATTTTAAATACTTGCTTTCAGATTCAGCCCTTAAAAATCTCACTCCTATCTCAAATGGCCGTTAGGAAGAACTTTTGATATTTACAGCAAAATCCAAAGTCAAAATCTTGTCCAAAACCGGAGAAATCCCCGCCGATTTGTTTCGCGATCGCGTGTTGTTTACAAACTGCCGATGTCTTAGACTAAAATCGGCCAATATAATTTTTGTCCACGAAGAAACTCGGGATCGCAAGGGCACATCGATCTTTACGATTGCGCACACAGAAAATCGGAACTTTTCCGTGTACGCCATAGGGACCGAATTTTTGAGGACAAAACTCTTTTGGGGAGATGTCAGCGCCCGCGGCGACCAGGAAATGTACACAATGACTCCGATAGCTCGTTTCGCGAGAATCAACAGTAAATTGCGGATTTCATTTTGTAAATATCTTTTCCAACATCGGTGAGTTGAATTTATTGTATTACTTGGATATTTTGGGGTCGGTTTTTGAAAATTAAATGCCGATTTTGAGTGAATATTGGTGACTTTTGTGCAGTGGTGTTTTAAAAAGATGAGGTGTATGACTGCCTACATTATACACACGAAGTATAGGAATGTAGCTATGAGTGGGTAGGCCTAGCCCGACCAGACTAGCCAGGACTAGCTTTGTGAGTGTAAAAAAAAAAAAAAATTGGCTATACGCCTTTTACATCACGAAGCCAGGTGTTTTTATCCGGCAATCTAAATAAGTGCGCACAGGTTAGCAGGACATGGAAAATGCCCTGAAATAACACTTTCCTGATAACTCCCGCGACCGACAGGTCCTTCACCACAGCGTCTCCTAGGGAAACTTTTGGAATGATTAGGCCCTATTTGTTTTTGATCGTATGTATTTTTACAAAAAAATTCAAAAAAAGAGCGTAAGAAATTTCAGAGAACTCACCAGTGTTTGTGTATCCATGCCTCCTATTGTCATGCAGATTTAAAATGGCGGCTGCGTGCGACGCCGCGCGCTGTCGGCGACGTATAGTTTCAATTATGGTTGTATCGCGCGCCGTCGCACGCAGACAAAGCACGGCGTCTGACAAGGACCCACACAGACTTTCAAATGCAACACCCCTCAATGTCGCAAAAAACAATGTACAAAATTGATTGAAAACTTCTAATTTTACATTATACTCACATGAAATCGATTGCTTGGATGGATTTGTTGAAGTTCAATCCCCAGCAAGCCGTCAGGCAATGTCCAAAGGGTATAAAATTTCAACTTTTGACTGCCAAAACCAAAACAGCGCTGTGTATAGTTACACACGGGTGCCGGGTGACTTTTCAAAAAGTGCAGCGCTTACATTCTGCCATTACGGACTGTGGGCAGACGACGCAATAAGTCATCGTTTTGGGGGTAAGTTGTAAGTTGGTTCACTAAATTTAACTTAATGAATGCAATCAGTCAACAAGTTTTATTTAGTTTAATTTTTAGATAAAAAATATATGTAATTTCAGCGAAAAGCATGTAGTCGGCACTTTGTAGTCGCAGTTCGCAACGCTCGAGAAAGGCTGGCTTGTACAGCGCTGTCGCGAATATAGTTAGGAGATGGCTCACTTTTAAACATTAAATGAACAAATTTTATAAAGCAAATTATCATAAACAGTAGTGGGGTACTGTGGATTTAGGAGACTCTCCCACTTGAGAGACAGTCTCTGATATTGGAGACTTTGCGTACAAGAGGACGATAGCAATGACACCAACAACACACTTTTTTTCAGCCAATTTTTTTCCTCTCTGAAATCAGAAGTCCATTTGTTTGTGTGGATCATACTCATACATGAGTAGGCATACCGGGTATCAAAAAATGTTAAAACTTCAGTAGACGGTCAAAAGGGGTAATTTTTCATGATATGAGGAATCTGCTTACCATTTTTTCATATTGAGCTGAGGCCCTTTTCAGCATATGTAAACAAAGAAAATCTGTCTCCTAAATAGGCTACCAAAAATGTTGATATTTATAACCAAGTCTTTGATAATAGAGATGATCTCCCAAATAGAAAACAGTCTCCAATATCGGCTGTGCGCCTCTACTGATAAATCTGTCACAAGATAAAGATAGGTTGACAAAGTCAAAAGTATGAATTGCAAATATTAAAAGATATCCCAATAATAGGGAATGTTAAAGTTTTCATAAAGGAGGGGACCATTTTAATCTACCCCTTATTCAGTGTGTACGCACTCACTTGCGCACTATGTCTTTGGAGGTGGAAAGAAATTTGCCACAGCATTGTACGGAATAAACAACTGCTGTGCTATTAAAGGTGAAAGATCGGGGTTGGTTTTTTTCACAAGATTGCCAAGGAGGATTTTACTAAAAGCTAAAATGAGCAGAAAAGGAGCATCACAGAGTCTCACCACATTTTATAAAAGTTGAAAAGAGTTGCCAGTCACGTCGTCATGACTCCTTGCTGTTTTGCGAGTTTTTATTCTTATGCAATGAAGTCAATTTTTTCTCTTATCAAATTCTAATCAAAATTGCTTAGAATAATGTTAGTAATCTTCAAGGAACTTCTTGGTTGTCTACTCTTGACTCTTTTGGTTCTTTGTCACACTTGATGGTTTCCGTTGGGTATTGCAAAATTTGGGAGCACAATTTTGTTTCATAAATTCTTTTACTTTACCTACGGTATTACCTTTCTGCAGTTTTGAAACCAGGGGAGCATTTCATGAAAGGAAGTTGTCAGATATTTTATCCGACAACTGTTATAAGCTACTGAAATCCTTGCATCTGATTGGCTGAGAGCAATTTTGTCGGATAAAATATCTGACAAGTCCTTTCATGAAATGCCCCCCAGGTTATTTCTTCTTCTGACTATTTTTCAGACTAACAGACGATGTGGTGAGCAGTACACATCCTTCCAGGAGCGTTGCGGGCTCTCCGTGTCCATCGCCCAGTTGAAATGCTACACCACCAGATTCAATCGTCTCTTCATAAGACTGGGCCAGTGCAAGCCCAGACTACTAAGGTCTTGGTTCTCCTGTGGTGCCTGCTTTGGTGTGGTGTTGATGTTTGTGGCCATAGCACTGCTTCTCATGACATTGGTGAAAGCTTTCTCACAAGATAAACCAGAGCAGGTCCTGACACCAGTGGTGAGTACACAGTTATGGAAATAGGAGCACACGTGGGGAGGAGGACTGCAGTCACTCCTCCCCCTAATAGTATTTTAAGGACGAACTCAATTCAAAGCTGTAAAGCACCAAAATTGGATATCATATAATTTTGATTATCACAAAGATGATCCATTTTTAACTAAAATGTACATGTTTTTATCGGAATAAGTCTGTATTTTTGTTAGTTTTCATCATAAGCAGATGTAGGATTTGAAGAAAACAGGAGAGTGAGTTTAACAGTCCTCAGATGATATTATGAGATGTTGAAATGAAATAAACAATTCGTAGATAAAGATCAAAATTAATAGTGTTCATTCCTTTGATCTTTTTCTTTTCATAGATGCCTGGTGTGAATCTACCCTTGAACCAGATCACTTATTTCTTTGCTGTGCTTCTCATCAGTGGCATCATACATGAGCTAGGCCATGCAATAGCTGCTGTCAGGTATATCTACTATAGAGGGATCTCACGGAAGCCATGCTGGAGGACATAACAATGAAAACCTGTGCATCCGACTATGAAAAGCCATTGTTGTCATGGTCTAGTGCGCAGGTTTTTATTATGTCCTCCAGCATGGCTGCTTGTGGAAACCCTCTATTCCTTCAATATTCCGTGCTGTGATTGATCTTTGCAAAAGCAAATCTTTCCTTTCCTCATGCAGCAGAAGATTGCTTGCTTCAGAATTCGGCTTGTCTCATTTGTAGCAATTTTTGATAAAAGTAGCACTTCTGCAACTCTCTTCTTTTTGGTCTCCCTGGTAAAGATCTTACTAAACTCCAACGTATCCTAAACATAGCCGCCCGCCTCATCTCACGCGTCCCTCCATCTTACCACATTACACCTATTCTTCAAAATCTTCACTGGTTACCTATTAACATACGTATCACCTACAAGATTAACGTCCTCACCTTTAAGTCAATGGCTGGACTCTCTTAACCATATCTATCTGATCTCCTACAACGTTATATCCCATCACGGACTCTACGCTCTTCATCTCAATCCCTCCTTCAACTTCCACGCCGCATTTCATCTACATCCTATGGACGAAGATCAATTTCACATGCCGCCCCTGCATTATGGAATGACTTACCACTTTATATTCGTACAGCAAACAATGTGAACACTTTCAAATCCTTGTTAAAAACCTACTTGTTTAATGTTGCCTACGCTTGAATGTACTGTTTTTATAAATGTACCACTAAAATGTTTATGTTGTGTATTAATTATTCGATATAATACATGTATTTTCTCTTCACTGCTAAAAAGCGCTTAGAGGCTTTAGCATTTTGCGCTATATAAGTATCTATTATTATTATTATTAAAGATAAAGTTGAGTTCTGGTCATGCGATTAAATTTTGAAAGAAACGGTCTCAAAGCAATTAGGAGAGGTTGGTCATGTCTACATAAGAATTGATGTGTACTGTGAGGTTTTGGAATCGCCAAAATGATAAGAAATTGACTCAATCCTGCGGAGAGTCACATGCAATGCACACAGAAATGGGTATATGGGACTACACACACAGTGCGGATGAATGTTCGTCCCAAACATTCAAGCAATTTCTCTTCATATTTCAAATATGAGGGCATTTGAGGAAAGATCCTTTTCAGGGGACATTTCTATTATATTTTTCCAAAGTGACATAGAAAGGAATGAGAATGCTCACAAATTATTTTTCACCTTTCTCAGAATTACAACCTTTCCTTTGAGTTGGCCCACCTCATTTGTAGACTCTGCAGCATTGGAGATTCGATAGCATCTTTGATGATCACCCTTTGATATTCAAAGACATGTATTTGGTTGAAATAAACTTTATAAAAGAAGCATGTTTTGGTACTACTGTATGTTGTTATTTAACCCTTTGGTCACTGAGGATTATGCGTAGTGTAGTCATTTACTCACTGAACTCGGTCTCAGTAAACCATCTTTCGGCATAGACTCTCTGATGTACGCAGAAATCTTTCAACAGTAAAGCATCGCTTCAATGCGGATTCTAAATGGCTTATATGTGTAGAGATAGCACACACAAAGTTTCAGCACCCAATATCCCGTACAATACATTTGCTGTAGTGTTACACGGGTCAAAGTCCATGGGCGGTTAGTGACTAAAAGGTTAAATAAATCAGTATAAGATTTGGGGGGTTTTTTTTGTTCATGTTGTTTGTTTGTTGTTTAATATTTAGTGCATACTGATATTTTATTTACAAGGTGTCCATAAATAATTAAATATTCACTTTTCTTATCCCAAATAACCATTTTCATCCCTCTGTCAGGGAGAATGTAAGAGTGAACGGCTTTGGTGTCTTTGTGATGTTGATCTACCCAGGTGCCTTTGTAGACCTTCACACCGAGCATCTTCAAGCACTCAATGCCATTGGTCAGCTAAGGATCTACTGTGCAGGGGTCTGGCATAACTTTCTATTGGTCATCTGGGGTGTCGTTGTCTTGATGACCATGCCGTACCTTCTTAGCCCTCTCTACTTGACCGGCAGCGGTGTGGTCATCACAGAGGTCTCACCTGTAAGTGTGAAACTTAATTTACAATGGGCTTCTTGTTAATTGTTAAATGTGAACTTTAAAACATTTATCCGCATGTAAAAAGGGCTTCATGTTAATTGTTAAATCTGAACTTCAAAAGTTTTTGTTGCATGTACTGCTGTAATTGGTAGGAGATAAGAAAGGTATACTGCATTTATAATGACTTTGGTTTAATGATTTGTAAATTGTTGATTCATAAAGATGAACTGGTTCAGATGATGAAGTACAGATATCACGATGTTGTGCCAACAGTTTTTAATTACGATACTTTTTTTTTTTAATTTCAAATTTAGGGGTCCAGAAATAGGTTGTTTTTTGCTTTTTTATTAGATCTCCATAAGTGATTATTCTCTCCTTGATGATTTTTTTTTGTTTTAATTTTATTAGTGTATTTATTTTTTTAAATTTATATATTTTTTTTTTCTAATTTTTATTATTTTTCTATTCATTTATTTTTTATTTTTTATTTTTATTTATTTATTTATGTATTTTTTTTTGTTTTTTTTTTTGGGGGGGTGTTAATTACCAAATTATCCCAATTATTTGAATGTTTGTATATTTGTCCTCTCTCTTTTATTCTATCATATCAGAACTCTCCAGTTTATGGTCCTAGAGGTCTTGCACCAGGCTACCAAGTGACTAGTATCAATGGCTGCCCTGTCTATAACACAGAGACATGGACTCAATGCCTGCGAGGAGTAGTCTTTTATCCAGTCTTTGGACATTGTATGCCTGCAGGCAAGGCACAACAATTAAACAAGGCTGTCAAGTGTAAGTGAAACGTTGTGTGAAAACCGAGTACAGAGTTGACATTCATCTTGCTCTAATTACATGTACACTTTAAAGATGAAAGTGAGTTCTGGGACCTGTTTCATAAAACTTGGGGGGATGATTCATTGATGTTTTTTTTTATTTCTCTATTTCTTTCAATAATTTTGAATTGCTTGTACATATTGTAATTGTTTTAATTCAATAAAACACATAAATAATTGTTATAAGCTACTGAAATCCTTGAATCTGATTGGCTGAAAGCAAATTTTTCATGGAAATGGGTCAGTTGTTATGAAACAGGGCCCAGGCCATGCAATCTCATTCTGAAAGCAATAAGGCAAGGTTTATCATGTATGCATAAGAATTGGTGTATACTATGAGGTTTTTTGGAATCATCTAAATGATAAGAAAATTGACCCTATCTCACTGAACAGCACATGCACTGCACACAGAAATGGGTATATGGGACTGCACACACCTGTGGCATGAATGTTCGGCCCAAACATTTCAGCTATGTCGAATGCGAGGGCATTTGAAGAGCAATCCTTTTCAGGGGGCATTTCTACTATGATGTTCTTCCAAAGTGACTTAAAAGGAATGAGAAATCTCACAAATTATCTTTTTTCACCTTTCCCAGAACTCCACTTTCTCTTTAACATGCACATTGTAAAACTGATTTAACAATTATAACAATTCTTGGTTTATCAAGGAGTTGTGACAAGACTTAAGATGCATTTGTGATAAACATTTTCACTCTTAATGCACAGTATACAAGGGATCAGAAGGAGCATTTGAATGCTGTAGAAAGCGTTAGAATCCATGGCTTAAATGAATTAAAATTCATGTTTTCATGAGAAGAGATCCTAAAGAAACATAAGGACTAGTTTTTATTACAATTAATAAACGGTTGCTAAAGGTTTTTATTTCCAAATCTAGTTGACGTTGCAAACGGAAGTCAAACTTTGAAAGCGTTTTTCTCGAAGAAATACTTTTCCACAGTCCTACATTATTCAAGTTTCAAAAGCTATTCACTAGTACTCACTCTCTAGAGTTGAACTATTTAGGAAATTAAAGCTTATGAAACGGAAAATGGTATTCAATAATAAAATGAAATTTCAAGAAATGCGACTTCTGCCTCATTTTGACGTGATGGGTCACACTTGAGTCATTTCTATTGAATATTTTCAATCTTTATTCACAGTGTACAAAGGATCAGGAGGAGCATTAGAATGCTGTAGAAATGACAGCATATCAGAACTGTGCTTTACATATAGGCTAGGCGAGGAAGCTGAAAAACCAGAAAAGGTAATTACTTTAAAAAAATATTCTAATTTGACTTGGATTTTTCTCATTGCTTCTTATAATGGAAATAACTTATTTTCTTCTCCTAAACAAAATAATTATAGCTTACACAAATAAGTGTTGTTTCAAACTCTGTTTAACGTTTCAAAATTGAATTTTATTTAGATTTGATCAAAACCTATTTCCCACATGTAAATACACTGTAATGACGCTAGGTTTTGCGAAATAAATAGGAGATAAGATTTTTGGTGCTTCATGTACTACCCTTGAAATAAAATAAGGAAATCCTCTTTGGTTAAGCAAATTTATACAAATTATCCTTATTATGTAATACAGTGCACTAGTATACAAGGTATCTATTCTTTAAAAAATGATGTGATTTAGGTTCAATACAATTTTACAATTATGAAACTGCCATTTCTAATTCCATTGCAACTTATTTCAAAATATATTATCCTATCGCAGTTTTTTTTCAAATTCCAGTCCTTGGCAGGTTGCAAGTTGTCTGTTGGCCTTTCTTTTGTTTTGTTGTAATAACTCATCTTCAAAACCAACATGACTGTTCTATGTGTTTGTGTTTATAGATGTATGCTTGTTTAGAAGCCAGACCAGTCATAGAGCTACCACGATGTCATAAAGCCAGTGATTGCCTCCAAACCAGGAAGATGGTGTGTCTCCGTCCCTCCCTGGATAACTCTAGTCGTTTACTGAGAGTGGCTCATAACTCGGGTCCTCCGGTACTCTATGTGGGAGATCCATACTTCTTTAGCTATACAGGTACGATATTTATTCTATAATAATTGTAATCTGAAATAAATTCAAGAGTTCTATTATTCTGGAGCCTAGGTCTGCTCTACAGGTGCTATATGGTGCCCTTAGAATGGCCCAAAGTATTCATTTTAATAAGTGGTTGTACCTTTTTTATTAAGCATTACATGGAGCTTTAGATATTGGCTAGCATGAAAATAGCTAGCAGACAAATTGATCAAATGAAATGACCACCAAAAATGGCTAGAACCATTATAGTTTTGTATCTCATTGGCTAGGAGGCATGTGTGTTTTGTTTTGTATTCTTCTTTTGTTCTTATGTTGGGCAGGCATTTTATTGGAAACCTATACCTTATTACCTGTTCCTAACATGGATAGTCATCAGTATGAACAAAAGAACATCTGTCAAGCTAATAGCGTAGTGTGGTTGATATTTTTGTTCCATAAAGAAATTTTTCACAAGGGATTAATGATTGTTTTTGAAAGTATTAATGCACAAACATTTTTTATGTCTTAAAGACATACACCAAATGAATGAAATATATCTTTTAAAGTTGTAATTAGTTATTTTACATTTGTATTTTCTTCTGGGTTTTTTTTTTCCAGTGAGGATCAGCAGTTATGTTCCCAAGTATGACTGGCTTCCTCTCTCACTACCTGAGGTTATAGAGATGTTCTGCAAGTATCCTTTATCTGCCTCAAAGGCCGTTCAAGTGGTGAAATTTGTGTCAATGATTGATAGTACTAGTTGGATTTATAAGGCTATTTTTCCTGGGGTACGAAGTGCTGCATACTGTTATAACCCCAGCATTAGCTCAGCTTCCATTGTAAAACCCTGAAGCATTCCAGGAATTACTTTCTACAGGGGAGCGTTTCAACAAGCATTTTGTCAGTGATTTTTACTGACAAATTTGCTCTCAGCCAATCAGATGCAAGGATTTCAGTAGCTTATACTGTAAACGCTGTTATTTTCGCGCGATTAAATTTTTTGCGCTGAGCGGCCCCAAAACATATTCGCGGGTTCTTAAATTCGCGCTGCACAATTACACGCTCGTATGTACACCCACTCCGTTTATTGATTTACACACACGCAGTCCATTCAAATGCATACATGCGCAAATTTATACACACACGTGCTCAAAAATGAATTGGACACACATGCACACATATTAATGTGCTGAAGCGCGCAATTCAACCCGCATAGGAAATCAGGCTAATATTTTTGCGAGTTCTAGAATTCGCACCCGTCGAAAATAACTCGAAATCCGCGAAAATGAATGTAACACAAATATTTCTGCATTTACAGTTTCGGTTGTCGGTATAAATCATGGACAAAATGCTTGATGAAACGCCCCCCAGATACTCCTTTCCATCACCTGGGTTGAGAGTGACGAATATAGATTAATGTCATCCAAAGAGGAGGTTAGTGCTGTTACAGGGTTCAAAACCCCAGACGATCCAGTGACATACCCACTGGACCATAGATTGAAATCATGGGAATTTTGTAAATGTATCATCAGTTCTGAATTTTTGATTTTACATGGTTTCATGATACAGTGAAACCTGTCTATTATGTACAGGTTCCTCTAATGTTTCAATTAGAAACACTTTTCAAGGGAAACGAAAACTGTGGTCTTTATAGACAGGTGGTCTTTCTATACAGGTACTGTAAAAGTGGAAATTTCTGTGCGATTAATTTTTCACGCTCGGCTGAGTGAAGTGAATTTCACACGTTTTTAATTTTGCCGACGCGCTAGGTTCATGGGCAAAAGAATACATAAACAAAAATATTTGCGTGCTTTTATTTTCGCGCATGCGCGAAAGTTATAACTCCATAGACAAATTACTTTAAATTTCTTTTATTTTCTCAAGTAATTTAATGACAATGCTTTGCCCCCCCCCCCCACTTCTGAAGATTCAAGTTAAAGTATATATAGTTCTGTACAGCATAGTAATGTGTGTTGTAAACCTTGACCAACCACCTCTTTCACACCAGATATTTAATCTCGCTGTCAGGGGCTCTTGCAATCCTCAACGCCATGCCTTGCTATGCCCTGGACGGCCAGTGGATCCTGATGGCTGCCGTTGAACACTTCTTACCAGGCGTCATACCCAGCCCCTCGGATCGTAACGTCATCTACAGTCTCATCATGATCTTCGGTACAGTCATCCTCATCGCTAACGTCGTTCTTGCCATGTTTACGTTGGTCGCTAGGTAGCAGAGGGAATGATGGGATAGGGTGGGGATATTTTTGTATTCTATTTTTATGATTATTTTTCAATTTTTTGTATAAAAAACTTTTTTAAGAGTTGTAGGAATTGTAAATATTCCCTGACATAAGACAGAAGGATATATTTCATGAATACATCTACTTCTTTTCAAATTACTGAAATCACTTGTTTTGGTGCAGCAGATTTACTCGACACGGTATGCATGCTTCCATGGTATTTTTGTAGAACTTCAATTGCTTGTAGAAGTTTCTTATTCCATTATTCATGTACTACTACTGTACATACATATTTTTTTCTGTTTTTTTTTCCTTTATTTCTTTACACTTTACTTATAAGGGTATGCTGAGAAAGAATGGAACTGCTATCATGATCTACGGTGCAATTAAAGACAATCACTGCACACAAACACATCAGCCCACATTTTACAAAATATGTTGAAGGTTGAGTCCTGGGAAAGGTGAAAAATAATTTGTGAGCTTTCTCATTCCTTTTATGTCAATTTGGAAGAACATTGTTGTAGGATATTTGGAGGGGCACTGACAAAGTAAACCAAGACACAAGTTCTACCAGTTCACGTGTGTTTATTGCGCGCTATACGTGTCACCGCGCATGCGTACATGTACCACTTACAAGAGGCATATCATTATGCAAATACACCACAGAGGCATATCATTATGCAAATATACCACACTGCTCCCCCCTTAAAGAATATGAGTCCTAATACTTAAACAGACCCAACAGCCAGTTTTATATAATTGTGCAAATTACACTATAATAATGCAATACCCTATTTCTTGCAATGCCATTGTAATTTCAAGTTTCCTAAATAACATTTTAACCTGGACGGCAGTGTTTAACATCATGGCGCCAGTTATGTTGTAATTCCATACTGAGACTCCAAGAAAGTGGATGTTTACTGTACAAACAAAATATCACTATCATGCGATAATGCAAGATGTCATGATAACAATGTTATCATAACTGTAATTTTAACTACTGTATGGCTTTGAACTACTCAAATTTATAACTCCTTTGTATCGCACCATAATTTCACCATATTCTCCTCCTTCTTTCAAGGGAGTTAGAAACATGCATTCAATTTATACACATATTACTGAACGTGAGCTGTTGTTTTGTTAATTTGCATTCCGATCCAACATCGAATAAAATTTTATGTAAATCGCAAATTCGTAATCTTCGTCATATTCGTTTCCATAGTCATCATCTTAAACTTCTATCATTACTTGCTCAGTAAGTCAACTTGACAACAGGTTTGCAAAGTCTTTGTGACCTTCTTAGTTTTGGTGGACTTTCACCATGACTGTTTGTGTTGTTGAATGAGGATGTTTTCGCTCCCTCAGCATTCGGGTGTTCAGTTTGAGGTGTGAACATCTCTGGCGTTATTACAAAATCATCCAAAATTCTGTCACTAACAGACTCATGCAAACTCTGCGTGTCATCTTTGGCTTCCAGCATGTGGTCTAGATGTACACTTCGTACTCTGTCACCAATCTCTACCAAGTACTTTCTTGTACCACAAACTGCGACCACAGTTTCCTACTTCCCACTTGTTTACCTTGTTCGCTTTATGTGGGGGAATGAGAACACAAACTTTATTACCAACAACAAAATTGCGATGCTTTTTACTGCTACCACTCTGTTTCGCCTGACTTGCCTGCTTGTTTTCAACTTTTGGTGACAAGTCAGGCATGACCAAACTTAACCTAGTTCTCAACCTTCTCTTCATTAACAGTACTGCTGGGGTATACCCAGTTGTTGAGTGAGGTGTGGTACGATACTTCAACAAGAAATTTGCTAGTCTCTGTTTCATACTGAACTGTGAACTACCTGCAAGGACTTGCTTTTTGAGAGCTTGTTTGACAACTCTAACGGATCTTTCAGCAGCACCATTTGATACTGGATGGTATGCAGGCACCAAAATGTGCTTGACACCATTCTGTTTCATAAACTCTTCAAAAACTGCAGCCCTAAACTGTGGACCATTGTCCGACACTAACTCCTCTGGAATCCCATGAGTAGCAAAAATGGCTCTCAACTCCTCTATGGTTCTATGGGTTGTTGTGTTTGTGCCCATGAACACCACCTCGATCCATTTTGAATGACTGTCAATCAACACAAGAAAATTGTCATTCCCGAATTCACAGAAATCAACATGAACTCTCTGAAATGGCCTTGATGGCCACCGCCATGTTTCAGTTGGCGCTTTTGGTGGTCTACTCCTAACACTCTGGCACACAGTGCATCTGCTTGTCATTTCTTCCATTTCTTTGTCTAGACCCGGCCAAAACATGAACCCTCTAGCAATTGCTTTCATGGCTACAATCCCTGAATGCTCTGAATGTAGCTCACTGAGAAGTCTCTGTCTCAGTGATTTTGGAACTACCACCCTATGTCCCCATTTGAGACAACCTTGATCACATGACAACTCAAATCTTCTACTATGATATGGTTTCAAATCATCATTCATAGGTACTGTTTCTGACCAACCGTACAAAGTTTGTTCATATGCTTGCTTGAGCACCGAGTCCTTCTTGGTCTCTGCAGCAATCTCTGCTGCTGTCACTGGAAAGTCATTGTCCACTACATCAGTCACATAAATGGTACCCTCTGTACCATCTTCAGAATCCTCATGTGGTAAACGGGACAACGCATCTGCAACCGCGTTCTCTTTCGAACTAAGATACTCGATGCTGTAGTCGTATTGCGACAGAAGTACTGCCCATCGCTGCATACGTGATGCTGCCATTGTCGGGATTGACGACTTCGGACCCAAAATGTGAAGTAGCGGCTTATGATCTGTGAGCAACGTGAAATGTCTACCTAACAGAATCTGATGAAACTTCTTTATGCCGAACATGATTCCTAGCGCTTCCTTCTCAATTTGTGCGTAGTTAGGCTCACTCTTCGTCAGCGTGCGAGATGCAAACGCTATCGGCTTTGTTTCTCCGTTATCCATGACATGACTGCTCCAACACCATAATTTGATGCATCACAAGCTAGGCTCAACTCGCGTTTGTTGTCATAATGAACGAGAAGTGCATCGCTGGTCAACATGCGCTTACACTTCATGTACGCTTCCTGTTGAGGTTTTGACCACGCCCACTTCTCATCTTTCTGTAGCAGCTTGTGTAGAGGGGCCAAAACTGACGCAAGATCCGGCAAGAATCGCGAGTAGAACTGAACCATCCCCAAGAATGACCTGAGCTCAGTCACATTCTTCAGCTGCGGGGCATTGATGATTGGCTCAATTTTCTCCTTGATGGGTTGCAGCCCCTGTGAGCTGACTTTCAACCCGAGGTACAACACTTCACTTTTCACAAAGCCACATTTGTTTTCCTTGAGCTTCACATTGTGATCATTCAACCGCTTCAACACTTGAGCTAGGATTTCCAAATTTTCCTCCACTGTCGCTGTAGTGATTAACACATCATCCTGATTGCACAAACAGTGGGAAATGCCTTGAAGGAACTTATCCATGATCGACTGGAAAATCTTCGGGGAGGATTTGACACCATAGGGCAACTTTGTGTACGAATATAGCCCCATGTGTGTGTTGATCGTGAGAAATTCCTGACTTTGTTGATCCAGGTTGAGCTGAGCATACGCGTGCGACAGATCCAATTTCGTGAAGACCTTTGTACCTCCCAACTCTGCATACAGATCCTGCGATGTCGGTAGAGGATAACACTCATCATCAACTGCTCTGTTGACCGTGGTCTTGTAGTCGCCGCATAACCGCACCGATCCATCTGCCTTCGGCACGACAACTATGGGCGTTGCCCATTCGCTATAGTCCGTTTTCACTATAACGTTGTTCTTCTCCAGGTTTCTCAGTTCTTTCTCAACCACCTCCTTAAGCGCGTATGGCACCGGACGTGGCCTGCAGTAGACTGGAGCTGCACCATCCTTGATACGAACGTGCGCTTCCTCGCCAGTGATTCCTTCATAGCTGTACTCATCGAGCAACTTCTTCAGCGTCGCAGACTCCTCGACATGGAACACGGTGTTCCAATCCAGCTTCAATTTGGACAGCCAGTTCTTGCCCATCAGCGTAGGCCTTCTCCTATAGCTGGACACCATCAAAGGCAAACGCAGTGTTTGACCTCTATAGGTCACTTCACAATCAAATTGTCCGTCCATACGCAATTGTTCCCCAGAATAAGTGTTGAGGTTAACTTCGGTGGGACGCAACGGTATCTGGCTGAAATATTTGTCATAAGTGTCTCTACTCATAATCGAACAATCAGCCTGGGTATCGACCCTCATCGATATATGCCTATCGTTGATTACCACTTCAGTCTCGTATTTGTTCGGACCGTCCGACTCGGTCGCGTATACACAATACAAATCGAGTTCACGCTGCGGCTTCATGGATGTCGTTACCTCGTCTGTCTCATCTAGTGCATGGACTGCACCAGGTTTGCGTTGCTTATTCCGGTTTGGTCCACTAGGCTTCGCCGATCTACACACTTTGGAGATGTGTCCTTTCTTGTCACAATTAAAACACTGTGCAGTCTTAAACGGGCATTCCGCCGGGGCGTGACTTTTTGAACTACAGCGATAGCACTCCGCACCTTGACGTGGTGCCTTTTTCTGTTTGGGCTTGCTCTGCCTCGGCCGACTTCTCTGGCTGTGCACACTTCCCGTTGCCGCCGGTGAATGTAGTGCTCTGGCCTGCTTAGCAGCCATCTCCATAGCCAGAGCTGCCTGGGTCACTGTAGCAAATGTCAGATTTGGTGTGTTCAGCAATTTCCCCTGAATCCGCTCGTCTCCCAATCCACAAACAAATCTGTCCCGTAGGGCTCGATCTAGAAATGCTCCAAAGTTACAATGTATGGACAAGTTTTTCAACGCAACAATGAATTCGCTGATTGTCTCTCCATTCTTCTGTGTTCTCGTATTGAACTTATAGCTCTCCGCTATCTCAGATGGTTTTGGATCAAAACGAGTCTTCAGTTTCTCGATGATTGCAGCAAATGCACAGTCTTTTGGTTTCTGCGGAGCCAACAAGTGACTGAGGATGGCGTATGTTTCAGGACCAATTTCAGTCGACAATATAGCCTTCTTACGGTCAAGGGTTGTCGAATCCGTCGGCGAAGTTTCAACAATGTAGCCGTGAAGAATAAGTCCATTCTTTCTGTGTATGACTCGAAAGGCTCTCGAGCTTTGTCGTAAGTTCCGAGACGGCCGATGTACCCACTGGGCGCTGCCATCTTGTTTGTTTACAAACTACACACACACACACGGGTCTACGTAGAAAATCAATGGGACGTACTACATGTACGTGTCGCGAAAGTTACTCACGCACTGACGCAGTTCCATCTACAATCGACGGTAACTTTAGGCTCAAAAATGTCACACAATAGGTTACCGTTTGAGTTCAGCTTCACAGTCCTCGTCGCCAACTTGTAGGATATTTGGAGGGGCACTGACCCCGGGGGGGGGGGGGCACTCACATATATATGCGCCGCTGTGACGTCCCCCATTTTCAACCTTCTCGGGTCGCTCCCATGATATGCAATTTTCAGATTTTCACTAACCGCACCTCGATTGGCTTCCGACTCGCTCCCTAGAATATGAGAAAACAATGCGCACAGCCCATTGTCCGGGAACGGTCGCTCCCTAGCCTCCCAGGCCAGCGCAGCGGGGGAGCTGGGCGGCCTAGTGCCCCCTAACTGAACGCGGTATTACTAGTGCTAGCGGCGACTCAGCGAGATCAATCTGCATGCGACATCGAGTCAGTGCAGTGGCGCGGCATGTACAGCGTTAGAAACAGCGCTGCGACCGCTGACTCAGCTCATGCACTGTATGTGTACCAGAGTAGTGAGATCGCGAGCAGCTAAAATTAGCTCTGCCCATGAGCCCTTTCGCTCCTTAGACCCTCAAAAATGAGCTTCCTCGATTAACCATTTAGCTCCTTAGACCCTCAAAAATGAGCTTCCTCAATTAACCATTTAGCTCCTTATTGTTTTGAGATTGGCAGCGGCACACCCACATCCAAAAACAGGTTGAGTGCCCCCCCCCCCCCGGGGCACTGACAAAGTAAACCAAGACACAGGTTCTACCAGTTCATGTGTGTTTATTGCGGGTTATACGTGTCAACGCGCATGTGTACATGTACCACTTACACCACAGAGGCATATCATTATGCAAATATACCACAATTGTAGTAAAAACTGCCCCCTGAAAAGGATTGCTCTTCAAATGCCCTCATATTTGAAATATGAAGAGAAATAGCTGACATGTTCAGGTCAATCATTCATGCCACATGTGTGTGTGCAGTCCCATATACCCATTTCTGTGTGCAGTGCATGTGCTTTTCAGCAAGATTGGGTCAATGTATTATCATTTTGATGATTCCAAACCTCACAGTATACACCAATCCTTATGTAGACATGATCAACCTTTCCCAATTGCTTTGACACAGTTTCTTTCACAATGTAATCGCATGACCAGGGTCCTGTTTCATAAAACTTGTCATCAATGACAAGTTGCAATAACTGTTATAAGCTACTGAAATCCTTGCATCTGATTGGCTGAGAGCAAATTTGTCGGTAAAATTCACTGACAGGACACTTGATGAAACGCCTACCAGAACTCAACTTTAGCTTTAAACCTGCTGGGGGTTACAACTAGAACTACCAGCTAGGAAGTAGATTTTCTCTTTGAATTTGGTTTTATTCTGGGCTTTGAGACATTATTCATGAATCAAAGGTGCAGTTCACACAAGGGTGTCATTCTGATTGCATTGTTACCTGAGCTTATTGCCCCTGTGAAGGCAGTGGACTCATAAGCTACATGTAGTTATCAAAAGTATTGCTTGCACTGTTCATTTTGCAATCTCTTTTTGATATGATATGATATCATATCATATCATATATGATATGATATGATATGATATCACTTATTCATGACGTGCAACAGACCGTATTACATACTTGCCAACATTTTGAATTCAGAAAACGGAACGCACATTTGCAAGGGTCCAGTAACTCCAGGGAGCTCCACCGCCACCTCCGCTACGCCGGTGGTGGTGCTCCCTGGAGTAAGGGGTCCAGTGGCCTTCCTAAAGGTCCCTGGCTGACACTTTTCCGCTCATGGTTGCTTTTATTTTGACCGATTTTCTTCCGAAATCGAACCAAATCACAAATCATGTACAACCATTTACGTGATACGTACCGAGTACTGAGGACTCAACTTGCGGTGAGCATGAGCGACTCGTGATAGCGCCAATTAATGTAACGTACGTAAACGGTATACTATACTGTACGTAGCAAATGCATGCATGCTGTGCATATTGCTGAGGGATATGCATAGCACTATACACACAGTACAAGCGCGCTCATTATTACAGCGTGGCGCACAGCAACACGCCGCACCGACACATGTTGCGCAGTGTAATCCTCCCAGCACTTGGATGCTATGGAAAGCCGATTGGTATTAATACTATTTCCCAAAAATTGGAACGTTCCGTTTTTTATGGTTCTAAAGATTTAAAAAACGGGACAGTTCCGATAAATACGGAACGGTTGGCAAGCAAAAGGTAATCACGTGATAAAACGGTAGTTTTCCCCATATCAATTGACCCAAGAAGAAAAGTTTGTGACCTTGACGGAATAGTTAGGTCCATTACAGAGTCAAAATGCGTTATCAATATTAAGGGTACGCGCGAAATGAAAGTGCGTGACCTCTGCGAATAGTAAAATTGAAAAGTAGGTGACCTCTACGAATAGTCAAAATGAAAAGTGCTTGACCTTTACGAATAATAGCTCCATAGGCGTACTAAAATAAGCGTGCATTGCCCAATAGCGCGCTTAAAATGATAAAACAATTGTGCGCACCCAGGTAGGGGTACGGCTTATGGTGGTTTTAACATCTTTTGTGAATTTATTCGGGCCTAAATCATGTCTTTTTCGAGAAGTAGAGAATTGTCTTTCTCGTACCAGTTAAATGTTTCAGATGTGGAATATAAAGCAAATACTCACCTTTTGATTTCAGGCGATGAGACGTACTATCACTTCCTCAGCGATCTTAATGTATAAGATAGCTACGTCCAGATCGCCTCAGAAGTGATAGTTTGTCCCATCACCTTCACCAACGGTAATTATTTGCTTACCAGTCACCGACACGACGCCTTCAGTGAGCCCGGGCCTGTAATAGGTAGCACCATCAGTAACCTATAATGTGATTATTGTGTTCACTACAGGCCAAATTTACTTCCATCTGCTTGGTTACGACTTCTTCAAATTGGGTGGTAATAGCAGGAGAAAAATTTATATTATATGTATATATGTATTTCTGTTCCTAAAATTTGAAGTAATTACTCTGAAAATGAGTGCATTTGTAATATCAATTGTGTGTCCACATTAATTTCCTTATTACTTTGTTCCTGTATACATGTTTTGTGCATGCAGTTATCAGCTACTGTGTAGCTTAATAAAAAGTACAATTTTATAGTTTGATTTTCCGAACACTTCCTTGTGAAAATTAATGTACAACAATACTGTATATGATATCTCATATTATTTGTAACAATATGAACTGAAATGATCAAAATGTATATTCATGTATACCTGCCAACCTTCCATATGAAAAAAAAAATAGAAATCTTGCAAGGCAAAATTAGGAATTCAATATATTTTGTATGCTTTCACACTGAAGTTTCCATAAAAACTAAAAAATCTAAAAGTTGCGATTGATTCAAATCGATCGCAACTTAAAATTGTTAAGTAGACAATTAAAAGTCCAGTGCTCATATTAGTTTTAAGGCCAAAAATAGGAATGGTTGGCAGGTACGTTTATGCGCAATTTATTTTCTTTTTGTGATTGAAATCACTCAATTTTTTTTCTTTCGCTGTAGATCTATACTACTCTTCCCCCCCCCCCCCCCCCCCCACCTCTTTCTCTCTCTCTCTCTCTCCAGCATCTCCATCCTCATTCACACTTTTTATACTACAAAATGATTATTTTTCTGACTTGTGCTGAAGTATGCTATATTGTCTTTTTACAAATAAATTTGTATCTCATAGTGAATCAGTTTTTAGTTTCATGTTTTTGTTGTCCATGGACTTGAAAATCAAATAAGGGCATTACATTGTAGGCATGTGTGTTCTTATGTTCCTAACATCTGAATTACAAATGTGTTTAATGGATATATCACATGACCTGTTCACGGAGTTATTCAAATTTATGGATGTTTCTTTCCTGGGGACATGGTAACGAGGTATTCCATTAACCCGTTATTAATGAATGAACTACAATACTTGGAATCCAGTTTGCATACATTACTTGTTGCTATATCTGGCAAGCCTCTGACAAGCTTTCAGGTTGTCATGAACAACCTTTGTTTTGAATACATTCGTGTACAGGCCTAGAGTCAAATGTTGTTTATAGACCCCAATACTTACAAAGATGAAAAAAGAAGGCATGAAAACATTGCATTGCTTTTGATTCCAAGAACAATATCACATTTTATTATAAAAAAGAAAATCATATGGCAGCAAAAAATTGAGGTTATGGTTGTTCTTGTCACAATTTGATCTACAAATTTACATTTAGCTTGGACTTCAAGGCTAGAGAAAAAAAGAAAAGCTAAAAGGAGATGTCCATTAGCGACTTGTATTACTAGCAAATACATACATTCAGTTCAGTCATATATCATCGAAACTAAAGAAACATCTCTTTTCATATACAAGGTTTCAATATCGTTACACCGGAATTTACAATATACTGCTCAAGATATACGCTCTCTGGCACTCCACAGTTTGTTCAAATTCTGTTCAAATTCTGTTAAAAGAATGAAAAAAACTGCAATAAAGTTAGATCACTCTTTCTTGTTCAAATGGTTCTTCACGTCAAATCAACATTGACTAATTACTTGTAGCACCAACATACATGTAGGCTACAAATTGATCACATATTATTTACAACTGATAAAAGAGCAGGCTTTCTAAATCCCATGAATTCCATGTATTAAAATAAAGAGAGACATTTTATTTGACACCATCTTAATCACCTTTACAGAAATCTTACCTAGGTGGCAGGTTCACCTGAAAATATTGAATTTTTTTTTAAAGAATCTTTCAGCGCAATACCAGATTATCTTCATCGATGAATCATCCAAGCAGAGCAAAATGATTTATGATTTTAAGAATAACTTCCCTAAATTTAAACTTAATGCATGAAGTGTATACCGTAATTACCTTTCTCAAAATGTTCCCCTGCCTTTGGGGGAAAAAAAAAATCAAATTTTGAGGATGCCACTAACCACAACAACTGCATCTTGGCTGTATAACTCTACTATCAATAACTTCTTGTAGAAAAAAATAATTCTCTCACCTCAAAGCCTTACCCATTTGTCCCTTCAAATAAAAAAATATGTCACATCCAATACACTGAAAGCCATTATCAATCTGTCAATGTTTGGACAACCGTTTCTAAAATGATGGTATCACACTGGATAACTTTTTTTTTTTTATAATGTTCTTATGTTTTTTTATGGAATTTCTCGTCCCACTGATTTAAGTATATATTTTCCATACTGTTTATGAGAACTTTCACTCAATGAAAAAAAAAAGTTTTGTTTGTAGCTACTTTCGTTGATGTATTCTGGACACATCTAAAATCCAATCATCCATTCTGAAAATAGCAATTATTTCTATTTTAGATCCTTCTCTTTACTTTGATGCATAATACATCAGTCAACCCCTTTGTCAAAATCACCAAGACTACATCTACGCATCAATCTTCATAAATATTCTAATTTACACTGTACACAGTCAAAACAGGTGGAGTCATAAAACATCTGAATCTGTTTAAAAATACAATCTTTACGTTCATACATCATTATCATCAATAAATAACGAATCTCTTATTATCTTTCACCTATTCAGCTATGTATACTTTGTACAGCTTTGTCGTAAGATTTGAAAGAAAGCAAACATACATGTATCAACCAGCTTTTCCGTCACAGAAACTTCATATGCTGGAGTCCAATTATTACATCAGATTAAAAAATACTCTTTGATGTCGCAATGCAATCTCTCACTTTGCACAGAGGGTGATGCACACAATGTTTATCATACTGAATCAAAATCACAACGCATTATGAACACAATCCAGTCATGATTCTAGCCAACATTTACAAGATCACTTAGAACCATAGAGAAAGAAAAACTTGGTCAACAAGCTTTAGCCTGGGCTGACTTTAGTTTTACAATGATTTACAGTAGACATCCTAGAGATCTACACACGTAAGACAAATTTGTCATTGTCATCATTTTGTTACTTAGTATAAATCTTCCACCAACTGTAGTCCAATATTTTATACTGTTTACGCACACACACATAACTGCTCAGACGAGCGAGCTTCGTTCATCATCCAATCAATTATCTACTTATCGGTTGTTCCCTTTTTTACTTTGTACATGAAAATAGCTCTAAAAAAACCCCTGAATACAAGCAATTGTTTCTTTGCACACACAAGTGTTTTGGCAGCCTTAGTGGCAGAGCTAAATTCTACCTATTCTCTACAAACTACAAGGATACGGTTGTGAATAAGCTAGGGGGTAACTCCATTACTCAATCTGTCAAAATCCACTACACTTCTATCCCAAGAGGCAGGGATAAGAAATTGACTCTTATTCGTTAACTCGGATTTGAAATATTTATATGTTTGAAAGTATTCTTGCATATCGTCTCTTGACGATATGCAAGAACGAAGAGCTGAATGGAACTGACATCCAAGCTGCACATCTTCAAAGTTCAACCATTCTGGGGAGCGTTTCATCAAGCGTTTTGTCAGTGATCTTTACCGACAACTGTTATAAGCTACTGAAATCCTTGCATCTTATTGGCTGAGAGCAAATTTGTCAGTAAAAATCACTGACAAAACGCTTGATGAAACACTCCCCTGAAAGACAATCTATTTCACACTCTCCAAACTTCTCTTAAAATGTTCTGCCTGAAATGCTAAAATTAATTTTTATAAGACATTCCAGGGTTTCCCAGCATTTTCCCACACATGCATTGACACTACATGTATCACAGAGGGAGCTGCAGTGCTTTAGAAGTTTTCAAGTAAAATCGGCCCAAAACAATCAATTCCATTCCTGATTTTGTGACACAAAAGAAATAATGCTGTTTGATTAAGGTACCATGATTTATAAAAAGGTAAAATCATGAAAACTCTTTGCAAGTTGGACTTCACAGAGACATTAAAACACAATGATTTTTATAATTGTAAAACATGAGATCTCTTTGTGAGTTGTGTATCACAAAGAAACATATTACTTGAAAGTTGTTCACCATGATAAGAGTAGAATAACTGCTAAAAATGAAATTGAATTAAAAAATAACAAAATAATGTTGAAAGAAGAAGGAAAGATCTTTACTGATCAAGCTGCACACTGTAAGTTTAAATAAATATCATGTTAAAAATCCCAGCATTGACATGAAAAATGTGATTATAAAATACATGTATCACCCCAAAATGATAATTTTAACTCCATACATACATGCAGATGCAGATGTACATGTATGTACATGTACTACCATCATTTGCAGAAGTTTAAGACCACCTCGGGATTTGTGGGTATTTCAATAATTTGTAATACTTTCTTTTGTCTCATTGAATGATAAGATAACATGTTTACTACAGTGATCAGTAGCACAAGAGTGATGATATAAGCCTATAGTTCAAGTATGATACAAAGGTTATGCCATGAAAATAATTGTATGTCTGAAAAATAAGTTCTTAATTTTTTTTCTTTCTTTGACTTATTGCATTTTGGAATAGTGGTAAACTTTTGCAAAATGATGGTATATACCCATAAAAAGTGGAAACAGAGGCAACAAGACTTAATGGGGAAGTCCACCCTGATTACAAATTGGTTTTAAAAGAAGCAGAAAAATTAAAGAAACAGATAAGTGAAGGTTTGAGCAAAATACGATCAGAAATAAGAAAGTTATAAATTTTTGAAGTTGCAATCAATCAAACAAAGTATCTTGCGAGCGAAGTTGCATATACCAAAAAAATTGGTAATTTCCATTTTCTGTAAAGAAATAATTCAATCATACATGCACCTTAGATATAATCAGTGCGCAATGGTTTTTACACAAAACCTGTATGAAACAAATCTATTCCTTGGTGAAAAACAAAGAAAATTAAATTGATTAAATTTTCTGTACTGAGCAAATGAGAGAGGAGCTCACAAGATACGTCACGGAGATGCCAATTTGTGTTTGATTGATTACAACTTCAAAAATGTATAACTTTCTTGTTTCTTATCAGATTTTGCTCAAACTTTCACTGATCTGTTGCTCTTATTTTTCTGCTTTTATTCAAACCAAATAAACACCAGGGTGGTCTTTCCCTTTAATACTTCAAATCTGGTTTTGACAGGGTTTTTTGTTTTATCCATCTGGTGTGCTTCTAATTCTGTGTCCTTGCAGACTGTATCAGGATTCCTGTTCAAAATCCGAAGCTAAGAAGGAACTGCATCATATCCATGTGGCATCCATGATCAATGTATCCACCGTGTTACAGTGCCCCATATTATGACATTTCACTCAATTACTAACATGCCTTCCCCATTACTATTCACATTGGAAGGAAGTGGCTTTGCATATTGAAACATTTTAGACTGAAAAACTCAATGAGGCCCTCTGTTTTACTTCTCGTCAGACTCACGAAACAACACGGTTTATTCATTTATACCAAGTGTCCATTTTGGGAATGTCTCTGAAGGAAAGGGGAGCTACTCAAAAAAAAGTCTTGTTGAAATAAATGGAATATAACTTTCAATGAAGCTTCTGTGAGTTGGTTGGTTGAAACCTGTAATAACATTAATCTGGGTTAACTGAATTTTCAATGCCACAAGGGCAACGTTGCCGAATGATGCTCGCGATATATATCTAGGATGATAATGGACATACAGCAAGGCATGCGTAGAAGAAAAGGGGAGGGATTGGAGGCAGTTAAAGGGCAGCTTGAGTTCTGGGAAAGGTCAACAATAATTTGTGACCTTTCTCATTCCTTTGACGTTAGTTTGGATTATTATCATAGTAGAAATGACCCATGAAAAGGATTGCTCTTCAAATGCTCTCTCATTCAAAATATGACAAGAAACAGCTGAAATGTTTGGGCCGAACATTTGCGTGTAGTCCCATGTACACATTTCTGTGTGCAGTGCATGTGACTCTCAACAGGACTGAGTCAATTTCTAATCATTTTTGTGATTCAAAAACCTGACAGCATACACCATTTCTTATGTGCTATATAATCAACCTTTCCAAATTGCTTTGAGACAGTTTCTTTCACAATTCAATCTAATAACCAGAACTCAACTTAATCTTTAAGATGAAGATGGAAAGCTGTTGACAAAACTGGTTAAAATCCTTGAAGGAATAGGGTCATGGCCAGAGAGTCATAGGTGTACTGTGCCCATCTATTCAACAAATTTTGTCTCAAAAAAACTAATTCAACTTGAGCATGTATATTACATGTACATGAAGCTGACTGCTTGTTAGAGCTGGTAGGTGCAAGCCCTAAAGGTCAATACAAGGTGTCTCTCTCTCTCTCTCTCTCTCTCCTTCAGACGTGCATGAGAAGCAAAAAGGCATTAACTCGTATTACTTTAGACAGCATTAATGCCCTTCTGACTCTAATCAGCCCCATTAAACTATTGTTTTGTCATACAAAATACATTCCATTTGGGGTTTTAGCTGCAGGCCAAACATGTGTTGACCCACAAAGTCAATGGAATAACATAGGTCCTTTTGCATCTCAGCAATAATATTTTGATACATGAAAGGAAAAGAGGCAGTGAAATGTTGAAGCAAATGAACAATACACATATTTATCACGAAAAACATGTGTCACTTTTGTGTATGCATAATTTCATGCACTGACTCAAACTTGCATATAATGGCAGACAGTTTGAATATGTAGTCACATTATACTTGGAAATGTTGTTCTACAGCATATAACAGTATACTGAAAGATAAGAGTCATACATTATTTCATTTGAAGGCAATAAAACTATAAATTCCGGACATAGTGCTACAATATGCATGTCCTCTCATAGGAATGGTTAACATAAATATAACATCTTTCATAGAAATCATCATTATGGTCATACTGTAGTCCTACATGTCTGAATGATATTAGGATTAAATCATGATTTGTTTGCTTGCCTGAGAAAGAAAGTAAAGATAAATGTAATTTAAAATGCCTTTCATAGATATCTTCATAGTTTTGATGAATACATGCATTGGAGCTGTATCATCTTTCATGTTTTTAGGTGCCTAAATTCGTTATATTCTATATAGAATCTACATACACGTAACTGTGTAGGACCCAAATGAAGGAAGTCCCACTCATCAAACTGATTCAAAACATTGACAATTTGAATGAATTATTTCTAATGATTTCATAAAATTGTAGCAATGCGAAACGAACACCAACATCAAAACATCAAATTTGTCCTTTTTTCCCTCACATTGCTACACATGTGAAATACACACCCACTTCAACAAGGGAAATAACAACAAATTCTGAGCTTATATACAACAGGAAACCAATCATTCTGAGTTGCAATTTTGACCCAGAACGCAAATGCCGCAAATGCGGGCAAAGCAGTATTGTGTTTATCTGGGAAACACATATGCATCCTTCGGAGGGGCTCGTGGATTAGGGGTTATGGCTGGCTGATGGGCTGGCCCAGAGTCTGGGGGCCCATGGGGTCAGGTAACCTGATAAAGGAGCAGGATGTTGTGACTGTATAGAGGACTATTACACTCCCTAGGCATATAGGACTTAATGGCCTTCATTATAGTCCTAGATTACAAGGACCAGGGAGAAAACTCCCATCTCTCTGCATGGACTGAATAGAAGAATAGATGGAGTACGTAACAGGACAAGATGAAATATAAGTGAGACAGACGGACAGACAGACAGAGGGACAGAGACAGAGAGACAGAGACAGAGACAGAGACAGAGAAAATGAAAAAGAGTGAGATACTGAAAGGGATAAAGGAAAATGGCATAATGGATGATAATAAGAACAATTTCAAAAATATATTCGAAAGTTGCAATGGAGAACACAAAAAAAGGGAAAACATAAAGGGACAAAAGTGCCATACAGATATATTGAGGAGCAGAGAAAGGTTGGTGGAAGGAGACAGAGACAGAGAAATAGGAGAGTAGTTGGGTCCAACTAAAAGTCAATTCATTGAAGCCATTTAGACAGCACCGCAACCAATCTATAAGCACAGGCATTTGATCAGTCTAACTTGTTTCAAACCCACCTCACACTCCTCAATCCATTAATGGCACACATACTTGTAAACAAATAGATCTGCACAGGAACATATCCATCAACAAGAAGACATCCACCAACTTTGAACCCCATGTTTGCACATGGAAAGGTGGTGACCCCGATATTGGCTCCAGAGACATTTCCTTGGGCCTTTTCTCATCAAAGATATAGGGTTACGGTAAGAGTTATGGTTCGGGTTTCAGTTGGATTCTACTTTTTAGGTAAATGCAGTTTTAGGATTAGGATTAGGATTAAGTGTACTGCTTGGTCCAAGGTAGAAGTTAGGAGTTCTCTGAGGACCTAAACTAAATTTGGTTGAGGGACAAAACTAAAACAGACTGCAGAGTAATAGTAGTAGTAGTATAATAGAACTGGAAAGACATACCCAGCCCCCTCCCCCCCCCAAAAAAAAAATCACCACAAATGCTTACACAGGCCTGAATTTGCATAGCCATCCTAGGTCCCCAAAATACAACCAACCATTGGATATGTGCAATCATCCTGGGAATAAAAACCTACACCGACACTGAAGCTCCGATCTTGCCTCACTGACGAACCCTTGACCTCAGTCACATGACCTGCTAGAGGCTTGATAATGATCATAGGTCAACTCTCAGAGTTCAAGGGAGGGTGGTGACCTTACCTGAGTTGTTTATCTCTTTTTCATTCCTCCTTTCCCTTCATCAACTCTTGGTAAAATTCACTTTAATATTTGCATCCTGAGAAGCTTCTCTGGTTTCTTGACAAGGCTGAACTGCTCTTATTGCTTCTGACATCTTAAAACCTTGACAGAGAAATAGACCAAACTTTGGAGTCTCTACTAGGGGAATTTCTTAAACACTCAAATATATAGGATATCTTTCCACAAAAACTGGAAGTGTTACTTTGTAGCAAAATAAATTATTTTTTTTAAATTAATTTCAACTGATGTGTAATAATGTATCACACCGGTTTTAAAATCTTCAGCAAAATTGGCTCCAAAAATCACCTTAAAACAGACTTTAACTAAATAAAGATATTAAAAAGAAATAAAAAGTCAACTTTCCACCCACAGCACCTTCCCACCAAAACCGGAAATTAATCTAGCTTTAATCTTGGACATAAGTTTCCATCTATTTTATTGAAAGGATTCAATATCGATGGGAAGAACACAAGCAGCAAACTCTGAAACTCTTCCTCGTAGACTTCAAACGGCATACCTGAATGAAGCTACAAGACGACAAGTTCAAAAGCATGCTGCTTTGTGCCTACCCCCCCCCCCCCCATCCCCTAACCTTAGTAACCCGACACTTTTTGAATGAACCTTTGCATACCCATACTGAAAAGATCAAAATTGTGGTGCCTATTTGTAACATACGGGCTAACTTTTTCTCCCCGTTATCAAAACAATGGCAGGCCTTGAATTCTGAACAATTTTTTTTTTTTAAGAGGAGCATATCAGAAAAATCACAAGACTTGCACTTGATAAAATTGGAGCTTCTGTATTAATGTTCATCACTTATCTCATCAAGAAAAGAAAATTTACCCATCCCTTCCAGCAGTAATTCAAGAGGTCAATTCATTACCAAAATCCCAAGTTAGACAATGTACATGTATAAAATCATCTAATGTTATACAATTAGTGTTGGTAAAGATAAATAGAACAGAACCCTTGAAATCGAAAGAGGAAGAGGCATCTAATCCCTAGCTATGTATACAAAGATATTTTGACCCTGGTGATTTAACCTTTCATGTTTTCATAGTTTAGATTCTTCCTGTGTAACTTCCACTTCACTCATCCTATATTTACTGTGTCTACTCATTAATCACAAATAATGGATCTCTTTCATATAAAAAATCAACCATTGCATATTTGTTCATAGTAACCAGCAATGGGTAAGCAAAGTTTGGTGTGAAATTACTTGAACAAATTTTCAGATGATAAATTAACAAGTTTGGGCAAGGGAAAATTAAGAGTGAATATTTTCTAGTTATGAAGACTGTATTTTCTTGTAATTCTGAATAAATCCAGCATTAAATTCTAGTATTGATCTGAAAGACAGCATCACTTTTTTGATTTGTATTTTCATTTTTAAATTCAACAAGATGATGATGTCTATAATAGGCCTACAAGTTTTAAATGGTGTGAATTGTTTGAAGAGGCATTGGAATTTTCTGCAACTCTGGCAATATTCCTTATATCCGATCAGCTGATCAGGCAAAATACAGGACATCAGTTTACTTTAAATTTGTTTCTCATTCCTTCTCTTGGACATTCAGTCAATGTCATAAAGGTGTGTGAGGGATAGCAGTACAAGATTTCAACCAACATCAAGAAGTTTATCACAAGTTGAGCAGGGTTCCTCCTGAAAACTCCTGAGAGCTATCAAGATAACAAACCCAAACATCTTAGAGTCAACACGGCGATAAAACTAATCATGATTCCCATCTAAAACAACACAACCCAAGAATAGAGCAAGGGGAAGTGAAACCTTCAGTTCTTTCGATCACACTTCTTCCCCTTTCATTGGGATCATCCCCTTGCCCACGGATGATGTCAACATTCAAATGTATCAAAAGGGACTCAAGGGGCAATGACGCATCATGGGAGGGGGGTTAAACTAGTCCAATCATTCCCAGCTGTAGAAAGAACACTGTTCACTTTGCTGTCAGCTCTGATATAACATTCATTTCATTCATGCACTCAACATCAGGGGGAAAAAAACAGATCCCTCTACATCTTCAAATATCACCATGACATTCTTCCAACAATGTCATGAATTTTTAAAATCTTCCTTCCAGTTTTGAATCTGTTTACGTTCTCATTCTTGATATGGAAAATTGACATTGAAAACCAAGTAAATGACATCTATCTGGACTTCAACTATTGAAAATTTAAAAGAACAAGTTTGAATGAGAGAAAAAGACCAAGGAATAATGAAAATTTAGTTTGTGATTTTTTTTTAAATTACCTTGAAAGAAATATGAAGATTTCTATGAAAGACATTTTATGCTTGTGTAGTGACAAAGAGACATTCAGAATTACCCCCATGTAAACCAAAATCAAATAATAAATTTTACATAAAAGTATTAGATAAAACTTTGTATGGTTCTTCACAATTAGATTATTACAATACAACCTCTGACTGTAACGCTACACAGTAACCACATGTAATGTGTGGTGTCGTTTTGCTAAAAGACAAAATCAAGTCATATCTACTTTTACTTCAAAAAAGTCAAATTCTTTGACTGTTTTTCTTGGATTGATAGTAAAGGTACATCATAATAAAGAGAGTAAAATAAAGAGGGTATTGTTTGTAATTTAAATAAGGTCTAAAAGGGCTAGAAATATACAAGAGAGCAATACAGGCATTGGCATTACTTCCATCTACAAATGATAGATTGCACTTTATCTACTGCTAACTACACTTATACCAGGGCCCTGTTTCATAAAACTTGTTATCAATAACAAGTTATGATAGTTGTTATAAGCTACTGAAATCCTTGCATCTGATTGGCTGAGAGCAAATTTGTCATAGAAATGTGGCAGTTGTTCCTGATAACAAGTTTTATGAAACAGGACCCAGGGGTCTAGTGTACTGTCATGGCTAACAAGAAAATGTTTTGGATAAGACCACACATTTTTAGAAAATAATTTTAAATTCTTTTTCAAAATCACCAAGCCCAGAAAGTCAAAAAAGCAATGAAAGTGGCAGTGACATTGATTACTTTGCAAGAAGAAATTTTGAGCATTATCATCTGGCATTAACAATTTGGGAAAGCTCTGTGATGTAAAACTCACATCAATTAAAATACTGATTTGTGCGTGGTGATAATTTTATAAAAAATAAATAAAATTGAATGGCTGCTTCTCATCATTATCTCTATTTAAAATATAACACTTTACTTAAAGTTGTTGAATATTTAAAAAACATAACAAAGTACACAATCATGGTACATACTCATTCTGAATACCAAAATATATATTTCATCACGGGAGGGTTTTTCTTCTTTACTCTTTTTTTTTCTTCTTGAGTGGCAGACTATTAAACCTCTTTGTTTGGAAGAAAAGAATGATACTTAAAAGGTATAAAAATAAATTTGTCAAAAGTCACATACATGTAGCTTGCACTGATCGAAAGCCTTTCTTTTGAATATGTTTGGCTTAGCTTCAGGTTCTGAAGGGTTACTAATTTCTATACTAATTATATACTATCACTAGGCTGTTTCTACTTCTATGGAATATAGACTAATAATACACTCAATCCCATGCATCAGGAGGATACTCCATATCAGTGCCATCCTGGGCTTCATGCTTAGGTGACATCTTTTGTATCGAGTGCTTGACAGAGTCCAGGATGGAATGGATGCTGCCCTCTGACCTACTGACAGGCATGGACCTACGAACTGGGCTGCCTTTCTTCCCGATATCTCTAGCTTCCTCCAGTCTGGCTACGGCTGCTTCTCGCTTGTCAGTCTGCTTTCCTCGGTCTCTAATGGCAGCCATGAGGTTTGTGCGGTTGAGGTCAGTGTCTGACCAGGAGTGCTTGGGGATGCGTCTCACAGTAGAGTCTTCACTGCTGGTTGATTTTATCGTGGTGGCAGGAGTGGGATTTACCACAGGTGTGTCAGGAGTAGGATTGTCTTTGCGGATGTCAGCAGCAGGAACTTCTGGTAACACATCACAGATAGAATCTGCTTCTCTATGGTTATTGTTGTTATTATAGGATATTGTCTCAGGTACACTTGTCACCTCACAACCATTCTTACACTGATCATGTGTACTTGTGTCCGAACTTGATGAAGATGAAGCAGGTGGCTGATTTGCATCAGTCACTTCAGTATTTTTTGCATCACTTTCTGGTGAGTCATCTGCACCATTTATTACAGTTTCCCTGATTGGAAGTGATGAAATTTCTGGTATGGCAGTCACTGTTGCACAACTGGATTTGTTCACTATCTCATGCTTTTCTTTAGCTTCTTCCACGTTCACCATTCTAACATTCCCCCTTGCCGATGCCATTGCATTTTTCAAGTCACTAACAGTCACTATCTTTCTTTCTGGGATAGGGCTCTCTGTAGAATCTTTATCCTCTTCTCCCTTTCTGGCTTCATCTTCCTCCTGCAAGATACCTCGATACAAAAGCTCTGCATTCCTTGGACCTTTGACATTACTCCTAACATTCAGTGCATAACAAGCGGACACCGTCCTAGAACCTATAGGTTGTGACTGCTGCTGCAAGAGGGCCTTAAAGTCACTCATATTAGTCCTTGGTTTCCCTGAAACTAGACAAACTCTAACAGGAGTGTTTTCAACTGTTACAGTCTCAGAAAAGCGAATAGTTCTACTATTGGGAGGAACATTGTCATAAGGGGAATCAGCAGCCATCATTTGACCGATGGTTGTATCTGCAAATGGGTCTGTAGAGATATTCAACTTTTTCTTTGACTTGTGAATCTTAGCTTGAAGATCATCTTTTCTAGCACTACCTTTTAATATTGAGCTACCTGGTAGTCGTTTTGGGTCAAATACATACGGCTCCTCAGATTCCTCCATAGCATCTACTGTTATATTTTTGGGAGTTGTTGGACGTCCTGCTACATCATCTGATTCAGCGCTCCCATCGGTGTTCTCTACTTCCACTTGTTCAGAGTCTGGTTCACTTCGGTTGTCCTCCATTCTCTTTGCTGCATGAATGATGGCTTTGTCAGGATCAAGGTTCTTGGCAGCTATACCCTCTTTGTATGAAGTCCTGAAAGAGGTAGTCCTTGCTTCCTCCTTGTTCAGTGGTGACTCAGAAGCAGAAGATATCGCCAGCATAGCCGACACATTAGTGGTGGTGGGTATGACTGGCGGCGAAGTAGGAGTTGCAGGAGGTGTTGCCATACTGCTGCTGCGCCCACCAGACTTTGACTTTCTCATCTGCTCCAGTATCTCTGCTCTCTGTTCCCTCGACATCGCTTTGGTTCGTTCCTCACCTGCCTTGAGCTGGCTGAGAGCATCGTATGCCTGAGGTGCCTGCGATTGCAAGTCAGACACATAACGATTGAATTTCTGCTTCCTATCCAACGAGTTTGTAGGTGAGATCACATCTGCGGGTTTGTTGATGAGACTAGCACTCATTCCATTAGAGTAGATGGTGTAGGTACTGTCCTTTGATTTCTTTCTTATAACACTGTAACTCCCAGGGTACATTCCAAAGAACGTATTATTGGAATCTGTAGGAGTCCTTGGACTAGTGACAGGTGTAACAGTATCTGTGTCAGACTCAGTCATTGCCTGACTGGTCTGTCCCTCAGGTTTAGGTGATGGCTTGAATCCATAGAAACGTTCTCTAGCTTTCAGCATGGCTCCCGGTATAGGAGTAGCCCAAAAATCAGAAGACTGGCTACTTGAAGAAGCAGAAGCAGAGGAAGCTGGAGGAAAGTGATTCTGCAGACCAAGAGACATGAGATTCTGTCCACTGGACTGCTGATTGCTCGTACTTGCCATAGATGTCTCTGTTGACCTACCACCGCTGTTGATCAAGGACTGGGTATACTGCAATCCATTGGAGGATATGCTGGTGGCCATATTTATGGCACCCATCGGGGCCTGCCGGCTAGTGGATGGTAGCCCACCAGGCATCCCCGGAGCCCTAACTGCCCCACCATAGCATATGTTGTACATCTGGGGATCATTGGGGCTGCACAACGGAGGTGGAAGATCGTAGCTGGCACTGCTAATATCGGACATGTCGCTAGGAGCTGGTGTCACACTCCGACTTCCATCGGAATCATTGGTGAGGGTTTGGTTAGAGAGTGATGAAGAATCCATGGAAATGGGACTACCATCTAAGATGCAGAGAAAAGAAAAAAAATATTTCATATATTAGAAGGGTTTTTGACAGTTCCAAGGGTTAAAAATGTATAGGAGTTTTCCTATCTGACAAAATTTGGAAAATCAAAATTTGACTACGATCTATGATGCAGAGAAAAGATAGAAATAAAACTACTTCATATATTGAAGTGGTCTCTCGTTTGACAAATTTTTAAGTTTGACCTCTGGATAAGGGAGTAGAAATTGATTTTTAAAAATGACATGTAGAAAAAACATGAATGATTAGTTAGAAAATATGATTTGATTAAGAAAATTCTGCTACTCAAAGTCAAATATTAATTCATATAATAAAGCCAAGTGCTTTACAGATAACAAAAAACAGTATTTAATCCATTATAAGTGCATTCTAAACCAAAAAAATCCAAGAGAAATAGACAAAGTTTCTACTGCACAGGCCATTTTCTATTCACTTAATTGTAAACACCCTTTGAATAACATTTTACAACAGAATTCAAATTTAATACCTGAGGATACGAAATTTTTTGAGGGCTTAAAATGTCTTATTATCTACATAATCTAAGTCAGTTCTGGGTGATGTCTTCTTTATTATGTCAATATAATTTGACAGAAGGCCACATCATGGAAGTAAAAGAAATTTTCTTTTTTTTTGGGGGGGGGGGGGAATTTGCAAAGTAGGGCAAGAAAACAATGTTCTATTTATTAATCATGGCATCTTAAGAGGCAATTAAAGAGATGAGGATGCTAAGCAAAACTGATAAACACTTACTTATAATTCGCCTTCAAGGCATGTTATTTTTTGCTCATACATTGATTCAGTAAGATTACTTAGTATGAGGGCCAGATAGAATATCAATTACAACCATCCACTGCGAAACTTCTCCATGAACATTTCAAAGTATAAAGGACAAAATCAGAATCCTTTTTACCATTTCAAAATGCAAGAGGGTTTAAAGAGAAGGTTGAGTTCTGGGAAAGGTGAAAAATAATTTGTGAGTTTTCTCATTCTTTTTATGTCAGTACGGAAGAACGTCATAGTAGAATTGTCCCCAGAAAAGGATTGCTCTTCCAATGCACTCATATTTGAAATATGACGAGAAAAAGCTAAAGTGTTCGGGTCGAACATTCGTGCCACATGTGCATGTAGTCCCATGTACCCATTTCTGTGTGCAGTGCATGTGCATTTCAGCAAGATTGGGTCAATTTCTTATCATTTTGATCATTCTAAAACCCCATGGTAAACATCAATTCTTCCTTTTAGACAGTTTCTTTCACAATGATATTGAATGACCAGAACTCAACTTTATCTTTAAAGCTGGCTACATTTACCATTCAAAATTTGTTATTAATTAAAGAGGAAGATCATTTGGAATAATCTAAAGTTAAAAGACTTTAGGGTAACCATCTCTTGGAGAATGAATAGACACGTACTTGTACATCATGTACCCGCAGGACAGATATGAGGGTGATATATTGCTCTAGGGATTAGTTGTGTGGGGCTGGTAGACAAAAGGCTATTTGTCAGGACAACAAGTATAAGTATGTATATACATGTACACATGTAATATCTACCCTTACAAACACCCCATGGCTTGCACATAATTCACAAGCTTATCTATAGTATAGATATATTTTGTTTTACTTTCAGCTGTATAAATGATCAAAGCGCTAGACACATTTTCTCCAAACAAAAGTACTGCATTTGGAATTTCAGTGAATAATGTGATGTCAATATGCTAGCTGAATGCAAAAGCAATTAAGGGAATGTCATTGTGTTTGACATTGTGAGGAGAAAACATGAGATGTCATTGAGTTTGACATTGAGAGTAAAATGTCATTCATCCAGATGTTGTGAAGAGAAAAACATAGGAATGCCATGAAGTTTGACATTATGAGGAGAAAAAATGATATATGTCATTGAGTTTGACATTGTGAGGAGAATACATGAGATGTCATTGACTTTGACATTGAGAGTAAAATGTCATTCATCCAGATGCTGTGAAGAGAAAAACATAGGATGTCAATGAGTTTGACATTGTGAGGAGAAAATGTGAGATGTCATTGAGTTTGACATTGCGAGGAGAAAACATGAGATATCACTGAGTTTGACATTGTGAGGAGAAAAACATGGGATATAACTGACTTTGATAATGTGAGAACAGATCTCGACATCTAGCATAGGCAGCATGATGTAAGACAAGCCTAGGAGACATCATTGATTATATCATTGAAAGTCAGGTCAGGTTTTCTTTTCATGTTCTGCGCGATACTCCACAGGGAGTGTGGCCCATATACATACCCAGATACATTGGCACAATAACATATCGACTGTTTGGAGCCAGAAGGGCATTAACTCATATACTTTAACACAGAGTTAACGCCCTTCTGGCTGCAAACAGACCATGTGATAGAATGGAGTACATGACTAGCTTACTGAAATGTTCCCGTTTGCATTGAAAATGTAATCCATGCACATGAGAAGAAGTACCTGTCATTCATTAGAAAAGAGGTAGTTTAGTTTGGAAATGGATTTCATTCGTAAAGTTGGAAAACCAGACATAAATTTTGGGGGTCCTCACGTTACATTTCTTTCAATATTTAATCTAATATTTCGATCAACACTTATCATCAGATATAGGTGTTGGTGAGTGTACATCAGTTGATGAATAGACAAAATTTGATACAAGAATCCTCTTCTGAAACTCACTAATCTCTTATAATGCTGTCACAATTTGTATATTGTTAGTAGGGAAGCATATTTTCTTCTTTGAAAACTGAGAAGCTATGCCTGAGGCTCCACACACACTCGTTTTAAACGAGATCTTTGCGCTCATCCACTTCCAGTTCTCTTGTTATCCCTAAAGTCGCAAGATCTTGGGGGTTAAGATCATTTACCCATGCATGTCCTAAATTATGGAATAGCCTTCCTGAAGACATCGAAAACTGCATAACATCTGATTCTTTTAAAAATCGTGTAAAAACATTTCTACATGCACCCTGAGCACTCCACAGAGTGGATTTCACTATGAACACGATGACAAAAGAGAGTGGAAAAAATATACAGGTCCTCATTGTACCCTCCACAATTGCTCTGGTAGACAAAAGAACATCCCTTCATTACTATTATGTGAAATAAGTAGACCAGGTGAATATGCATGTGACACCTGTTCTACATATTTTTACATAATAGCAATGAAGGGATGTTCTTTTGTCTACCAGGGCAATTGTGGAAGGTACAATGAGGAGCTGTATATTTTGTCTGCTTCTTTGTTTGCCATGTTCATAGTGTTTGGCGCTATATAAGTTACATTTATTATTATTATTATTAAAAGTAAGCAACTCAAATTTTATCATAAAAGAATGTTTTGGGATGGAGAACATCGAACCCGATTGAGAAATTTCTCCTAAAAATTACTGTAGGCATTGGAATTCATCAATTGATATGTAAAGTTGGGCCCAAAAGCTGACATATGTACACCAGGACAATGTGAAAATGTATATTGTTTTTCTTCCAGGTGTATGTAAACTTTTGGGACCAACTGTAGGTCTCATCATTTTGTTCTATATCAATATATCATATACCAGTACAATATTCTTACCTAAATGGGGCTGCAGTTGGAGATTACTGAGATGTGCATCTAATGAGAAGGAGTCATCCCTTGTGGGTAGAGCTGGAGCTTGCTGATTAGTGTCCTTTGGCACCTTGTTCCTGGGCGTGATATACCCTCTGCGACTTTCCTTACCCTTGTAGTGAGCTGCAATGTCATAGTCATAGCCAACACTCTGGGGGTGTTCAGGGATCGTTGGATGCTTGGTGTGCTTTGGGGACAGTCCGCAGTCTGAGTGCATCGAGGTCCAGTAGCCTTCTTGATCAACAGAGAATGCTGATAGGCTGTCCGTGTCTGGGAACTCCTCGGCTGAATCTCCAAAGTAAGCGTCAAGGTCTAAGGAGGTGTTGTCAGAAACGATGCTTGCAGCATTCTCGACTGAAGACTCCGAGGAGGAATCGCCAAAGGAGAGTTGAGGTTTGAGTGGGCCTTTGATAGAAGGAGCAGTGTTACCTAGCTCTGGCTTACTGTGTATAGAAGTGGATGCAGAACCTTGAGATGCACCGACACTCTTCAACCATGTCTCAGTGTCCAATCTAGTAAAGCTTCCACCTCCCGCTTCCAGCTCGTTGGTTGGGGTTGGACTCCCGCTGGAGGAACTATGGGAGGATTTCTGAACAGGAAGAAAGCAGGGACGTGACCCATCTCCATTGATTAACCCAGGGAATGATGAATTGGCACAGGGAGCAATAGGGGTTCCCTGAGTACATTCAATCTCATTGGACAATGACACTGCAGAATCCGAGGGAGATGCATCCATATTTGCTGGAGGAGTCACTTGACTGTCCTGCTCTGAGCACACTGATGTCCTTGTGCTGTCCGTTCCGCTCCAGTTCCCTGAACTGGACCTCCTATCTTCTTTCCTTAAGCTAGATTTCTGCATCCTTAACCTGACCGACGCTGCAAGTTCTGCAGGATCTGGACGCAGATGGTTGTGCTGTTGAGGTTGCGGATGTTGATTGTCACCCCTGGACATGACAGTGGTGTCAGTAGGGATGGGCATCATGCTAGACTGGGTGGTGATCACTGCGTTTGGTAAATGAGACATCTGAGGCAGGAAAAGTTTAGGCTTTCCATTCCGATGGTTACCAGGTGTGTGCTTATGTGATTCAGCATTTTCATTGAGTCTGTTGACTGCTGCTGTCTGCCAAATCCTCTCCATTGAGCTGTCAGCAGAGGAACCTGATAAAAAGGACAAGAAAGGGAATGACATTAATTGAACGAGATTACACTACAGAAGTACGACAAAATGCCTCCTACCAAACAAAATATACACAGATTTTCATCTCTGTCAAAATCAGATTTAAAAAAAAAACATCTAACGTCATGTCAGTATAATTTCTATTACATCACTGTTATAATTGAAGGGAATATCATACAGGTTTATCTTGATCAGGATGTTATCCTCATAGATAACTAGTTCAAAAGCTATACAAGCATTATCAAATTATGCTAAATCAATCTGTAAAATTTATTCTAGTACTATAAACCTTATCAAAGTCATTTAACCTACCTGAGAATTGAACAGTTCCCATGGCACTTCCTGGAGGTACAGAGTTTGGTCTAAGGAGTCCCATACCTCTGGGTAGCGAAGCAGACCCATTCAAGTTCAGAGCCTTCTCCAGCTTAGTGGAGTCTGCCAGCGAGTGACGGTTTCTTCTCCTGTTCCTGAGGGGAGCAACCACTGCAATGGTTGGCTTCCCTTCCTTGCCTGCAGCCTTCCGTGCTTCATAGGCCTTGTTGTACTCCCGGACAGAATACTTCAGCTTCCTGTCCAGACTCTGGGTCCGTAACTCCTCAAATTCAGTGCTGGAGCTACTGGTGTACTCGCTACCAGAGTTGGAGCGAGCACGCCCCCTCTTGAGTTCCTCTTCGACTTCTCGAGGGATACCCGACACAGTTCTCCTCCATGCCTTCTTGTCCCTGCGTTCCTTCCTTCCCCTGGACGACATCCGGAAGGTGAGTGTGAGTGAGCGTCGAATGTTGGCCATTCGCTCAAAACCTGACCCTGAGGTGTCAACGGTAACCAGCGTTGATGGTCCCACATGTTGCCGGACAGCTTCTTCAGGAGTTGGGAGCGGACTCTGGAGGCGTTGGAGGTAGCTTTCTGACAGGATGTCACCATCTGATAGAGGGCGCTGTGTCCTCTTGGGATTCGGCAGGTTCTCTTTCTTCTGATCAGGCGATGGTAGAATGATATCACGCTATAGATGATAAAAGAGAAAGACAAATACAGATCACATTAGATGGGACTGACAAATCTAAATATAATACATATAAATGCAAGTACATCATCCCATTTTAATTACCAAAATGCAAATGTTTGATATCCGGCAATACCTAATTTCATCAAGAGCAGAATCAAAAGTTTGACTTTTGGTATGACGGTAAATACACATATTGGGAGAGAAGATAAATTGGATGAAAAAATAGGAAAAGCATTTTACATTCTGACCAAAATGTAACCTCAATATTATTTCATTAAATCACCTGAAGATATTTTACACTGTCAAAAAGAAAAACCCGACAGTAAATTGATAAAGGGTAAAATGATAAAGAGGAAAAAAATGGCCCGCAAATCATTTGACCGTCAAAATGGTGATTCCTGTGGGGGGAAGCACATTTCCATTCATATCATCTTACAACTGAAAGATCGCTTTCCGGTATGACAGTAATCTCTGTCGATGGTAAACACTTCACGCTTCTAATCTTACAGTCATTTCTATCCTCATCAATTCTCCATGGACCCATTTCTTTCTTCTTCTTTTTTCATTTCCCCTCTAATATCCATTTACCTTTCCCTCTTGGTTTGTATCTTTCATTTTATCAGGATTTGTTTTCATTTCAAATTCTATCATTTGTAGTTTATCATTTTCCTTCCATGTATTAACTCTTTTTTTCTACTACAGTTGATACATTTCAGACATTCCATTCATAAATCATTTTTGTGAATTTCAATGTTATCTAACTTTTAGATATTAGTCGCTATTAAAACCATCCTATTATTACCCTTTTCACTGCACTAACATTTTTTTCCTTCATTTTTTGATAACTTACGATTTCTTTCTCTTTTACAGTACATCTTTCTCTTTCTCTGTTTTCATTTAGCAATTCTACCCCCCCCCCCCTTCCTTCCATCAATCTACTCTCTCTATATTCGATCCCTGCAGGCTGTTTGCATAAAAGCTTTTTCAGCTAAGGAGTAGGATTATGTTTCAGAAGACCTCCAAATCATTTGTGAATATGCTCCCCAATTTGCCGGCTTTATTGAACCGTCCAATCGCATTAAGCCTTTGTGGCCATCAAAGCAGCTCCATTACTTTTGAAGACTACGATTCTCTAAGGCTCTCCAGAATTCATAAGACTTCCATCCCAGCACTAATAAGGTTTGTTCTGCGATTTAATCTGGATATTTATCAATTCATCAGGACATTTCGATGGCAGTCGATTGGTTCAAAGCAGTGAATCAAACTCATCATTATCCTTGAGAGCTGGAATGAGGACGGAATGAATAGCTCTAAAGTACAGGTGATCCACGAATAAATCTTCATCTTCAAAATGACAACTCTCCCGCAAAATGGCTTCGACACTTGTGGTTTTTTCATATGACCATCAAAAGCATAACATATTAAGTAATAGATCAGCGTGGCTCATGTAACCTGAAAGCTACGTAACACTCCAACTTCTAGAAGGTTCATTGCAACTGGTCTCATGCAGGAGTCTGTTAAAGATACTGTCCTTTGCAACAACCGATAATCATTGGAAGAAAAGATTAGCAAATGATATGGTAAGGAAGGAGAAAAGCATGAACAAAATGACAGCCAAAAGGCAGAAAGAAATTGAACAAAACAGGAATTAAATCAACCACTACGCGCATTATTGAATATGAGATGAGGAGGCAAAGGCAAAGAAAACAGATTACAGAGTGGAATCTTGTTATACACTGTTATAACAAACTGTTATTATGACAAGGTACACATTTTACCAGTCCCACTTCTTTCTATTCTATTGTTTTTTTCACCCTGATATAACAAGGTTTTGATATAGAGAGGTAATTTGCTTGGTCCCAAGGAGATTGTTATCATCAGGTGCCACTGTATTAGAATCAGACCTACATGTATATCCTCAAACTGGTATCGGTAAGTAGCCACATTTGGTCTAATTATTGATTGATTGATTTATTGATTTATTACCACCAACCCACCAACAACATTTAATTACAATACATTTTTTTTTACATACAATTATATTTACATATTAATGAAGAAAGGCATTGGTTGGTAAAATGGGCCAGATAATAGCACATGTGCTAGTCGAGACTGGTCTATTACTAAAATGTATCTAAAATCATGTTTCATGACAGACAGGCTATTTCTACTAATTATCTATCAATTCAAATTATAATGCCAGAATCTATCAATTTGTGATTTAATTAGACTATTCTTATTGATCATATCATCACATATAACTATTTTTATACACTTCCATCAATCATCAGTCAATCTACATTGTAAATTACTCTAAACATCAATCAATAATGCTATAACCTAACAATTACAAAAAGGCTAATTCAATCATAATCATGATTTCTCCTCAACGAGTTACAAACAATTAAGCACTTGCAGGTGAATTAGAGAGGCCTATTAATAATGCCATTTAAACAGGAAGGGGAAAATATCACTTGTGGTAAAGGGAGTGTTCCGCGAATCAACGATTATTCACAATTTCCTCTTTGAATCATATTGCGCTAATCCTCAGGCGGGCTAAAAGAAAAAGGGGTGATTAGGGTAAGTCTCAATTGACTTTAATTGAAGGAGGTATTTCCTGTGGAGAGTGACCCCCAGTTCAGACTACCAAACTTCGTTGTATAGATATACAAAACCCACACAACTATACGATAAGTAAATGTAAAGTTTTCTAGTCTGAACGTCGTTTCTTCAAAAATCATTTAACGAAACGCCATGTAGCGAAATGGATGTCTGAACATTGTTTCAAACGAAAAAAATCAATATAAGAATCAGGGTCCACTTGTCGTGTGAACCTTGCATCTTACATGTACAAGCCTGTATAACAAGGCAGGTCTTATTGTGAATAAACCCTGATATGTGACTAGCAAGCTATCATCCTGTATCCTCCCAGCAATACCATGACAAAAGCTGACATTTATCATATGGTGTCAGCTAACCTCCCCAAAACAACATTTCTTTATAATTATGATACTTTTTTTTTACTTTTCACGTGTGTATGTGTGTTTCAGTATACAATGATTCTATACGTTTCTTTAAAACAAATTTCGTATAAATATCCTCTTGTTTGAACAGGCTATTAGTGCATGTAGTATGTCTTCAGGGGAGGTCTGTACTAAACCATACTCCAGCCCCAGACTAATTGATATGTCCTTTGTTTACAAAATACATGCTGTACTCCACCCTCTCCATCTAAACCACACAATAAATTTTCCCTGATTTTCCCCTTATTTTCCCCTTTATTAATGAAATTAAGACTCAATTTACAAGCTTTGGATGAATGATGTTTCCCATGTTACCCTTCACTGTTTAATAAGACAAAACATAATTCACTGGTTTCAATGTGTCTTTGCATCACCAACATTTTACTTGTCTGCTCAATAGTTATACTGTTCAAATCCATATCGATCTCCAAAGTACAGATTATATCAGTATTAGAATACTTTACACTAAATACATTCTTATTACAAATCAAGTATTTCCCAATAAAGTTAATTCTGCAATGGAAGACATAAAATTCTTGCATCTGCCTCAGTAAGAAGTGTTTTAAAAAATATTCTCAATATTGTTAAACTGCAAGATATTTTCTCAAACAGCTTCCCACCTTAGGAAGTAACAGTGCAGCCAATGAACCTTCTAAAATTAGGCCTACCTGCTATTTCAGGTGCTTACAACTCATACATTAATAACTCCTAAATTTACCACAGATATCAGGAACTTAATTTCCTCTAAAAAGAAACATTACTGTTCTACCTTCAAATAAGTGAACTGTTAAAACTGGGTCAAAGCAAACTGATTCAATATTGTTCCTCTAAGCATTGTATAGGGCCTATTTCTAGTGAAAATAAATCATATGCAAAGCTCTCAGGGACAAGAATTATGATTAGATCTCTATCTGGATTGCCCTATCTACTTTAGTTTCTGCACCAAAACTAGAGTAAAATTGTTCACTTTCGCCATGTTTTGTTATGAATATGTTGATCTTATCCTTCTTACATTGGAGAAAGGATCTCCATCTATGCAATTAATCTGAGTAATGAGGCAATTAGAAATTCTAAGGATAAATATTAAAGCCTGGAATTGACCTACAGAGATTAACAAGGGTCTCATTCATATCCACTGAAATAGTGTTTTATTATTAAAGATGACAATCAGTACGGCTCCTCCTACCATCTGCTGGTATGGGAAGGAAAGAGGGGTGGACCGAAATAAAGGGGTGGAGGAGAGACAAAGAGAGAGAGAGAGGACAGATCAGGAGAGAAGTGCCAGAAGGAAAAGATTAATGATACACAGAGAACTAGATAGATAGTTAAATACACAGAAGTGAAAATGGGGAGAGAGAGAGAAAGAAAAGAAAATGGAGAGAGAGAGAAAAGAGAGGTGAGAGAAATAAAAATACACGAACATCCAAAGTATAAATGCAAGGAAACATGGAGAGAAAAGAGAGCTAGATGCTGATGTGTACACAGAGACAGAGAGAGGGAAAGAGAAATCATTGATTTAATGAATAACCAAATCAGAATGTGAGGGAAATCGAAGCTTATATAACTCCTCAAACAGAAAGAAAAGTGACAGAATTAGAAACTGATAAAGATACCATCCTAGGACAGTACCTGAGATATCAATAAAGTAGACAGGATGTAAGACAACAGCTGTCAGAAGATTACAAAAAAAGTCTTTAAAATGAAAGCTGCACCGAAAAAGACAATGAAACCGCCCGAAGCCAGGCAGGAAAGAAAGAGGTGTCAGATTCACATTCTTACAGCACCTCAGCATCCATTTCCATTCGCAATAAGGAGAATTTCGATTGGTTTCACAAATGAAGCAAGATCACATGCATGTACATCAGCTCCCTAATTCATTACAGCACTCTAATTTATCACTGTAAACACCAAACTTGTCGGGTGTTTTGAAGTAGGTTGGAGTGTGAATCGAGTGAGGAGGGATGAGGTAATGGTTTATGCCATGGCAGCATGAATGCATTGTTTATGAGCCACCATCTGCCTGTGAATCGCTTTGGAAATTTGTAGAAATAGCATGAATTGCAGCTTTCATAATTCATGCAAAGTAGGATGATTTATCCAAACATACCACCTAATTCTTCACTAGCATGATTTTTTTTTTCAAAATTTACTGCAACAACTGAGATATCAGGAAACAAAGGAGAGCTTTTGTCCCCCAGGGAGAGGGTGGGGATATGGAAGTGACGAACTTGAAAATAGTATGGCTTTCTGAATACTTTTCTGAACACTACTGCATAAATCAATAGGAATGAGTATAGAATGGGTGCAATGACTGCTAGCAACTCTTTGAAACTTGAAAGGGAAGAGATATTTATCATTCTGAATGTTGCTTTTCACACCATCTAACCTGTAATGTGATTCAATTAAGTACGCCATAAAAAAGCAATAAATGTATCAATATCGTGATACATTACAAACTCTTAAGAATCTACAGGAGACATTGCTATACATCATTTAATAAAATATTGAACATGGATGAGCTGGTGCACCACCATTAATCAATGAAAATAGATCTATCACTATGAACATGGCGAACAAAGAAGCGGACAAAATATACAGCTCCTCATTGTACCTTCCACAATTGCTCTGGTAGACAAAATAACATCCCTTCATTGCTATTATGTAAAAGTATGTAGAATAGGGTTCACATGCATATTCACCTGTTCTACTTATTTTACATACCGTAATAGCAATGAAGGGATGTTCTTTTCATAGTGTATAATAGTTTCAATTTCTTCACAAATAATTCTCTTTTGAACAAAAATATTCCATAAAGAAAATGGAACATTTTCTAAATTGCTCGCTATAACCATGGATGCACAATGAACGTTATCAAAAATAACAAGTTATCAAAAGATAAAAATGTATAGCAACATAGTGTGTGACATCCTATAATAAAACCAATAAAATGCCACCAGAGTCCTTCTGCAGTTGAAGTGCTCCTTTAAAATACGTCCATATTCTTCAGAATTTTTTAGTTATAACAATCAAAATGTTTGCTGTTTGCATAAGCTTACTGTGCATAAACCATGATTTTAATATCAAATGCACACAAAAATCATGATAAATATATTTAAAATGTCAATTGGAAATGTCAATTGCACATGGCAAAAGGAATCTGATAACTCAAATAGATGGTTGACGGTTACATAAATATAATGTGTTAGTTTGTCACGAATATATATCTATGATGATGAAAAGAGCATATACTTGCAATTAACTTTCATGAAATGCATGCATGCATGAAAAGTATAGAATACATATGAAATGGAATTGAATCTATGTGAACACACAAACACATAAAAGATGACATAATAAGATAATACCTACCAGGCAGGTGGGCGGGGCCGGGGGAGGGGTACAAGAACAGCCACCAAGGGGGACAGGAGCGATGATGAAGATGGCAGGCAGGGTGGGGTTAGGTCAACCATGCAAACAAAAATATAAGAGTCAAGAAAACCAAAAAATGAGGAGATATATAATACTAAAAAATGAACAATAAAACCACAACCAATAAAATATTTTTAAAAACATATGCATTCACAGGTGAAGATAAAACTGACAATGTTGATAAAAAAAATTATCCCTGAATTAATTGAAATCATTACAATTTAAAAGCTAGAAACCAGCCGATTTGCATACACATTTATCTGCAATATGATAGAATAAACATCATTTTCATCTGCATGCAACTCCCTCCTGGCCCTTTGCAACATTTTCTTCTCCTCATGACATGCAAAATATTTACCAATCAAATAAAAAATTAATGTTGAAATGATATTGTTAGGACAAAGATTTTTTTTTTAATCAAGCATAATTAGATATGATGACAAGCAAATAGTCCCTTAATACCCATTAGAGTAAAAATGCATACAGGAAAATAAATCCATGGTTCCACCTATATTGTTTGAAACCTCAATCATCATGCAATTCATACCATGCAATGAAAGGACGGTGTAAATGCACATCCCTCTTTTACCAAGCATAATGCTGCAAAACAAAACCTCAGTCCCATCTATAGCAGTTAGCGTGGGGGTATAAAGGTGGAAAATGCACCCAGGGGAAATAGAACATGGCCGGGCACAATCAGGAGAAAGCGAGACAACCACTCTGATCGTTCTCGTGATTGAAAAATCAATACGTGACTCCATTCCGGCTTGAATTCGGCAAACACTACACAATATTACCATTATTTGAGTTTATGTTTGCATTTTCCCTCAGTGATATTGGAGGATTTCATTATCAATGTGTACTCGTCGATTTTCAATCAAAAGGACCGCTGTGAGGCTGTGCATGCAGTCATGAATGATTTCTGATGCCTGCGGCTCAAATGTAGAACTTGAAATTATAGTATTCGAAAATGTGAATAAAACATTTTTTAAAAGGTATTATTATAAAGTCACATTCTCTTTACATTTGCACAATAATGCCATCAGTTGAGAGACAGAAGGCTGTAACTCAGAATAAAGTGAAATGACTTGATACCCTATTCTTTCCCCAAAGGTAATCAATTCCTTAGCAAACACCTTTTCCCTATCAATGAATATAACATTTGAAAAATACTTGGCTGAAGAGTAACGTCCATCCGTCTCAACTGCTCAAGCCAATTCAGTTACAATATATTTTTCCTTGAACACTCTGAACATATTTTTTTTCTCTTCTATTCTCTTCTATTCATTTAAAGAACAAATGCTATGAGCATGTTCCACTAGGAAATGCTACATGTAGATAGCAAGAAGCCAATGAACACTCTTCTTTCCACTATTCCTCTCTTTATAATTCTTTTATATCCTCTCTTCAACCCCCCCCCCCCCACACACACACATCCATCTATCAACCCCTCCTTCCTCTCTCTAATCTCTCTCTCTCTCTCTCTCTCTCTCAATATAACTGTAACTCCACCCCCCCCCCCCCTCTCTCTCTATCTTTGTGTGCGTTTATACTTTCTTTGCGAAGGCAGAAACGCTCATCTAGAACGCAGTTTCATGGGGTACTGTTTATACTTTTCTCCAGGCAAATTCGGGCTCTGCATCTGGTTTTGAAAACCTCACTGCGCATGCTACTTGTTCCTATGACGTCATATCAATGCGTTTACAAATGATTATGCATTTATGCTTCCTCAGAAACCATGTTTTGGGAGAAACACTGATTCAAAACGCACTTTTTGTGACTTTGACATCGGCATCTTAAATCAACGATTATACAAAAATAACTGTGGACGCAACCGTGTTTGGAACTAAATGAGTAACAAAAGGCTCATTCTGACTTGAAAAATGGGAGCATAGACCCTATCTGTAGTCTGGGAGACACGCCCACAAGCGTGCTCATGAATTATGAATTTGCATAATTCTTGAAACTCTCTATCTCTCTCTCTCTCTCTCTCTCTCATCAATAAAGTACTGGCAGCCCTACATAAAACAATAGAGTTCAATAACACGCTTCACTGATAACAAATAAAGGGTACATCCTTTGCGATACAACCTGTCATCTGCACATAATATATGCCATACCTCTAATATATTCCTTCCAAAAATATTTGTTGGTTTTACATGTATATATGGCCGCCTATACAGATACACGCTATTGCATTTAATCTAGCAGTGCAATCAATTCTGAGCATTTTCCCAGGTCTCCATCTAGCTTTCCTTCCATTTTTCCTGATAAGGTGGGATGAGTCAGGAGTTGAGTGACCTTTGTATCTCTATATACAGGTAGCTTCTCTATATACAGGTAGCTTCTCTATATTTAGCCCACCATGTTCATATTGCTTGATCATATCATAGCTGCGTTCATATCCATATCTTTTTGCTTGAGGTATTCAAAAAGAATTATGGTTTCTATTTTTTTTAATGTGGAAATAAGTGAATATAAATCTCCTCAACAAAGGAAAATATGTGAATTTTGGAATGGCATTGGGAGTTGGCCTTCGACACACCAGTGTACATATTTTTATGAAAAACAGCAATTTCAGTTTCCTACATATGAACATAACAACATCATGTGATGTATCTGAAAAGGTTCACTTTGTAGTGACGAACTACCATTTTTGCGGATACTGTAGATGCGGATTAATTAAATTGAATATTTGAGTGAAATTGTCATTGGAATTGAACCGTAACGAGTTATTTCTTCTTAAACAAGAATTAATGGAAATAGTTTCTTTAGGAGAGTATTAATGAAATTGTAGATTTCCTAGATTCGCCACTGTTATATTTGTTCAGTTCCACAGAATTGTTAATTGTTCTTTTTGTTTGAAAATGGAACTATATTGTTAGAGAAACGCACGAATACCAATGTTAGGTGTTTTTGGTGACACGTCGGGCAACACCCCACGCTATACGTTCATTACCACACTAGTAATAGCAGCCGACAGACGTTTGGGCGCTATACGTGCGTTCGTGCTGGCATAGCCAAGTTTTCGACCGTTTATATATGGGCATGCTGACGTGGCTTTAATGGACGCCATGTTTAGGGCGTGACCTTATAATGGAGCTGACTTGGCTTATACACCACCTAGGGGATTTGTTGTATACCCAATAAAATAAACAACTTAAACGCTAGCTACCGTCTTCACGACTCCAGATTTGTTCGAAAAAGGTGTGTCGACAGAGACACCAAAACTTCATCTGCATTTTATCACGTTATGAGCAATCCATCAAATTATTACAAAATAAAGTCACTCCCCAAAATAGGTGGTAATGAGAACAATTTGGCTTGCATCATTACATTCCTACATGTACTTCCATACATTAATAATTTAACAACAATGAAATTCCTCACAGCTATCAGAGCAAAATCTAATAACAACATTTCATTTTATATAGAAACTTAATTAGAAGTTTTAAAAAAAAAATGCTAATTAGATATATTTTGGAAGCTGTTTTTCAAATAACAGATTTGTGGAAAATGTTCGCCTGCCAGGAACTTTGATACTCAATTTGGCCTGGCTAGATTCACACTACTAGTTCATTGAAAATCCTTTCCATTTGCCTTGCAGGCATTAGATAACACAGAGTGCCTATAGTGAGGTGGGGTGTAATAACACCACATGATGTCCTATTACTGGGACTACAGGGCCAAACAACATGTAAATGCCCAGCATGATATCCTATAACTGGGACTGAAGATGTCAGTGAGACAGAAAGGAGAAAATCATGATGGGAGCTGGACAACAGAGCCTTGTTTTTCATTAGGCTAAGGTGAGGAGTGATGGCCTTGCAGCTCAGGGAAGGCACAGGAGCAAAATAGCCCCCTATTATTGCCCTCTGTTCTCACAAATCCCTCTGACCCAAATAGAACAGTCAGGGCATATGTGTGGGATTAAGGACAAAGTGCTGATATCACTGAGGAGTAGATGATAGAGGAGGTGTATACCGGACCCCATTCACACGATGCTCCTTTTGATCTAAATCGAACGGACAGAGTGTATACCAACAGAAACAATGCAACAAGCTAAAATCAACGTACATGTAGGGCTACACAATTTGATCACATAAGAACTAGGCCTATATTAAAGATACAACACTCAAGAAAATCACAAATATGGCAATTAATGTATCACTAGAAATTGGGAAGCTTACAGATGGCAATCGTATAAGTTTTATGTCAACTGCTTATATGATGATTATAAAAACAACATAAATAAAAGCTCTTCTCAGCATCTGGAATATCCGAGGATTCGCCAGAAATATAGCGATGTTTTGATGTCGTCATACGAGGGATCGATCCTGCTTAAGCAGACGACGTCCTATAATGAATGAACGTAATTGCAATGCAATTATTTATCAAATTATAAAGAGTTTGGTACATTTAAACATGACCTTATTTCACACCATTCTAAAAGGGAAAGTGAACTGATTCTGATAACTAAAACCGTTTGATTGTAAATACACAGGAGAAGGGTCAATGATCAATGAAATAAACCCCATTTTCAAATTGAAAAGCCCTGCGAATAATAGCTGGATGGTATTCGTTCCCTCTTGAAACGCCGAACATGGCCCGGTGCAAGCAGCTGAAAATACAATGGCGTCTTATTTTGTTTACAAGTGACTGATTCCTTTATTTTTTTAACGCTGCATTTTTCATCAAAATAATACCATACACGAAGTTAAGAGTGAGGCAACAGACTAACATTAAGACTGACGCTAGTCAAGTAAGAGAAATAAGTGAAGAGGAGATGACAAAACAGGCACTGAAAAATGTGTATAATGTTATGGGACATCGTCTGCTTAGACAGGACTCGCCCCTCTTGTGTCGTCACACATCTCAGCAGCGTTCAAGGAGCTTTTCAGCTGCTATATCGGGGGCTGTATTTTACCGTTTTATAATTGATAATAATCATTAATTCAAATGTTTCCAAGCTTTAAATTTGGATAACCTTGTTTAATTTATGCCATCTATGCAATAATAAGTATTAAGCCAATATTTAAAATCATTAGTGTTCTACTTTAAAGACACAATTCCTAATGTACGCTCAAAGCCATAGGACACTTTTAATAGATATCTGCGAAAATTAATTTCACATGATCTGTCACAGTAATTATGGCACCTTATCAGTAGCCCCCCCCCCCCCCCCAAAAAAACAGTAATAATAATACAACATGAATATCAATGAACTGTCATCAGCAAATCCTGTTTCCATGGTAACTTATGACTTGCAGCAGCATTAAACAAACCCAAGTTTTGTGAATCATTAGTTTAAAGTGAACCAATCACCAACAAATATTTTGCTCTGTATGTTAGAGGTTCCATTTCGCTATACTATATTCAAAATATGGGCTTCAAATATTACTTCTATAAGACATATTGCAAGTTTAACGACGCTCTCTAGAAGCGTAAAAGTGACTCGTGAGTAGACTACTCGACGCACTGTACACGCTCGCCAAGATAAGGGCTCGCGCGGAACCAAGATCGGTTCCGCGCTAGCACCTCCATGTTTATTTCCTTCATACTCCTTAACTGTTGACCTATAGAATGCCAGATAAAGTACTTTAAGGTTGATTTTATACTTTCTAGCTGTACACAAATGATTTCTTCAGGTGATTGGTTTAAAACTTGAATCCACTGGACCAGACCTGATCTTTTTGTCTGAACAGAGTCTCAGATGTGGTCCTTGGGATCTTGAGGTGAGATTTGTGAAATTGCTTGCTCTAGCAACTTGACTGCTAGGTTAGATCAGCCACTGTGAAATGGACACCGCCATTAGGTCAATTTCTCTGATCTCAGATAAGTCCTTCCTCTAAATTATCCAATTAGTAGGCCTATTATATGAAACATGATAATCCAAATGTCTAACACCACCAGCTCTACATTGTATGCTAGCTGCACCTATTGTTTCTTCACCAATCCCTTTTCTAATAAAATAGCCAACTTTAGAAACAAGTAGACCTGGACCCTGTGGCATAAAACTTACCATTAATGGTAACTCTGCTATCAATGGTAACTACCATGGTAACATGACTCAACAGCTAATCAAAATCAATATTTCCATGGGAGTTACCATTGATGGCAAAGTTACCGTTAATGGTAAGTTGTATGCAACAGGGCCCTGCCCTTCTACATTGTCTTGAGGATAAAATTAATTTTCTTACTGTGAGATAACATTAGTGATGATGAAGAGGATGGCTTTTAGAATTGTTACAAACGTTCTCACTTTTATGCAGATTCGATCATGTGCAATTTTCTCTTGGCAAATCTCACTTGGTTTGGATTTTCATTCTGGACTTTGAGAATCGGCACGCAGACCTATGTCCCATCACCAAACACCACACATGGGACTACAGTATAAAGAAGCTGGTCATCACTTTAAGCTAAACCAAATTATATTAACTTTTAAGGTCTTTAGAAGAAAACAGGACAGGAACTGTTATCAAGAGCCTCCAAAAATAGTGCCCTCCATATGCACAAGAATGCCGACGCTGAATAAACTCAAAATAACGCCTTATATGCTAAAAAGGATTAAATGCTGGACTAGAAATATCATATCAAGTTACTTCTATTTTGATTTCCTTCCTGTGTACATGGCTTTATTGTTTCCTTTTGTCTTTAAAAAATATCATGTGCACTCATCACATGACGGCAAGACGCTGGCACAGGAACTAAATTTGTTTTTATCTTTTATTGGACTACCCACAAAACAACTTTCTCTTTTCCTTGTCTGTAGCTTGTAATCCCTTAGGTAGATTTGTCTTTGTTCTAGCATCAAAGTAGTCAGTGGATTTGTCGCGTGCCGGTGAACATTGCAGGGGGGCGGTGTCTGGGATCATATTTCAAGAAAGAGTATGTGCATATATACATAAATATGACTTTCGGCTGCCTTAAAACAGATTTACAAAATACCAGAGTGCACCCTTTGCCAATAATGGACAGTCAAGCAGTTGATTATGAAAAGTGGATAGAATCGGTGTATAAAATAAAACTCTTTGTTCATGGGAGTTCTTTTCGGGTTAGCTTGAGTAAAAAGGAAACTTTTGTGCAACATGTTTAAAGTACTTCTTGTTTTTGTACCGGAGCTTTATTTTATTTTTTCAGTTTTCCAGAGCTCTTTTATAGCTATTCAGAAGTCACTCACTCACCACTAGCGTGATTCTTTTTTCCCTCCAGATGGAATGGAAGAGATACTATTAAAGAAACCTGACAGCCAACTTTATGAATATGATGATGATACTTTGTTCTATTTCTTTCTTCCACGTCAACATGTCACATGGAAGTCGTATCATGTAGAATCATTTAAAACTACAGCTGCTAGAACATTTTTATGAGAAAAAAGATGAAAATAAAGTAAACAGTTTTAAAAGAATGTCTTTGTTCCTACACTCCATCATTTAGTCTCAGGAGGAATACAATCATCATGTGATGCGATATCTTGATGGGGGAGGATGGCGGGTCAGAACATAATTTCATGATTCCTGACCTCACGGCCAGCCTGTAGGCTAGATGTTAAGCACATTCACATGAATGTGAACAATTTTCCATATTTGGTATGAAAGGGTAGATTTACTTGCATTAACGATGGCACCTGAAGATGAGATGAATTACGACTATACGACCTAAAATACCACTCACTGAATCTATTCTGAGGGTGCAACATTACTGATCAGAAAACAACTTAGAAGGCATACTAAAAGACACTATACAATATGAATATATACATAGGCTAGATATTTTTGTTTTTAACGTCGTATTATTCTTGTCAAACAGAATCATGAAATTAAATATGGGTCAGTGTTACCTTTTCACTCTCCAGATATTTTCAAAAAACTCTTTTAAATTTCCCTTTTCTTTTCCCCATTCCTCCTTTCACTTTCTGTCACCCTTTCTGTCTCTCACCCTCCCCCTTCTCTCTCTCTCCCTTTCTCTCTCTTACACAAACATACACTTGATCTCCCCTCCTCCATCTCCCTCTCCCTCCCTCCCTCCCTCCCTCCCTCTCTCTCTCTCTCTCCCTCCCTCTCTCTCCCTCTATATCTCTCCCTCTATCTCTCTACCTCTGTGTCTCTCGCTCTCCCCATATCTCTACCTCTCCCTCTCTTTCCTTACTCATCACTTTGCAAAGCAATCATACAAATTCAAATCAATCCATCGACATGCTACAGGCTCATTTTCTCTTGTTATGTTTCCCTGCTGGTAAATTTGTTCATTTAGTGCTACCATAGCTCTCTGCCTATAGTATGCCTGCTTATCAGATCATTGGCTGCTCACTCATGCAGCCGCTGTGACAAATTAATTGCTAGCAAGTCAAGCTGTGAACAGCTCCCCGTGGAAATTCATCACTACCTAGGATGCAAGCTTCATGCATCCCACAAAATATGAATTGTAACTATTTTGGTAATATTCCAAGAAATTAAAAATGGACTGATGAAGAAATTAAACATAGACTGATCATGATAGCATTTTTATAATAGTCACGGTTGGTCTGTTATGGAATACTGAAAATTGTACTGGAATAAAACAGTCCTGCCTAATTTTTACCATCTCATATGTTTCCATTCGCAGTTTGTAATCTGCCCGTATAATTCTACTGAAGAGAAAAATCAATTTTTACAATCTATGATTAATTTGCACTTTCATTTGTCACATTAATAATAAAATCACTTCGCTGCTGTTGCTTTAAAAAAAAAATCTTTTTAAACGTAATATTCCTTTAGCCTTTTCTAAGCATGTATCAGAAGATGTTCTAAGAAAAGCAAAGCAATGATTACCGCATACATGTACTTACATAGAACAGAAGAAAAGAATGCACGGCCAAATCATAAAAAAAAGAAATTATGGATTAATAATGCCATTATCGAGGCTCTTTTAAAAGAAGGGGCCCTCCATATATATCCCCATGACGTCACAAAATGCACTTATATCACTAAATATATACCAATGATGGTGACCTTTGAGGTAGCCATACATGCATGGTGATGCATTTATAGATTACTTTAAAGAAGCATGCTTTCACAATACAGTAGCTCGGAGGCTCCATCAATACATCTTCAGTTGAGAGACAAAAGGAAGTTAACTCTGTATTAAAGATTACCTTTGAGATAGCCATACATGCATGGTGATGCATCTATAGATTACTTTAAAGAAGCATGCTTTCACAATACGGTAGCTCTGAGGCTCCATCAATATATCGTCAGTTGAGAGACAACAGGAAGTTAACTCTGTATTAAAGATTATGTGTTAACGGCCTTCTGGCTCTCAACAGATGATCTATGTAAATGAAGAGCAGTATATATATATATATATATATATATACAAAGACAATACTGGGTACCGGTCAGAACTAAAGAAAATAATAACCAAAACAGACTGAATGCATAACCACTTTTGGACATCATGATGTCTGCTTGGAGACAGAAGGGCACTTACTTATATACTTTTAATTCAATTCAAAGTTTATTTCCACTCGAACATACATACAATAAAAAACCATGATACATTTGTGGCATTAAAAAAAAAAAATCGACAATGCACAATATATAAAAGAAGCATAAAAATGGACATGAGTGAGGGTTGACTTAAAGATGATGGACATCTTAGTGCTTTCAGCCCTTGAACAAAGCAATAATAATAAACAAACAAGATGGGGAGAGAGAGAGAGAGAGAGAGAGAGAAGCTGAGGAGAAAGGGGAAAGAGAGGGAGAATGTTGGAAAGAGAGTGAGAGAGAGAGAGAGAGAGGAGAGAAGTTGAAGAGAAAGGGGAAAGAGAGGGAGAATGTAAGAGAGTTAATGCTCTTCTTCTTGCTTACACTACAGCAGTCAGTTATCACAATCTGCTTTTTAAGAGCTAGAAGGGAGTTAATTCGGACATAATCTTCTGGCTTCACCACATGAATTATTGTAATTATAAGGAAAAGCACTTTTTTGTCCAATGCGAATTCACTCATATATCATCTGTTGTGAGCCAGAAGGACGTTAACTCCGTATTCAAGTATATAAGTTAACACCCTTCTGGCTTTCAAGAGACAATATACTTTAATACACAGTAGTTAATGCCCTTCTGTCTCTAAGCAGATGATGTGCTATCATCCTGTAGTTTACAACAAGAAGGGTTGATGCTTGGGATATAACGCCAAGGTCACTTTGGTCAAAATGAACATTGGACGTAGGTGTCAGAGAGATACCAAAATAGCATATTAGAGTTGGCTATTGGGCAGGAAAATAAAAACCGTTCAATCCAGGTGATTGCATGTAGCCTCTGGCAATGTCATAAGATGTTCAGGACCCTGTTTCATAAAACTTATTATCAATAACAACTTCCATATATCTATGACCAATTTGCTCTCAGCCAATCAGATGCAAGTATTTCTGTAGCTTATAACTGTTCTTGCATTGTTATTGATATTAAGAAGTTATTTCAAACAGGGCCCAGGGCAAGTAGCATGATAAGATGGGAAATGGAGGTACAGGGTAAAAGAGAGATTTTGGCAATGAATTGCAATGTTCAGTGTCTACAAAGAAGATAGTGGAAACAAAATTGCAAAATCCATTCAGCTTATTGAAAAAAAAAATAACTCCAAATATTTTTACCAAAATGTATCATCACATGTTGTGTGAACATAAGAGGCTGTCATCGTGTCATGGTTGAGTGAGCACACTTTAAAAATTGCGCAAGAAATGCTAAACTGTACTGTTAATACAGAATAAAAAATGACCCTTGTGACTTTTGAAAAGTGACAGTTTTGCCTTTAATGTTTTGCCCACTTATGCATAACTCGATGAATCTCATTTTTACAGGGAAGATAATCAATAAAGGTAAGAACACTGTTGCCAAGTTATTTTGCTCACAACCCTTTCGTTATTGAAGTTATGCCAAATTAATTAAGGGGAAAGTTACTTTTTTTGTTGTTTAGTTTTAGTTTACCCTTTTAAAAAGTACCCTAGTCAATAGTAATGACTTATCATTGTATTATAAGATATACAATGCCTGCACAAGAGTGTGAAAATTAGGCCCAAGTGACTCCAAGTGTCTCCAAGTATTTTCAAACACTTCCTAATCAATTTTTAAGATTTTCTATTTTTTACAGACAGCTTTCTTTCCCCATGATCTACATCCTAGCAAAGCAAGGCAATGCAGAAGAAATTATTGATTGATGTAGAAGGTTAGAATAACATTCTTAAAGATTAAAGTTGAGTTCTGGTCATGTGATTACATTGTGAAAGAAATCATAAATATGAAAAGAAATTTGGCCCCATCTTGTTGAAAAGCACATGCACTGCACACAGAAATGGGCATATGGGACTGCACACCGCATGTGGTATGAATGTTGGCCTGAACACTTGAGCTATTTCTTGTCATATTTCGAATACGAGGGTATTAGAAGAGCAATCCTTTTCAGGGGACATTTCTACTATGGTGTTCTTCGAAAGTGAATTAAAAGAAATGAGAAAGCTCACAAACTATTTTGCACCTTTCCCAGAATACAACCTTCCCTTTAAGAATGCGTGGGCTAGTTCTCCTACCACACCATATCAATCGGTGTTTACAGTGGCTAAAAGCAACTGGGTAAAGATCTGACCAACCAAAACATTGACATTATCATGTAACACAGCATACAATGAACCTCTATGGAATCAAAACTGATAGAAACACCAGCCGCTCTACACGATTTCCAAAAACAAATATTGGGGCAAGGTTTCTTAATTGTGGTTCAGCTTCTTCTTCTTTTTTCGAACTTCAAAATAGTTTTCAGGGTGTTGATATGTATATATATATATATATGGAACAAGGCATTATAAATAATTCATAAGGAAACAGACTAAAAATCAGAACAACTCCAATTATCAAGTTGAGATTTGTAATACCACTTTTATAGTTGCTGCCTGTGCGGGATGAGTGAACCAAAACATTCTGCAGATAATCAAGAATGACAATAATGAAAATGATCATATAAAATTAATTCTAAATTGGTCAAAACAAATCCAAGGCACAATAATGTAGTAATAAAGAAGGCATGTATAGGCCTACATCTCTGACTTCATATTAAACCTAATTGCATCATTTATCCATGGTGTCACAAATTACAGGCATCATGTACAGTTGAAGATTGAAGTACCCGCCATACAATTCCCAAATTAAATTGTGATTTTCAATCCCAGCAGGCCATTCTAAATCATTATCCTCTCAATCCCCTTCAAAGACTTCAAATCCCTTCCTGGACATGCAGGTGAAGCCTTAATGCACTGCCCATCTGCGATGATGATGATGATGATGGATATCTAATGGACATATGCAGTGTCCTGAAATGGACTTAAGCTGGCCTGTCAGCATTAGCGGTATCAAATTTCATATCAATTTCATATCTTATATATTAAATTCAAACCTTATGTATGAATTTTGAAGGTCAGGACAATTACAGTTTCATATCTATTTCAAATCTCATATCCATTTCACAATCAATATGTAATTTCATATTTGTATACTATTGATTTTCAGTATAAAGTGGCGCATCGATTATCTAAATTATTGCTTAGATTTGGGTGTAAACAGGTGACATTTTATGCTACACCTCCTTTGTTTTTACTCAATGAATGAAAAGCAGAAAATAAAATCACGTATACAATGTACCTGTATATGTGAGAAGTTACAGCCAAATCTATAATTGGAAACAATGGAGAAACTAACAATATTTCATATCTTAATTAATTCTTCTCAAAAATACTTCTTTGTCAACAATACCTTCCTTCCAACTATGACTTGTATATATTATCAAACAGAAAATTAACTGACATTTCAACAAAGCCAATGCAAAACTTGATGCAGAAATTTATTTCAAATGATTACACAACTATAAAAAAAATCCATTATTGAAGTTTGAACAAAGCAAAAATTTCTCAGAATTAAGTCGCCATATAAGAAGATGGCCAGTTAATCAAATTTACATTATAATCTCTTTCCCACTGCTTCATTATAACTCATCTGAATTACACATCAAAATTAGCAATCTCCGCATGACTTCAGTTGAAGAACACCTGGTATAATCATCATCAAAAATATATAACTTGTAAAAAATACTGGAATGCATCAATTTTGAGGAAATTCTCATTTACTTGAAATTGTGACAAGACTCTTCCCCCCCCCCCCCCTCCCCAACTTGATCCATTCTCTCTTTTCCACCATGCATCTCTTGTTTCCTCTCTCAGCCTGATCGTATGATTTCATCTAACACTCATTCTTTCAGGACTATAATCATTGATATATTTTAGATAAAAACTATTACTGCCTCTTCTACAAATAATGACTATTCTTTATTACTACCTATGTTACTGCATTTACACCAAAGGACTATTCCCACCACCATCATATGACTACAACTCAAAATGCTACTACTACTTCTACTACTACTACTACGACGACATTGACGAAGACTACTACTACAAATACTACTAATACTACTACCACTAATACTAGCTCTAATTCTAATAGTAATACTAGTAACACTACTACTTTTACTATATACTTCTACAACTTCTCACATAATACTTCTAACTACATGTACTTCTCTTACAATGAGAAATGAAACTAAACTACTACTACTTCAAGTACTAGTTCAATAGTACAAATACCACCACCATAACTACTACACAGAGTCCCATCACCAGAATTTTAAGATCTATTTCTTCTCTTTTTTTATTAATGCTAATGATATTGTTCTGACCGCTACAATCTCTATCAATATTTTGTACAAAGTATTATCAAGGAGAATGTTGATCCTGAAAATAAAATGATTATCAAAATGGAGCAAGGAATACTGAAAAGATGATCACTGAAAATTGAGATGACAAAGAAAACGGTTTACTATAATGGTGCTTCATGATAAATGGAAGCAGCTGAATATTTATTTCTCAGTCCCAGAATGTAACACTATTTATTCCCGAAAGTTTTAAGAGAAATGGTCAATGTTTCACATTTCATGATAATTTTTTAAAAGAATAGAATTTCTACTATGGTAATGAATGATAAGAATAATTTCAACAAGATTACATAAGATTGTCATTACCCATGTAATTGCCTCTCATAACCTTTTGGACTGTTCAGCATATCATTTCCAAAATTTAAATAGTCCCTTCAAAATGAAGTTTGTGTACACATTTCCAGGATTCGCCTACAACATTACCCTGTAAGTTCAATATTATCTATGACTCATCTCTAGCTCGTGTCTGTTCTGCTCCTTAATAACAAACTAGGAACCCCTTTTTTCAATTAGCATACATTCCGCTCAATTTCATTATTACTAAAATGAGATATTCATCCCCATACCTCCAATTACACTGAATCATCATCATGATGATGAGAAGCAGAAAGCTGTTAATCAAGTTCAGTATTAGTACAGGCTATGAGCCTCTTTGAAAATACTACTGAAAATGTTCAAGGTTGCATTGTTATCGCAACACATTAAAGATAAAGTTGAGTTCTGGTCATGCAATTACATTGTGAAAGAAACTGTCTCAAAGCAATTGGGAAAGGTTGACCATGTCTACATAAGACTTGTTTTATATACTGTGTTGTTTTGGAATCATCAAAATAGATAAGAAATTGACCAAATCTGTGAAAAGCACATATACTGCACACAGAAATTGGTATATGGGACTACACACACAAGTGTTGGATGTTCGGCCCGAACATTTCAGCTATATTTCTAATCATATTTTGAATATGAGGGCATTTGAAGAGTGATGCTTTTCATGGGAATTTTTCTATACTATGTTGTTCTTCCAAACTGACATAAAAGGAATGAGAAAGCTCACAAATTATTTTTCACCTTTCCCAGAACTCAAGCTTCCCTTAAACATATTGCCTAAATTTCAAATTTGTCTGTTGAGAGCAATAAGGACACTAACTCTGTTTCACAGAACACAAATTAATACCTTTCTGGCTCTCGGCAAACAAATTCATTGTCTTCTAGAATTTATTGACATCTGCGGTAAATTTTTCTGAAAGTACATGTTGATTCTAAATCATTTTGCTACATGTAAGTACAGTTTGAAATGAATATTGAAGTTACTATTTAAATTTTAAAGCAAAGTGATTATAACTGATTGCTTATGATCAGTCTGACTGATGAATTGTTTGCCTACATATGTACAATTTGAAGCAAAGTGCAAGAAATGTTATAATTTACCATTTTAGTCATGCTGTTCCACATGTTCATCTAAATATTGAGGGTAAAGAATCAAAAGTAAAGCTCATAGTTACTTTAATAACCAAGCTTGAATACATTCAGGTCATATTCACTGGAATTACACATAAAATTTTCAAAATAATTTCACACAAAATTTTAAAAATTCCAACTCCAATGGGTTTTTATTCATATCACAGACATTCTTCAGTATATTGTTCTAAAATGAATTCTACAATATCATCCAATTCTTTCCAAGAATAACAAAAACAATATGATTATCTTGCACAGATCTATGTCAGTATAAGGACAGAAGGATGTGTTATATTTACCTACATAATTATTTCAAACCATATGAAGGTTTTCAATTCCTAAAAGATAACAGATCTGCACCAGAGAATGATGCAACTTTCGAGACAAATAGTTGAGCAAAACTCATGTTTCTAGTATGAGAGTTGGAAAGAAAATGATAAATATTCTCAGGAAATTCCTCATGAAATTCAAAGCATGCACCATGGCTTTCATTTCACCCTGCGAACATTCATTTGGGCTACACCGAGGCACAATCTGCAAAGAAATGAAGGAAGGCTCAACTTTGCAAGAAAAACTACCATCGTTCAATTTTGAGGAGAACCTTGCCTTGGCAACTAAATTGAGGCGTATCTTCAAGCTGATCCTTCTTCATAATGATAGTTCCAATGTGTGATGTATGAAGGTCATATAGAAGGTGACAATCCATGTGAATCTTAGCCTCAAGTCAAGGGCTGATATTGAGACATTTTTCTTCTTCTTTCCAGAATACCTCCATCATGATTCTAAAACCAGAATTTTTTTGTGTGTTGGAAACTTTTGTGAATTTTTTAAGTGGTCCATAATCATGAAGGTTCCATGCTGTGAATAACTGAATTTTGCAAATAAAGAAAGTTTCCTGCAGTGAAAATATTCATGAACAATTGGTGAAAGTACCTACACTGGTACTTTGACAATACATTGAGTAGATATCACACGATCTTGACTCTGTACTATCAAAGGACACATATAAATTATTACAAAATCTAAAATCGTATATTGCCCTTTATATCTTTATGTCAAATTCAATTGGTGAGGATCTGTTTCCCATTGATTATTTTTTTCTTTTATTGCTGGAGGGGTGTCTGGTTATTTCTTTTTTAAATGATTTTTCCCCAACCTTATGATAATATCAACCAAGAAGAATGTGTCTTCAAACTCTATATACTTCCTCTTTCATTATTAAAGATGTGAGAACCATGACCATTGGCAAATATTGACAAAGCAATTCATTTGTTTGAATAAAGATAAATTTATGTTCCAGCTCATAAATTGCAAAGAAACAGATCTAGTCATGCAACTATCTTAAAAAAAAAAAAAGGAATAGAAGAGAAAAGAAAGCACTTTTGGTGACCTATTACTTGACTGGATATTGTGTATTGTGTATTGAGTACCATTCACACAAAAAATCTACTTTTAGTCTGCACATCTTGGTAACTATACCATGAAGGACACATAAATATTCAGAACTGAATGAAAAATACCCTGTTACGAATCTATAAAAACATACAAGCACATCTACATGTACATGGATTGTCATAGACCATCACTAGATGTTTACCTGCAAATACTTAGATTTAAAGATAAAGTTGAGTTCTGATCATGAAATTTCATTTTGAAAGAAACTGTCTCAAACTTCAAAGCAACTAGGAAAGGTTGACTATGTCTACATAAGAATATGTGTGTACTGTGAAGTTTTGGAATCATCAAAATGATAAGAAAATGACCCAATTTTGCTGAAAAGCACATGTGCATGTACTGCACACTAAAATTGGTTTATGGGACTGCACACACATGGGGCAGAAATGTTTGGCCCGAACACTTCAAATATTTGTTGTCATATTTTTAATATGAGGGCATTTGAAGAGCAATCCTTTTCAGGGGACATTCCTACTATGATGTTCTTCCAAACTGCCATAAAAAGAATGAAAAAGCTCACAAATTATTATCACCTTTCCCAGAACTCAACCTTCTCTTTAACATGTCCATTAAGATACTCTACAATGATACATTTACATAGCTGGAAATTAAGGGCAATCAAAATTGAAATTAAAAGTAGGACTGTAAATGAATGACCCTCTGCTGAACTCGGAAAGTAATTACATGCCTTGAGAAAAAATGCTTCACTAGAACTGAAAGTGTAGAGCTTAAGATGCTATCCATCATCATAGTCATACACCCCCAGATATGAAGTTTATTATTTGTGGATAACAATCAATCTTGCAAAATTGTAATATCTAGCATTTGAATGGTATATTAATCAACTCAAGATGATGAACTTGTGATGCCTTCTACTAAAATGAGTTAAATTGACTTCCAGTTTGCAATTCAGTACTGTGTTAGTTACAATATTGGAATTTTTCTGGCAAATTGTGTATGGGAATTAGGTTATTCAGCAATGGACGTGAGAACAAAGCAATGCTGAATGCCAATTAATTTCAAATTTCTGAATAAGTAGGAAGGTAGTTTGGAAGGGATGTAGCATACAGGCATAGATACCAACATTCATATTGGAGGGCAATATCATTATGATTGACCACCTAAATGTGTTTCTTTCCAAAAATGGAAGAAAGCTTCCACCATCGTACATATCGTCTGTTGAGAGCCAAAAGGGCGTTAAGTCATATACTATAACCCAGAGTTAGCGCCTTTCTGTCTCAAAACAAATGATATATGAACTGTTGTGTCACAATCAAAGAATACAGCGAACACATTTCATCTAGCTTCTTGTGCCTAATGTATGGGAGGGTGTGTTCAGGGCCCCCGTAACACAAAGATCTGCAATCAATCGCAAATTTGAAGCAACCATTCTGATTGGTTCAGGGTCAGCTTTTTGAATGAGATGTGCATGAGACAATGATCTGGAGTTGCTATTTTCCAACTTTGCGATTGATTGCAAATCTCTATGTTACAATCCCCAGATAAGATTGTGGCCTAACGGGAACCTGCCTGAACCCCAAACTCCAGGGTCCCGTTGCATACAACTTACCATTAACGGTAACTTTGCCATCAATGGTAACTCCCATGGAAACCTTGATTTTGATTGGCTGTTGCGTAATGTTACCATGGTAGTTACCATTGATAGCAGAGTTGCCATTAATGGTAAGTTTTATGAAACGGGGCCCAGGACTGTGTACGAAAGGTTAGGAAGGGTGCTCCAAAGGCTGTGTCCTGATTAAATCTATTTGGATTGTGGATCAATGTGAACATACTCCATTATTTTTTTTTATAGCTGTGTTTTGAAATTTGAATTCATCTCTCGTTTCAGGAACTAAGTACAGGAAGTAGGTCCCTTCGTGAAACTATCAACAAATTTCACTGCACATGCAAAGCCTAGTGCGAACACAGTTGATCTCCAATCAATTTTCAGCTAGCTCTGTCTCCACCCACTGTATTCAAGTAAGGTCAGGTAGGATGATGTGATGACACATACAATGTGACAAGCTAAATACTTGCCTACTACACAATATTATTGATACCAGTATTGCTGATGAGTCAGTTGTACCCCAATACAAGAAGGCATACAGAATCAATGTGTCCAAATTGGAACTCTCTGCTCCCTGGCTGGACATACATGTACATGGAACTTCCAAATTTAGCATCTCTCTCTCTCTCTCTCTCTCTCACTCTCACTTACTAAATGTAACAAGCTAAATACTTGCCTACTACCTACTATTATTGATAACAGCAATGCTGAGTCAGTTGTAGTCTTTCAAATACCTCCATATGAGAAGGTATATATGGAAAATCAGTGTTTCCAAAAGGTTAAAAATTATTTCTCCTCTCGCCAATTCAAGAGAATGCCCCTGCACATGTAGGCTGAAATGCTTATATCACAGAAGGATATAGACAGACAAAGTCAAATCTGACTTCAAAGCAGCCTGTACTTCTAAACATTATTTCATTTTTACCATGAAGAACTTACATAAATCACTCCCTCCCCCTCTCTCTTCAGAGTGTTCTCAAGATTCCCATGTTTATGTGATTTGCGTATACAGCTGGTGCCAATTTGCACCCGTGGCATATACATGTACAGGGCTACGTGTACACATCTTCAATAGATGGAGAAAGTATTGGGTCTACAGGACCTGGGGAGCGTTTCATCAAGCGTTTTGTCAGTGATTTTTACTGACAAATTTGCTCTCAGCCAATCAGATGCAAGGATTTTAGTAGCTTATAACAGTTGTCTGTAAAAATCACTGAGAAAACACTTGATGAAACGTTCCCCTGGTGCTCCTACATATGCTATGGCAACAACTCCTCTGGGTTTTATTTCATTAAAGATTTGGGGTTAGGATAAGGGTTACAACTGGGTTTTAGGTTAGGGTTAGGGTTAATTACGCATAGTGTGTGGTCCTGGGTTGAAGTTTAGTATTCAGTTAGTTTACAAATGGACCACATAGCAACTGTCGCCAGAGCCTATGGCATACAACCGGTCTACATTTATGGCATGTCAAAGAGACTTTGTCATGTGCATGGCAGAAGTGTAGAGAAAAACAACATCTAGGCTTTAACATCCCTCCCATCTATAAATTGACCAACATTATAAACCAATACATGATATTCCTCTCTGCTTCTATTCCCTTGGATATATCAATCATTACTGAGCTTTCAACAGATGCAATGATACATGTTCGTTAGATGCATGCATAGGAGATATCACTCCCGTGTTGTCAATTTGTATGAAACCTGAACTTATCCTTAACACCTAAATGGTACTTTACAAAGGCGAAATTCATAAACAAACAGACAGAAATGATGTATTACTGCCAAGGCTCAACAGCTTTAAAAAAAAAAGGAGTACAACTCGTATTACACTGCTGTCCTTTTATAACCCAATTCCAAATTCTCTATGGATCTCATTCTTGATTTAAAAGCTTGTGCAAAGATTCCGTAAAGCTGTACCATCTTCTCTTTCCATGTCATTGGAAGTCTATATACACCCAGTGGGGTTCATGAACTGTCGTGTCTAACCTACCAACCAGTACGACACTTGTATACTCATCTTGTATATGAGGTTGGATTTTGCTCAGTGGAAGGAAAGCTGAGAAAATAAATCTTGTTTTGATTTAGCAGAATTAGCTTGGATTAACGTGCATTATCACCTTCCCCTTGGAGTGTAATATGGTGGATCAACCTGGAAAGCTGGATGAAATAGCACAGGAATTTGGTGTTCGCATGTGATATCTGCTGTACTTGTCTTTCTATCCTCTGTGTTAATGCATTCTTTTTACGTCTAACTCTCCTTCTGCTATATCCTAGTCAGCTTCTCTACCATCCCTTATCGCTTTTCTTGATTGTTATCTATTTTCCTATTTTTCTTTAGAGTTTACTCTCAACCAACTCTGTTTCCTTGTTCCTTTGTGTCAAACTCTTTCTCTCTCTCTTATCTATCACAATGTCTGCCTGTTATCAAATTGTATTTCATATCCCCACATCTGATCTTTTTGTGTTCAATCTCTTACTTTCTATCCTTTCCATCTCCCCACCCCTCTCCCTCCCTCTTTCTCTGTTTTTCTCTCTCTTGCTCTCTAGTATGTTGCTATATTCAGTGGCATGTTTTAAATCCATCATAGTACAGACTACCCTCTCTTGTTCAATTCATTCGAAACCTTATCTTCTTCAACGATCTTCCTTTACCGAATATCTTTCCCATCTTCACTTTCTTTTTTGCTTAATCTTCTCTCCCTATCTCTATCCGTCACTTGTGAATTTTTCTCCATTTTCCTTCCCGCTTCTCGTCGAATTCCCTAGAAGGTTGTGTCTCTTCTATTCAAGATGGCTTCTGCCCAAATACTTGGTGGCTGATACCAAGGGACACTCTCTCTCTCCCTTCTCACCACATCAACATCCAATCAAAACAGTATATCATAGGGAAAGTCACAAGGGGGGTGCAATGTCAACAACTATATGGGAACCACTGCTGATACTTCAGGCACAGTCCCACACATAGTGTTTGGTGCGGTAGTGTCTATGTCTATTAGCATGGAGAGCGGTTGCTTACTAATGAAGATGTGGATGTACTATGATCTGCCTTGCTCTCCAACAGAGATATAATAGATATAGGGGGCCTCTTTTGAGGGGTACAGTCGGGGGAAAAGACGGGGTGAGTGTCCATCGTTTCAATTGTCGTCTCGTCTAAACAATAATCCAGCCTAGTCTCACTCCCTCTCGTCGTCTAAGCTCTCTCTCTCTCTCTCTCTATTTCTCTATAGATGTACATGTAGCTCCCTCTCAGCTGTCTCTTTTTCCTTCTCTTTCGCTCTTTCTCTCTTTCTCATACTCTCTTCTTCTTAATTTTCTCGTCTCTTTCTTATCTCTTTCTTATCTCTCCATTCTCCAATCTTTCCATCACTTTTGAATGTATTTCTATCACTTATCTCCTCCTCTCTTTATATAATCACTCTATCACTTTTTCTATCATTAAACTCTTCTTTTTTTTTAACATCTTCTATCTTAGATATCTATTTCTTTATCTCTCTCTCTCCATCTTCTCTCTCCCTCTCCCTCTCTCTCTCTCTTTCTTTTCCCTCCCTCTTTACCCATCACACCGGTCAAACTCCATGTACCGTCCAGCCAGCTACTGCAATGTACAAGATGATAGGACCCTCTTCTCTCGATCCCTTCCCAAATCCTAAGACATAAACACAGTGTAATCCTACCTGGCATCCATCCATCATGACTAATGTACACAAGGTTCAGCTCCCTATCAGGAGAGTTTCTTCACCACTACTTACACGCACACATTTCTACTACTGCAAACGTGGAATATTTCGCGCATGTGGACATTTTCGCGCATTTCACGCAGCATGAGATGTGCGCGAAAATAAAAACACGCGAATATTTTTTGTTTATGTATTCTTCAGCGCGTCTGCAAAATTAAAAACACATGAAATTCACTTCACTCAGCCGAGCGCGAAAAATTAATCGCGCAAAAATTTCCACTTTTACAGTATTGTATTTCCAAAGCCAGATTATTAACCCTTTCAATACCAATGTCATCTACTTTATTCACAAGTGAATAGGAATTTAGTCTTGTGGTAATAAGAGGGTTAAAGAATCCTTACATAAAACAGTACATATTTATAATCCTTTTCTTATATATCTCGTAAGCTTAGCAGAAAGAAGAGCACAAATGCAAATTTGACATATTTCTAATTTGTTTAGTTTTGAGTACTGAATTAATAATATCATTGTAAACATTTTGATCGACGTACATGTACAGACTGAAAAAAATCAGATAAGAAATAAATTATCTTGCAAGCTTCTCTCCCATTTGTTCAGTACAGGCAATTTCATAAATTTTCATTTTCTTAGTTTTTGATGAAGGAATAAATTTGTTTCATACAGGTTTTGTGTAAAAACATATGATCAATGATTATATCTAAGGTATATGTATGATTTAATATTTTCTTAAGAGAAAATTGCAAATTGATGATTTGGGGGTACAGGGCAAATGGGAAAGGAGCTCGCAAGATACGTCAGTTACCAACTTGTGTTTGATTGATTACAACTTTAAAAATTCATTACTTTCTTATTTCTTATCATATTTTGCTGAAACCTGCACTGATCTGTTCCTTTAATTTTTATGCTTCTTTTAAAACCAACTTGTAATCAGGGTGGACGTTCCCTTTAACTCAATCAAGACAATCCATGAAGGAAGATGTACCAACCATTTGAAAATGACCTGTTGAAGTATATAGGACTGTAAAACTTATTTATGTGGGAATACGTGCAACATCAGATCGGGATAAAGGCAATAAATCCTACGCTAAATAGATGTACTCAGCGAGCCAACCCATGCCCTTATAGCCATCCATCTTGCAAATATAAAGTTGCATAAACCAATCTGAGTGAAATAGTCCCCAAGCTACTTGGTTCTCAACTTCCCATGCTACATCTTCTCACATCCAATACCTGGAAATGCAATAGGATGGAGGGAGTGAGGAACAGGGTGGGGGGAGAAAACAGATAGAAAGAGACAGTAAGAGTGACACAGTGAATTACTGAGCCAAAGAGAGAGAATTGGAGAAAGTGGAGAACTCAAAGCGGTCAAGAGAGTGAGAGACAGAGAGACAGAGAGACAGAGAGACAGAGAGACAGAGATACATGTAGAAAGATGTAAGAAGGCGTATAAGAAGTGGGAGAGGCACAGAGCAGGTGTGTCATGAAGCTGAGAGAGCCTGAGAAAGACAGAAAGACAGAGAGACAGAGAGAAAGATGTAAGAAGATGTGTACATACACACATACTGAATATTTGTACAGAAAGAGAGGGAGGAAGAGAAGGGGGAATGAGACATAATGTCAAGGACACAGTGAAAGATATAAAACAAGAAAGAATATGGAATAAGACAGAGAGACAGAGAGAGAAGAATTGGGTGAGAGTTTTGAACAGGCAAGAGATATCTGACACTTGTTATTTCTTCGAGCAATGTTTATATTATTGAACCCTACACCCTAGAATATATTTCATATCCACACTCCTCATCGCTATGAACCAGCAGTATCCATGTACATGTACTCTAGAATTATTCTCCAGCACTGAAACACATCATCTTTTAGAAATGGATAAATATTATCCTAGTGCTATTTTCACATCTCCTGTGGATATTCCTTACACTTTGTTCTCCTGCTCTGTAAAGTCAGTAGAATACTTTAAAAGGTAGTCAATATTTCTTTTTCAAGTATGCGATATTACATTCTCTACAATCGATATGTCCCTGAAATAAATATGATACACTTCACCCCAGTAGCAATTTCAACAGCATCCCCTTGTGGAAAACAAAATATATACATGTAGAATTATAACATCTGGAAACGAGAGGTCATATCTTTTGATCTTTTTGATCTCACATGATGTGTACTACATATATATCATTTTCATATTCAAGTTGACTGCCCGTTTAATTATAACGGAACTTGCTCGGGAGCATCGATCACAAAATGTGATTGATTTCCAGGAAAATGCAGAATTGTATATGATACTATTGGGACTTAATCCCTGAGCTACATGCACAACACACATAAATATGTGAGAATAATATTGTCACTTTTGACTTTCGCAGGAGCAAATTATGTAGAGTAGCCCTAAGGGAGAGGTGCATTTTGGCTACGACGCCGTGCCTGCCTGCGATGCACAATGCAGAAGTAAATGAACCACTTTCTATATTCACACTACGGAAACACAAGGAGCCAGTCTAGTTTTGCGAAGGATGAATTTGTCCTAATCACTGAGGCGTGAATGCGAAGACTTCAGGCATTAAATCTGAATTGATGTATTCAAATGTCAAACCAGCCTACATATATATATAGAGAGAGTAGTCTAAGAACCAGACCTGATCTTTCCTTTTGTCTACCCCTCTGGGAAAAACAAAAATATCTAATAATTTATAAGCTCAAAACTACAGGTACACGTACATGTATATTCCTAAAACATGACATACCTATTAAACTTTCTTTCTTTCTTCTGATTCAATGTTATGACATTTGCAGGATACATGACTATTTCTGTCCTTCATCTCGAGGTTATAATTATATTTCAAAGTGAATTTGATATCGAAATTGTGCATTGGACCTAATGGAAATGCAAAATGAGAGACCTACATAAAAGAATAAACAGCATAAAATGGAGCTAAATGAAAGTGTAAAATGAGAGACTAAACGTGTGAGTGTTTATCACATCCTGACTTAATGTGTGTAATCGTAGTGTGAAATGACTCTGTTGTGAAGAGCAGCTGCACTCTACTTTGCTCACATCTTCTCTTTCGTTGAAAAATCAAATCAGATTTGTTCCTTCCCTGAACAGCGTGCTTGCTAGTTGCTAGGATGATTGAGAAAAGCCAACCATGTCTTGTAGATGTTTATAGCTCAGTTTGAAGTCTTCCTTCATTAATGATTAGTTTAATACATATTATGCATAGTAAAGTGTTCAGTAATCAAGCATTCTACTAGTACTATTCACTCATGTCCACACATGTAGGCCTTCATGAAAAATGAAAATTAACTCCAGCCTTTTCGACACAGAGATGGTGAAAGGGAAGGAAGTTCCGTTTGCCTGAAAACCGTTTACTTCTAGGTTTTCACCATGGTTGGAGTTCAGTATCATTCTTCTTAAAGCCTACATACATGTAAACTTCTACAGTTAAACACACTCAGAACTATTAATTCATAATAAGGTGTGATAAGGTGTGATAAAACCTTGTGCATGTAATTAAATTTTAGGTGAATTCTTTTTCTTAATTTTGTAGCTTAGGACTGATATGATTTTCTGATAAACCTAAAATTTTCAAGTGCATGAAACTTATGCAAATTTCACGAGTGGTCAAGATTCACGAAAGTTTCATACCGCAAAATAATCAAACCGCAATTGAAACAACACAAAATCAATGCAATTTCGCAAAAGTGTCTTGCTGCAAAATTGGCTGTCATTAACAATTCGCAATAATTTCTGGATTTACTGTAACCTACATGTATATCTGCAAAAGTGATCAATGCCACTATTGACCTGTATAAGGAAGGTCATCAATCTTATTATGTCAAACAAGACAGTTCTTTTTTCCCCTCTCCAGAAAATCGATCAATTTTATAGTTACCAGGTTTTACAACCCCATCAACTCATAGAGCATGCCTGGTAGAATATGGAACAAAGAGGTTTCCATCAGAAAATGGCTCTTAAAAATGCAACTTTAGCATGCTACTACATGTAAGTTGAGAAAGTTATGAATTTTTATCACCAAGGGTAGACATTTTATATTCGCATCATAACCTTCCATCTCCTACGTTACAACCCCATTAGCCATTCTCAAATGTCTTCTACGTGCATGTTCTAACTACCAGGAGACGATCTATCTACCTTGCTACATGTTGTGCACAACCCCTGTACACATGTACACTCTATACACACTGCCCTACAAATGTTTAAAGCTAGCGTAACAAATAAAGCTTCCCGGCAATGGAGTATGAATGAAGAATCAGTGGGAACTTACATGAAAAATAAAGATTTATGGCTGGAGCAGTCATTATTTAGAGTTTAAATGCGGCCTCAAAGCTAGGAAAGGGTCATTCAGGGTACATTGCCTATATCTTTGGGACCATAGCCACATGTACACACAACAGATTTTCATATACAGTATATTGAAAATTCACTTGTATCAATTGTTTTGTCATTGAAGAATGTCACATATCTTATTTTCTACTTGAATAACAAGAAGAGGCAAATAGCATCTGCGATATCTGAACAGAGATAAAAAAATTACCTTCACGCCTTGGCTACATTTCAGGCTTTGCTGAAAATTATGAACAGTCTTCATATTATAGACTCAAAAACAAGTTTCCAATAAGGGAGGCTCATTTTGGCCTGTATTGGCAGGCTACTCTTTCTGCAGTTTGCAGACACAAAATCTATTTTGACACCTAAATAAACTCCCATAAAGCCTTGAGCCAAGCTTACAATTGTCAATCTCAGGCTGTGTCAAACTATAGTACAACCAGCTACAGTACAGGGGCCTATGGATGCAGTCTACGTAGTCTTACACTTCAGACCCTATGTTATGCAATACAACTGACAAAGGTTATGCCTGCAAACTGAAATCTTTCTCCTCTCCTCATCATGGAAGATAGAGGAGACCATCGTGCTAGCATTGGACATGGCCACAGCCAATGAGAGGGCACTGGTATCGGTTTGGGGGGGGGGGGGGGGGAGGGGGGAGGACTACGATGAGAGGTGTATTCACAAAGCCACCTATAAGGGAGAGTTTATGAGAGGGGGTCATGTCATCTTCTTGTCACTTTCCTTTCCCTCTCTCCCTTTTTTCCCCTCCCACATTTCTTTTTTTTTCTTTTTTTGCAGGGGGGGGGGGGGGGAAGTGCCCTCTGTGCCCCGTGTAGCTGCGCCACTGCTGCCCTCCAAGGAGATGATGAATAAACCAGGTGGATGTTAGAAACTCAGGCTACTGGAATGCATCATTAGAGAGTACATTATGAGCCATTAGCGCCTGGTGCGGTGACAGATGCAATACCTACGCTAGCTTGACTATTGCTACTGCTTGTGAATGGATGGGTAGTGTTTCTCTGAGTGCTCTTAAAGTGTTAGGTTTAACACTGTTTGGACACTATGAATATAAAAGATCTTGGCAGTTCCTGAACCATTACACTGCAATGAAATAAATAATAGGGCATATTGGTGTTTAAAACATTTGTTAACTCTGTGTGGTCTCTATTCTGTGCTTCCAAGTTTACAAACATTCATCATGAATTAAACTTGTGAGACAATTTTTCAACTATATATTGTGTTTTTTTTCTTTTGTTCATCTTGAAACACATATTCTTCTCTGATGTCTAAATTTTCTATTCATATTTGATTGCATGAAGAGGAAAGCACCTATTTATCAAACAGAAGATAAAAGATACAAATAAAAATTTGAGTACTTGACACATTCAATAGCAATAAAACTCAAATCCACAGTTAATATATTTAGTATTCAAATCTTTGAATTTATGTACTAAAATACCTCTTCTGCCATAAAATAATTAGTATCAATAACTTCTTTAAAAGCACACCTATACAAAATTGGTTGCCTTGTAAACTCTCCAATGATTCTCTTGAGTTGGGAAGCTGCATTAATAAGCCTCATCATCGGACCACAAACTTAATTACCCATGGCTCATGAAGGCTTGTTTGCAGAGGCATTCACATTGAATAGATCAAACAACTCCCCATCTGCTACATAGAATTACACAGCCAATGTGACTCACATGATGTCACAAAAACATTCAGAATGTTTTGACATTCCTTAAAGCTAACCATTACTGATTAAAGATGGATGGATTAAAGATGGATGGATTAAAGATAAATGGGATTAAATGTAGATATTCTCATACTATACAGACACGCACATCTGCAGAAGATGTGGAGGTACTTTCATATTTCTTCTGTCTCTAGATGAGTGGAATTTTTTTTTTTTTTTTTGCAGGAGTTTCTGCATTTATTGTCAAATCAAATAACAAATTTACAATTATAGTATACAACATAATTGTTCAAATTCAAAAATGTGACAGTTGAATAATGACAACAGAATAAAGACATGATTATACATCGAAATAAACAAGTAGAAATAACAGAAATGCAGGGGCCAGCTATCTTAAGCAAAATGCTTGAATGAATAGCAGCCAGTGGAAAGGGCTACATGGAAACCATAATTAATATAAATGTCTATATCATAAAAGCGATGTCACTAACTGGAAAAACAAATATTTACTACAAAAAAAGGGGGAAGGAAAGGGATTGAAGTGAAGAGTGTGCAAGTGGGTGCACGTGCAGGTGAGAAGTTTACGAATAAGTGGATAGCAAATACTTCTTTAACGAAGCTTTAAAAGAAAAAAGAGATACGGCGTGTTTAATATCATGAGGTAAATTATTCCAAACATCTGGACCATGATGTCTTATCGTTTTTTGAGCTATTATTAATTTTGGATTTGTTAAATGAAGATCAGATGAATGTCGTGTCGGGTAGGAATGGATATCTCTGTTGTAGATAAAAATATTATGAAAGGATATTGGTGTAGCGTTAGTGGAATATTTATACATAAATATAGCAGTTTGGTAGGTATGAATATCGTTAATTTTCAATGTTTTGAACTTATGAAATATAGGATCGGTGTGGGCTAAATAATGTGAATGAGAACAGATACGGAGTGCTTTCTTTTGAAGACGCAACATAGTGTCTATATTCATTTTGTTACTATTTCCCCATACTATGTTACAGTACGATATATGTGACAAAATAAATGAGTTGTAAAGCATTAATAGCGATCTTTGAGAAAGATAATATTTGAATTTATATAAAATACCTATGCCTCTTGCTACCAACATGCTAATGTTACGAACGTGACTATTCCAAGTTACATTTGAGTCGATTAATATACCTAAAAATTTTGTTTCATGTTTTTCGGTAACGGGCATGTCATCAATGAAAATATTATTACGAAATACATGTGTAGAATTAATGTGTTTAAAGTACATGAAGTTTGTTTTATTTATATTGAGAGAGAGTTTATTGGATTTAAACCACAATGATAATTTCTTTAGCTCTAGATTCAGAGTTGTAACAAGCATGTTTAGATTTAGGTGTGAATAAAATATATTAGTATCATCTGCAAATAAAACATATGTTAGTAAAGGTGATGCATTGACAATATCATTCATATAAATTAAAAACAGCAAGGGCCCTAAGATTGAGCCCTGTGGTACTCCACATTTCACAGTACATATATTAGATGATTTGGATTTGAAATTAACATATTGGCGTCTATTATCTAAGTAGTCCTTAAACCAGGAAAGTACGATCCCTCTGATGCCATATGTCTTTAATTTACATAATAATATAGCATGAATCATTGTATCGAATGCCTTCGATAAATCCATGAAAACCCCAACAGTGTGCTCCTTTTTTGAAAATGAATCAGTTATTTTGTCGTAAAGTTGTAAGATTGCGTAGTCAGTGGAATGATTTTTTCTGAAGCCATATTGGTTGGGGATTAATAATTTATTCATATCCAAAAAAGAGTATAAACGTTTGTAAACAATTTTTTCAAGTATTTTAGAAAAGCTTGGTAACAACGAGATTGGGCGATAATTTGTGATACGGCATGGGTCGTCTTTTTTAAATATTGGAATTATTTTGGCAAGTTTTAGTGAATCAGGAAAAATTCCCTGGGAAAGAGATAAATTGAAAATATGTGCCAGCGGCGAAACCAGGAAATGAATAATTTGTTTTAATAGATATACACTTATTCCATCATGGCCACTAGATTTAGAAGGACTTATTCATTTAACAATGAATCCAAACATTCTCTTTACATAATAGTTCACAGTGTTTATAAAAAAACTTGCCATCATTTTTTTCATTATTTTGAACCAATACTTTAATAAGGGTACCAACACAATTGTTAATATGTGGGACTGTAGAAACATAATTACTCGAAATGTAGTGTGTTTTTTAAACTACTTATTCTTCCTATTCTGTAAAATGTGAACATGTATCATTCATTCATAATAAGAATGTTCTCACATTCAAGGTTTTTTCATTGCGGTTTTTTTTGCCTGTTGTTGTTTTTTGTTGGGTTTTTTTTTGGGGGGGGGTGGTAGTTGTTACCTCTATTATACATAAGGGGCTCATGTGTCACTAAGAAATTGAACATATTTGTGTCTCAGTCATCAAATCCTCAGTTGAAAGTCTGACTTATTTTTAATACGGCATGCATCACGTTTCCATTATTGTTATTTCTAAAAATGAAAAAAAAAAATGCACTTCAATAATATGATGGCGGATGGTGTTGCAATATTTACACCGCTGTCTCCCTAAGATGTGAAATCATTCTTTAATACGTATTCATGTAAGCTACTTATCAAAATACAAAAAAGACGGAATTGCTGATTTTACAAAGAAACACACATTGGATGGATATAGTCCGGTCTGGAACTCCCCCCCCCCCCAAAAAAAAAAAAAAAAAAAGTTGTTTCAAAGAGGTGCATTCTGCTTTTTAACTTTTCAAGTCATTTCTTCTAATTTGCTTGTCAGGCACATTCAACAGCTTTGTGGTGATGCATGAAGACGTAAACAATGCTCTTGGAACCGGAATCCTCTAAGTTGAACATATCACTACATATTAGTAAAGCCTTGTTCCAAAAGCTCTAGATAGGATTTCAGCACAAATGATTAGCCTGTATTTATCTTGAACCACAGGTAAAAAAAATCCTGAAATAGCTAATGAGTTTTTTCAGCCATCTTTCAAATCTTACAATATCTGGAATTTATCAATGTTAACATTGATAAAAGTAACATACCAGTTTAGAAATCATGAAAAACAAGCGCTACAATGACGTTCCACTGAACAGGGAATGAGAAAGAGCATTCATGCATTGTTTGCGGTCTGTGCATGCATAACAGTTGTATCTCCCTTATATGTATGCAGAGCGCACATTTTGATTTAGCAATGGGTTTCTGTGCATGGACCGCCCAGGGCTGTATTCTGTGGTTGGAGCCAGCGTTTTATCAGTCGTTGAACCTCGTCAATTCCTCCTCAACCTTCTCTCTATGTTGATCACTCATAAACAGGCAATTTGGGAGAGAATCGTTACTTCTTTGGAGAAAGGGAAGGGGTAGATGGAAAGAAGCCGTGAATATAATATGCAAACATAAGGAGAAAAGAAATAAACTGAAAGTGAGACAGACAGACAGACAGACCTTGACATCAAACTTTACAGGCATACACCTGACACAAACAAAAAGTAATAAAAACTATGTTATTAAATTTTCTGTTTAGCTATCTCTCATTCCTCCATTATTTTTTTTACTTCATCGTAACTGCCCCTCTCTCTCTCTCTCTCTCTCTTTCCTTCTTTCAAACTCTATCCACTTGGTCATTTCATTTAGGACCCTATTTCAGGACTGAGTGGCTAAGGAGCCCTTCAGCCAAACAGCTGTTTTGACCAAAGCGACAGATGTTTTCTTTTTGATGCTTTTTAATTGACTGTTCCCATTTACAGGCTGGCTATTCAATCCCACTATCACAGACACACAACACAAATTTGTACACCATATCATCAGGAGAAATCGTTCTTCCCCAAGTTCAACTTTAATGGGTCACTCAGGTCATATTTCCTTGATATACATGTAGCTATAGGTACATGTATATTGAGGAACGCATTTGTCTATTTGTATCAAGAGTAGGAAAATTGAATCTATATGTTTCACTATACCCAAATTCCTACCATTGCTCACTTTTCTAGGAGCTACAACAATGCTAACACCAACTAAAAGCAAATTATTACTCAGAGGAACAATGTTCAGTTCATTCTGCCTTATGTTTTTTTTTTTCATATCGCAAAAACACCTCATGAATGTCATCTTGATAAATGCATTCAAATTGCAGTTAATACCAGTATGATCAATGAAAATATTTCAGCAATATTTGCTTGAAAATTTCAACGATTCATGATGGTTAACATTGTTTTTGCATTTGAGAACTATAAAGACCATATTTCCAAATGGGACAAATGTACATCTGGCAAGTACAGTATACAAAAGTACTTTATTCAGTACCCTGTACTGAAAAATGATGACCCTTCGTGCTGAAAGATTTTATGTGAATAAATAAAACTACTGCTTTTCTTTGTAGGATATATACAAAAGAATTAAAGTACACACAGTGCAACAAAATATTGATGTAAGATCTTTGCTTTCTTCTTTTGTTTCCATTTTCTCTGTCTCTTTCAACTGAAAAATAGGTTACATAGAATTTGACAATTTTTTTTAAAATGACAAAAAAAAAGAGTTTCAGGACCTGAATGGAGGGAGGGACAAGCTGCAGAGAGTGACAGCTAGACTTCAATCCAGGGTGTGATAATGGTATTGTGCTGTTAAAACGTGTCCTTGGAATGTGTGAATGGCTAGAAACAAGCTGGGATAGGAGTCCATTTTTACACACGAGCATAGAGTATACATATGCTCGCTTTCTGCCCCATTCTAATCCACAGCCAATTTACAGCACTGTAGGCAACCATTTAGCTAGGTCAATACTAGACAAATAAATGTGTAATGTTGCACTGCATGAATCCCAATAATTCACACACCACCAACACAAGTCATATTAATGTCCTACAATACCTACAGAAGTGACCCGGATACTTTTCATACTTGCGAGTTGCCACAGGGTCCACACTGGGTCAGACTTGATCCCCTTGGCAGTGAATATGAAAGGGGTTACCAAAACTCTGAGAGCAATGTCCTATAAAATTCATATGGTACACCAATACTTTTGGGGAACAATTCATTATTCCTGAGATATAGCCGATTGCGGAAACCCATTTGCTTTTTTTACTTAAAATGGCCACCTAAATTTACATAAAAGTAGGTTGTGAAGGCCTTTAATACATGCTCTATAGTGAGTTCAATTCTTTCTTATTAGGAACTATGCTTTATAGGGCAAATAAATCTCACTGCTTGGAAACCAGGCTACACAGAGACATGGACCAATGAAATATCATCAGCAAAAAATCCCTAGCACGAGGCTGGGGCATGAGGCTAGCATGTCATCACATCTAATCAGCACTAATTCGCAGCACGCTAAGTGTGAGGAATATCGTAAGCAGATGAATAATTTTACACATCAGCTCTCAATTGCTAGATATGCAGCACTGCCAAATATTTCTTGGGCTTCTAAATGAATCGGATTGGGGGGATCTCATTTTCTATTACCATGTGGAAGAAAATTTCAGTAGGAAATTAAAATTAAAATGCCATATTTTGAAAAACAAAATACTAGAAACAAATTATCACAAGCTTGGAGAAAGCCTCTTTTGGCCTCTCATTTGGGTAGTCCTGTATACCCTATCTGTCGATATTTGTGATATTCCAAACAATTCAGTGATTTCGGTTTGATTTTTGATGATTCTAAAACCTCAAAAGCCACAATTATTCTGACTTCCTTCACATTCAACCCGAATAACTTCTTTCTTGACAATTTCAAAATATAAATTTCTAGCACGGTGCCACCTGCAGTCGATATCACCTTTAATCCCCATGGCCTGAATGCATCCTATTTACTCAGATTGTGAATGGAATATGAAGACATTGATCCCAAGCTCACGTTCTTATGTTGACCCACCATGCCGGCTTACATCCGCCAAATACAGAATGGATTGCAGTTACTTTACAATAGTCGGGATGGACAAGACAACTCTTTGATATCCTACTGACCTTCACACAATCATTTTCAAGTACAGAAGACTAAACAGGTAGATATCTACTTCAAACTAAATGTATGTAAATTTTTTTTTGTAATTCTATTATTATGGTCTAGTGGATAAGTCACCGGACTGCAGATCACAAGGTACGGGTTCGAATCCCACCACAGCACTAATGTCCTTTGGCAAGACTCTAATCTACATTGCCACTCTCCACCCAGGTGTAAATGGGTACCTGATATGCTTGAGCGCTAGTTACTTTGGCGGCTCGGCTATAACCGGGTTAATAATGTCTACGCGCTATGAGCATCACTGCGTGACGGATATGAACGCTATATAAGTGGCCATTAACATTATTATTATTATTATTATTATTATTATTAAGCATATTTACTTTACGGTTGGAAGTCTACTTGACTTCATATCACAACTGATACATTCATCTCTTTAGAGCTAGAAGGGTGCTAACTCTATGTAATAGTATATCAGTTAATGACCTTCTGGCTCTTAACAGATACATATTTGATAAAAGTTGGTTCAAGATTAAATTACAAAAAATAATCATCTCAAATTATAGCAGCAACTTTGCTAAAAGTGGAACATATCCTTGATCTACATGTATATTCCTACTCATTATAATAAGCAGTTACATTTGCCATAAACATGATATACTTTAATCCTAACTAAATGAGATTATATTTAGGGGATGATCTCAGGCCAGTTACAAACCTCCAACCAAACAATGATTGAAGGGTACATGTACTTTGAATAATACACCAGTATATTTCTTACTTCCCATCAACAGACCTCTACGAAATGAAGGGAGATCACTTCTGATTAAAATCTCATGATATGAAAAGATACGGGAACTAATAATATTCAAACCATTCAATATTATCTAAAGCTTGGGAAATTCAGTTTAGTCTTTATTCTTTAGTCAGTTTAGTCTTGTTTACCAATAATGACAGTTCCCAATAAAAATCACCTAGACCTATTTATAAACCAGAATCCAAAAGCTGGCATCATGTATTGCAAAGTGTAGATACAAAAGAAGTTCATAAAGAGTGCACTATTTACTCAAAAAGAATTTTGATGCATTTTTTGTTTGTTATCTGCATGCAGACTTTGTATTCTCATAGCGGTGCCCAACCTTTTGAAGCTTCTCGTCAGAGAGACACGCAGCGCCCACAGGTCTATTCTGCCCTCGATTGTCGATTTCCTTGCACGCACACAATGATTTCCGATTTCACAGTGGCCTTCAGTCGTAACAGTCAAAATGGCACGAAAGTTCAAAGAACAAGATCTGTAAGCATGCACATGTTTGTTTTTTAGATGTTGAAGGCAGATATCTATAAATTAATAAGTTGTGAATACACAGCTAAATGATAAAAAGAACGTTTGTTATTCTAAAACTACAATGGGAATTCAGCTGCTGCAGCTACATGTATACAGAGGAAAAACAGCCAAGAAACTGTCACCTTTCTTTTCGATCAAAAAACCTTTTTATGAAGTGCCAAATGAGCTTTTTCATTTATTTATACAAGAAATTCCCCCAATCCATATCAAGAGATTGGACATCAAAATAAGGACCACATTTTTTTCATCCTTCACATTTTATTCATGAACAATTCCTTTTTCTAAAAAAACAGTTTCTTGTTCACTCTACTACACAAAATAAGGCCTGTAGGACGTTTTGAAGCTTGGCCAATGTTTTAGCAATACTGAACATTTATTTTAAATGCTAAATGTCAAGAGTGCTTTCTGCCAGTACATACGATGTGTCTATAAAGTTGCATGGGATACGCCAACAGCTAGATCACATACCAAGAGATAAAAAGGATGAGAGCTGGAGGCAATCATCCTAGAAATGGATGTCTTTTAGAATTTTAGAATCTCGTTAGTATGGAAAGATCCCTCATTTACCCTCTCTCTGCACAAAATATTTGCCTAGGGTTGCATCCGTGGTTGCATGTAGCAAATAAGTGAATGGTTATTTTGGCCCCTAGCACTGTGTATCTGCTCTGGTACAAACAGGCCCGATGTATGCACAGCAGTCTCTTACAGGACGTTCCCACTGAGATTCAATGGCTGCACCAACAGTTACAAAGTGGTGCGCAGCCCCTAAAGGAATATGCAATTTTGCACGATTGTGTGAAAATGTGTTCATCTGCGTCTCTATAGTAGAGCCCATGTGTGCACAGCAGACTCGTACAAATGTGCCCACTTTCAGGTGCAGGTATTTCCTGAAATTCCCAATAAATTGTGTCTGGTGAATGATTGACAATCTCAAATGCTAAACCAAACGTGAAGATAATAAGATGACATAACTTTACATTGCTAAAAATTTAACCTACCCATAAACATGTTTTTGGACTGTCATAGGCAAACTTTAGATTTCTGGCTGATTATAACAGGAATTTTGTTATACTGTTTGGCAACATTACAATCCTAACTGTCTGTTTTAAAAGACCAAGCCCAAATTGCATTCTCTATCTCTATCTCTATCTCTCTCTCTCCCTCCCTCTCCCTCTCTCTCTCTCTCTCTCTCTCTCTCAATCTCTCTCACCCTCTCTTTTCTCTCTTATCTGTTTGTACATGCTTCATTACTTCTCTGACATCACTGTTCTTCACATAGTACATCACAGATTCAAACAGAAGGACAAAACAGAAAATTATACGCAAGAACACTTTTTGATTGTCGCATGAAGCATTTGTTATAAATGCATTAATGCACTTCCCGAAAGGTAAATAAAATTTCATAAGACCTTATGGAGGATAAAAATTGTTGGAAGAAAACAACTTTGTGGTTGTCATTGGAAAAACCTCAATGTTCCGTTGGAACATAAATCGAGTTGTGGTTTTTCAATATCAAAATACCATATTTGCATTACTTGTGCAGTATTTGGAAGGAGAGGAATTGCTTCTGATATTAAAGTGATTTGGTAACTTTGTAGAGGCTTGATAAAATCTGAGCTGCCTGGCGTTACAATGCTATCAGTATATGTAATATGGTATAAAAATGAAGCCCAGGGGAGAAAAAAGCACTTCGAAATCATCATGTGCTTCACAAAAGTAAACATATGCAAGTGACCAGAAATGCCAGACTCATTTTGCCCCATCGACTCAGTGTTAGACTAAAGCGTATGGCCATACGCTTTCGTAAATGGGAGTATTCAGTCATAGATATCTTAATAATAGCATTATATATTTGAAAAACTTTCTATGCCTGGCTATTTGTTTATCCTTCTGAACATCATTATACAAGACAGATATCAAAATTCAACAATTTTATTAAATCAAGCCTCCACAAAGTTACCGAATCCCTTTAAGGATTTGGTCTCTATGGATTGGGTAATATGATGGAATTGAAAAGTTAAGTTCACTTCTTTTTTCTTATAACGCCTACTTGCATATTTCCCACCCTTCTTCTTCTACTGTACCCTTCCTCCGCTGTTATCTATCGTAGATCCACAGTATTTCATAATATTGTTCAAGTTAGTACATTAGTTACACAGTTTGACAAGAGAGTGAGGTAGAGCGAGAGAGGTGCATTTTGTGCAGGAACTTTAAGATAAGTAGGTTTAGACTGTTTCTTGACAAGATAGACAATGGTACTAAATATCCGAATAAAAACTCGAAATAAAAATGAAAATCAAGTAAAATTGAAGAGCACCGGAAAAATATGTCCTCCCTCACTCAACCCTCGTCCGTTGTCCGTTTGCTCCTATAACAATCCTTTCAACTCCTTAACATTAACACCTGGTCAGAGCAAGAAGGTTGTTGACTCACATCATCTTATACAGGGTTAACACCCTTCTGGCTCTCAGCAGACCATTTCTTTCCATTTGCTGTTTTTTAAATTTTCTTCCATTTTTCATTTCCTCCGCAAGGCTTCTTAATCTGTTCATTGCAATCAACCTCTTTTAGGTAGAAGTAACAATACTGATAATATACTTAGGGAAATAAATAGATCGTAAAGGATCGAAATAAAAATCTTTGAGGATATTATTTTTCAACCTCAAAATATAATCTTTTGTATCATCACAGCACGAAGCCTATACCATTCTGACAAATCTCTCTCGATACATTCTGTGGTATATATTTGATATGGTTGTAACACCACAATGAAATTACAAATGCTATTTGATAACAGTATGATCACAACTAAGAAAACAAAATATGCTGGGAAGTCTGACTAAAGAAAACTGATTGATGGCATGTGAATAATAAACAGATTAGTGTAAGCATATTTGATATACAAAACAACCACTTTAGAAATGAAAAAATATATGAAAAGGTGGAATAAATATTCAAAATGGAAACTTGGAATAAATTAAAATTCAAAATGAAATGAACAAACACCAGTGAAACTTAACCCATGAAAACAAGAACATGTGATGTCACAGCAAGCATTACATTGTCTTGTTTGGAGCCAGAAGGGTGTTAACTAGTAAACTTTAACACATAGTTAACGTCCTTCTGACTCTCAACAAATGAAATGGACTTACCCTAGGAAAGATGATGTTGTATTCTGATTGTGCTTTGTACTCAGCTGCCAGTAAGCTACTAGCTTGCATGCTAATCACCGTCACCTCATCCTCATGATATTCTTTGAACTTGGCGTATATATCCTGAAAAGGGAAAGGAGAAAGAGAGAAAAATATTATCATCTCGAAAAGATTAAGCATGAGAATAGAGCGATGCATGCACAAAGTATTTTTTAATCATTTATGGGCCTCATGCATTAAAGTGTACTAATCACCTAAAAAAATAATTTGTGTAGAGCTAGAATGTATAAAATCAAACTCAAAACACTTATATGGGTTAACAGTTAAGGCATACATGAAGAAAATAAAGGCAAACATAAAACCCCCCTCGCGCAGAACCCAACTCCAAGTTGGGTTCCGCGCGGACCCTTATCATATGCGAGCGCGTACTGTTGCGTCATCTAGTCTCATCACAAGTCACTGTAATGTTTATTGGAGTGTCTTTCAACTTGCAATATCTCTTTATAGAATCAACATCTGAAGCTCATATGTTGAATATAGTAGAGCAACATGGAACCCCTAACATACAGAGAAAAATATTTTTTGGTGATTGGTGATTCACTCTAAAGAAATCATTAGGCTCGGCTCCACACCTAACTTTCTTTCACAAGGAAGTTCAGGAGGGCATTTCATGAAAGGACTTGTCAGATATTTTATCCGACAAATTTGCTCTCAGCCAATCAGATGCATGGATTTCAGTAGCATATAACAGTTGTCGGATAAAAAATCTGACAACTTCTTTTCATGAAACGCTCCCCAGATCAACACTTTTAGGGACAGTATGCACAGCCCCCTGGAGACTATATACAAGGACATACTGGTCAAATTTATAATTTTGGGGGTCCAAGGGAGCGTTTCATCAAGCGTTTTGTCAGTGATTTTTACCGACAACTGTTATAAGCTACTGAAATCCTTGCATCTGATTGGCTGAGAGCAAATTTGTCAGTAAAAATCAATGCTCCCCAGGATTAAAAATCAGGGGGTAAATGTGCACCAGACCCCAGTAAATGTCAAGCACTGAATAAGGCAGGAACACACCCATAGGAATAGAGAAGGTGCACATACATCTACATCTAGCCAATGATCAAGAGTTCATAATAGCTATAAAGCGCTTAAAGAAGCGTACTGATTTTACAGTCTAGGTTACATAGTAACCTGCAATGTAGTTGTCTTTATCCATTGCAGTAGCACTGCCATAGAGAAAAAGACAATAAAAATATGATATTTGATCCTTTCTAAGACTGAAACTTTCAGTTCCACTACCCCCTAGAGAGGAAAAAGGAGAAGAGAGTATCAAACAAAAGTTGGGAAATAGTTCTATTTTGACTGAAATCTCAGATCTGGATGCACTTTTCAACTTCCAGGGTTCAGGGGAGCATTTCATCAAGCGTTTTGTCAGTGATTTTTACTGACAAATTTGCTCTCAGCTAATCAGATGCAAGGATTTCAGTAGCTTATAACAGTTGTCAGTAAAAATCTCTGACAAAATGCTTGATGAAACGCTCCCCTGAAGCGACAACAACAGAAATCTAAATGGGGTGTGGATGTCAGGATTCTGGCCCAGAATTCACCCCCAGTCCTATAATAATCCAACAAGCCGCTGATGGAAAATTCATATGCCCAATGCCAAGGTTTAAATTGAACTTTAGATGCGTGGTCACGATCTATTAGGAGCTCTAGCACTTTACCCAGGCGATGTGTGATTGTACCGGTTTCTATGGCATGTGCATGCAGTACTGTCTGCCAAGGGAGTATCAGACAAAACATGGCACTGAGATATGAGATGATTTTGTCATGGTCATTTTATTTCAAGTAACAGCTCTCTGCATTTTAAAAAGTGAGGATTTTTCTTTCGTTTAGTTTATAGTGTTATTGTTCAATTTGTTTCATTCAGTATTTATATCATACATTTCTTTTTTATATAACGTGTAATGTGTGTTTTTATAATAACTGTGTTCCCTCTATACACAAATTTCTAGAGTAGGTTTTCAGTTGATTCATATGTATGTTTATTTTTCTTTTAATCTTTTTATATATGTTCTGGTTTTTTAAATCATATAAAAGAAGTTATGTACTTTTAATTTAAATTCGGGGCTCTCTAGAAGAGCAGGTCCAAAAATATACTGAAAATGAGACCACCCTGTAGAAATAAAACTGAAATAATTAACAATAATAAAGTTAATAAGCTTGAAATTAACCTACAGTGGTCGCTCACATGCCAACCACTCAACAGAGTTTTATGCATGAACCTGCAGTAGTTTTAACCCTTTCAGAACAGGAATTATTCAAGAGCTAAATTGATCACATTTTGTTCTTCAAATTGACAACACTAATATTTTTCTTTTAGTGCTACATGGAACTAATAAGGTGTAATGTCTTTGAAAACAATACACAGGGCTACAAATTTGACGACAAGTTGAAAAGATTGCCAATTTTGATAAATAATTATTTTGAACCTCTCAATGTGTTGCCAATTTAAGGATTTTAAAGCTTATTCTCGTTTATAAAATTCCTGACATCAAACGCAATATGGTCATGCACAAAAAAATGGACATATTGTGTGCAGAAATTTTTGCTCTTTTTACTTATGCATCTGGTTTATTTTATGTAGCTCTGAATTAAAAGTTATTGAGCCAAACCACATAATGTGGTCAATTATCCTGAAAGGGTTAAGAGAGTAGGAATGCTTTTTCACACTGTTACAAACTGAGCCTGCATGATCAGTTAGTCACGGACGGACATTTGATAAATTCTGAAAGTTAGGTGTTTGCAAAATAAGTAAAGAATTAGACCGAGCTTTTTTATGTGTTATTGAGAAAGGTATTATTACTAAAGGAGTTTCAATTGGATAAAATGTGGTTGTCATGGATACCTACTATGCTTAGAATCCTTAAAATGTTTGATGTCAGGGACGGATGAAATGCTAACACTTAACCGATTGGATTCAACTACCATATACAAGTACAGTGAATTTAACAAAAATTTGAAAAAGGCCACCCATCTCTTGTCAATTCAGGGGTTCACCCGATTTTTTTGATTTTTTTTTTTTGTATGAAAAAGATATGACCTCATGTTGGGGGATTTGCTACACAATCAGTCAAACTTATTTTAAGCTTAATGTTCCTTATGACAATAGCAACAGATGTTCAGAAAGCAATCCATGAAGAGGGAAAAAATAAAAGTCCCTTTTAACTAATATTTTATTGGGGTGGGGAACTTGAGAACTGCAGTTTTCATCTTATTTTCTGTCTGGAGCATTTTTCACCTTTGAAAATGGAGTAATGTTTTACAGTCCATTTACTGCAATGAAATCTGCCAAGAAATGCACAGTCCTATAGTGGTTTCATAGATGAGGGAATGTGGGCCTGAAGTCTAGAATGGGTGAAATACAAGAATGAAGAGGTGTTTATGACTAGCCTGACATGCAGTGTGAATAGTTTTCATCCCTCCTTGATTGCAAGCTTCACGACCATTGGCAGATCCAATCTCTTTCCAATTTAAATTCCACTGCATCATTGCCAATTCACCTGCCACTTATATTCCAATCTTTCCCCCTTCATCCCCTCTCTCCGGGTCTAATTGCTGGGGCTGGACCTCGCCTTCTTTCATCACCCTTTCATCTTATTCCTCTTCCCTTGTCTTTATGTTGTCTTCCTTTGTTTCTTTCCAATATATAATTCTCCCATTCTATCTTCTCATTCCTCTCTACTAAGGACTTCATATCCTATTCAGTCCTTATTCATGTACTACAAGTAGTCCCTTTTTTTGGTACCCTTTTATTCTCTCTACAACTTCTCCATTGACATCATTTATCTTCCTCTCCTTTCCCTTTTCTCCCTCTCCTTTCCCTTTTCTCCCTCTCCTTTCCCTTCTCTCATTACAAAAATTACTTAAAATTTTTCTTATTGGTAAGGAAATCTTTTCGGAATTTGATTTAAAAATTTGCCCTCAAGAAAATATTGTCGGTTGAGAGGCAGAATGTCTTTAACTGTGTTTTAAATGATATGAGTAAACACCTTACCGGCTCTCAGCAGACAATATAATATGTTCTAAAATGCAGGGGATATTTGAAGGGCTAAAGTAGCAACTTTAACAGCTTTGGTTTCAAATCGCCATTGTCATCACCATTACCGTTACCCTCAGGCATCATCATCAACATCACCATTAGCAATTCAAAATCACCATCACCATCATCACCATCCCTAGACACCATCATAATCGTTATCGCTGTCGCTGTCGTTGTCTCAGTCATCGCAACTACAAATCTCTTCTCATACATGTTGCTTATCCCATACAATTACGATAACTACAGTAATCAGATGTGACTAAAAATATCCCTCCTCTCCAGAAACTTATTTTTCATACCCTCTCCATATTTCCTCACTTGGCCATTTCATTATCAGAGTAGGGCCATCCCGATCCCAATCCCAATCAAAGAGTCAATTTCAGTTCCCGGTCACTCCATCAAATTTACGCCAAAAAAATACTGATCGCCTCCTCAGTCTCCACAATTACCAATGTTTCCATCCTCGAGATTGCAAATTATCCATCTTTGATTAACGTCAGACGTACGCATGATGCTCATTCCTCATCCCGATACTAATAATATGTACATCGAACACGATCACAAAGACTGGAAAAGTAAACCTAAAGGCAGCTTCAACTGCCTTCTGCATCACTTCTTGATATGGGCTAACACTACGATCACATATCACAGGGAAACCTGTCTATAAAGACCACTCTAGGGAGACACAAAATTCGGTCTTTATGAGCAGGTGGTCTTTAAATACAGGTTCTTTTAATACACATTTCAATGAGAAACACTTTTCAAGGGAAACAAAAAATGTGGTCTTTATAGACAGGTGGTTGCTAAAGCAGGTTTGACTGTACATAATCTGAACATAGTCAATACAACATTGTTCTTGAGTTAATTTCAGGAAAGTCTTTGCGATCATGTGTTTGATAAGCCACTAAGTACTCGGTAAAACTTTCAGTGTAGTCAATGAATAATACACATATTTTTGGTAGAGAATATTTTCCCTAATTTGCATGTTTGGCATGAGAGCTCACTTTTCGTAATGTGACAGTTGACGGGAAAGGATATATTACATCAATCAAAAACTATTCAATTTCACTAAATTCAAGTTCCCAACAAACTTAAATTGTGGTAATATTCTATAATGTATGAAATGTTAATCATTTCCTGTTAACTCATTTCCCATTCCCTACAACTTGGAAAACATCCCAACTTCATCAAGTTCATGGAACTTTTCCCATCTGAAATCAAGCTACAGCCTAGAAAGTGGTATTCCTGACGATAATAATAATTATGTCTCCCAAACTAAAGTAAGATTAACTGAATTTACTACATAATTTGTTTTTTAATGTACAGTACTGAGTCTATCACTTTTATCCTTCTCTCTTGTAAACATATTAAATGACCACCATGCTGTAAAAGTTGACACATTCGTTGTTCTTTCTCAATACCTTGCACTCACATTCTCAAACCTGAGCATAACGAGTTTAGGTTACCCAACTTCTCATTCTAAAATTCTTGGTGCCAGGCCATCTATTTTGGTGGCCCTACAACAGATATATATATATACATGTATATACTGGCATATATCATAGAACAGAAAAAAATAGGACTCACCTTAAGATCTGTACTTGCTCTATCATAAATAGCTGTCAGGCAACCAGGCCTTGTATCTTGGACGAATAAATCCTTATCCACATTTTGAGATGCCTTGTAGTGATCTGTAGTATTCTTGAACTCCTCTAAGGATGAAACAGCTGTAGGAAAGAAGAAATAGAAAAGAGGCAAACGATGAGAACTTGAAGTGGAAGATTTTGATGATACCTTTAAGCAGGAGCCTTGAGGTATAAAAGGAGCACTGACCGATAAGTTATACTCGAAGTACAAATCTGTTTTAACGCAGTGATCACGAACAAAAACATGTCAATCATGATTAGGACAGAAATCTATACAACACCATCAGTGAGTGAGCAGCTAATTGCAAATCCATTTACTTACATGCATGATGAATGCAAATGATTTTTCAATTTTGTTTCTACAGGTATCTATTGAGCCACAGAGACAGGTGATATGTAGGCCTATACTCTAGACTCAGACATACCCATTTCCATTGAGAGGGGGAACAACCATACTCTCTACCTTCAACAAGAGGTGCACATCTTAGTGTGCCTTCCAGAAGGACGTTGAATCATGGTCAATCCACATAATTTAATGTAGTGTGATATCTATTGCTTGGTTCTATGCTATATACTGCGACAGAAATTGCTTTGCTGTCAATCTCCAACACTAAGCGCATTCCAGCTTCAACCATAGCCACAACACTAGCTACATTTATACAGGACTTGTGGTTTCAAAACTTTCAAAACAAAGTAAGCGATAATTTAAGTTAATTCTCTAACCCTAACCCTAACCCTAGGCGTAAACCTAACCTACACTGTAACATCCAAATGCACCCGTAATCCTTTATCTTCATATTTAACAAAATGAAACTCCCCAAAAAATACCAGAGCAAATGAACAATCACCCCTTGCTAATGTCCTTTTGTCAGGCACATAACATTTGGTCAGAAAGGCAAGAAGGGCATTAACTCATCAACTTTAACCCCTACCATGCCGTGGGCGGCAAATCCCGCCCCAAAATGTGAGTGTTGAACATTTTGTTTAGGCTCAGAATGGTTTGAAAATTCTTCCTCATTCAGAAAACTGTGCCTCGAATATAAGTTTTACTCCTAAGCAATAAATCTTTGCCCAGTTTGCTCAGGAAAAAACTCATAGAAAGTTGATATTCAACTCTTGAAAGTTAATTTTTGACGATTGCTAAAAAATCTGGTGGCATAGAAGGGGTAACACTGAGTTAACGCCCTTCTCGCTCTCAACAGATGCCTGCCTGGATCCCTAATGAAGAAAGCCTCTCAGAGCAGGATCTCAAATCACGCTTTCAAAATGTTCCAAACTCACTTTCCCAATGTTGGACTTTTAACAAGCCAAAAGCAAGATGTGGTGGAAGGCAGGAGGAACTAGTTTAACATGCCTATTGCCATTTCCTCTCTGACGTCCCATTGAAGGCCACGCATGAGTAAGGAGATTTCGCCTCACGCTCGCTAGCGATTGGATATGAAAAGTGACAACATGAACGGTGAATTTCAAAAGAAGTAAGAGCCTGCTCAGACGACAGGAAAGTTCTACGAGATTCATATCAAGAAACGTTGTATCAAGAAACGTCGTATAAAGAATCATCGTTTATAGAATCATCGTGTATCAGGTTACGTCATGGACAGCGATGGAACATACAAAATGACAGCTGATAGGTCACATCAGGATGCACACACGATAAGCCCCGACCAGTAAATACAATTTTCGTACAATACGTTCAGACTACATGAGGATGCTGACTCTTTATCGAGTTTTCATTCGAAACAATGCTCAAACATCCGTTTCACTATACAACGTTTGAGACTACAAAAAATTAATAGTATGTAGCTATACAGTTTTTATATAGCGATACTCTAAATTTAGGTGGTCTGAATGGGGGTAAGAGTTCCAAAGAAAGCGATTTTGGGTGACTATCCCAGGAAGAGACCTGCTAACAACCCATCTATCCAGAGTGGCATACATTACTCATCATGTTCTGTAGTTGAATGTCACTGACGTACACTCCTCAATTTAGTTTACTAAGAATCTTATATGCCTTTTATAAACTTACAGTTTACATGCGTACCGGTATTCAGGATTGATGATTAGAGATGCCCCCCCCCCCCCATGCATCATCAAAAAACAGCTTTCTTTTTACATCTCTTACATGTAACTTACAACTCCTTGAAATCCCTGATAAAGAATCTGTGTCACCAAAATATCATACAAAATGTACTAGAAAATGATCTCTCTTGAAAATGAAATGACTTAGCCAAACAAATCAAAGCTATTCTCAGAACTACTGTGTAGCATATTCCTCTTTAAATATTAGGTAATGGTATAAATATTCAGATTTATGAGTGCATTAAGCAGAGAAATGTTACCATCACATTTCAGGAAGGCAGGGACAACTCACAAAGCACCCCCCCCCCCCCCCCCCGTAATAAAGATAAAGATGTATAATATACATACATGTATGAAAACATGCTAGGAAGTAGAAAGCAATCGAGTCCCAGACACCTGTAAATGAGCTCTATTAATTTTTTTTTTTTTCAAGAGGTTTGGAAAAACGTTAAACTGTAAAATATTGCTCTGCAATATAAATAATATTTTTTTAAACAAAAATCTAAATAGATATCCCGTGTACACAAAGAGTAGTAACCAAGCCAATTTGAGATAAGTGACAGGTCTAGAGTACAAAAATAATGAGCAAAGGAAAAGCAGAAGAAACTAGAAATAAGAAGATGTCGAGGTGAGGAGATGAGAGAAGGAAGATGGTGGGTGTGTGGCACAGGATATAGCAGTAGGCCTGCAGGGAGCAAAGAAATGGAAAGGGAAATTGGCACTGCACCCTCCCCGAGATCGGATCAAACAAAAATCAAATACGTTTCCTTCGCATGCGTCAGCACAATGAATTCTCTCCCGATCTCGTTCATTTCATAAAGCATTATCGCCTAATTTATTCATCAGATATTCAACACGAAGCAATGAGAAAATGGGTCCCCGGAGGCAAGGCTGCAAAATAAAATTGGTTCAACCTCTTCCTCTGATATCTCTCGAACATGCCACATAGTTTTCCTTTTGCGTCATAGCGATTAAATCCTAACAATTGTATCATATCTGGAGGGGTTCTACACTTACACCTATTCTCCTTAAATGTTTGAGAGAAAGTGGATTAAATTAGAGAGGAGCCTTGAAGTTGTATTACTGTTTGGTAACACTAACTACTTATGGGATGTGCGCAAGAAGGCATTAAATCACCAGACACGATATACAGTAGATGTACAATGTAAAACATACACCATGCAAAGTAGGCACATTTGTTGTTCTATTATATTATTCAGAACTGCACTTTTGATGTCTGGGCTCAATGAGATGAAGAAAAGGACCCACACTGGAAAATTGTTGAGGCTGTATTTCATGAACTTTTGAGTAATTGTACTTCAGTTTAAAACATAAATGTCAATAACCCGTTTGGCTGAGCAAGGAAAGGGTTATTTTGTACTCTGAAGTCTGTAAAGGCAACATGCACTGTAGAAGAAAAGATCTTAATTCACCTTTTTAAAAATATACTTGGGAGTTGGGACTACATGAATGTATGATCTCTCATGGATAAGGGTCTCCAGCAAATATATTGTTAACAGTGTAATATTACAAAATATGGGCACACTAGTACTTAAGTTTTAAGATTGATTGTAATTCTATCATGACAGAATGTCACACAACGTTCAAAAATATTATCCAAATCAGCTCAAAATTATTTTTGAAAATAATTTGAAAGTAATAACAGGTGTGAATAACTCATAAACTATCAACAATTATAACCTTTGAATAAAAGGTTTGTTTTTTAGTCTTGAATTTGGTTAAAATGCATAGAATACATGTCTGTGAGCTAGCTAGCTTTAGATGCTTGGTGAGAACAAAAGTACATTCACTTTCTACAGGTGAACTTTTCTTATTGCTAGACTTCTCGTCTGATTCTCTCTAATGTCATCACATTCACTGGCTTACTAAATATATTGATCTTAAACTTCATTCACACACAACACAGTGAACTGCCTCCAAAAAAAAAAAGAAACACTGCAGCAACATAAATTTAAGTCTATATAATTTAAGCACAGTGCACCTCACATTCCTCTATCTTTAATGATACACAGATAAGGGAGCAATTATGGGTCCTTGCCCAGATATTTTTTTCTCACCCAAACTTGCCATTCATTAGCATATAAAATAGTTTTAATTTTGTGCAGTGGTTTATTGCGTCATGTGTAAATGAGCCTTTAGAAAAGTTTATACAGCTGTGCAATCTCCATCATCGTGAATGATGGTGGATAGGCATCTATTTACCTTCCAGTCTGCTCCACCAGTTTGAGGTAAAATTTGCCATTTCTGCCATTTATACGTTGGAGACAAAATCCTCTCTCACATGGGGGATATTACATTAAAAAATTCATTATATATACAAATATATCTAAAAAAATCATCATGTGTGTAAAAATTTAATACATTAACAGGTGATATCTAAATGATTACTGCTTTGTCGTGTATATAGATGTCATGTGATGCTACAAGCCATGGAGGCACATATCAGTGAGTCTATTCTTTGCATTGGGTAATGTAAGTTTCAATGAAGGTAGACCATCTTGGTGATTTCAGAAGCTCACTACTTTAAAAAATAAATATATAAATCAAACTTTTTTCCCAAGCATTACGACTCATATAAAGCAAGATCTGCTAAGAGCTGGATGGCATTTACGCTCTTCTATCTCTCAGCACATCAAATGACATGAAAGTCATGAAAGTCATTTCGAAATTTCGAATGATAGAAAAATGCCCTTTACAGCTTCAAATTTCACTGTATTGATAGTTCTTCGATTACATAGAACACAGCGTCTTCACAAAACAAATGAAGGACTTGCTATGCATTGCCATGATTAGATGCAAGAGAAGTGGCGGAGATGTGTCTCATTTGGCCACCTGTCTATCACGACCATGTAATTTTGTCTTCGCAGTGCCAACTTAACACACTCCCACGGCCCCTCAGCACATTAACGTTTTAATGTGCCAGCGTGCAAGAGACGCGAACTTGCACTTTCATAAGCTCTGCACCGCCTCTGCACCGCCTCTGCACGTAAATCCACACCACGTACGACTGCTACCGAAGCAGGTATGTTTAGCTAAGGAGCAGTTCATCCGCTGACCCTTGCCAATCCTCAAATTGGTAACTAGAAACCCTCCTATCCATCTAATTCGTTCAAATGAAAAGAGTACATCTCCACCCTAAATGAAGAGTGATGGAAGGTCTCCATCGAGAAGTCAATTAGAGCTCTTTGCGATGGAATTCCTTCCGCCGTCCACACGGAGATAGAAATTTAACCAATAATGCCTCTTTCTTTCTCTTAGATTCTTCCCCCATTATTGATATAAGATATTCATCTAGATTTAGATATCACTATTCACAAGACAGGAGGGCGGAAATTAGTCACAATTTTGAAGCGGATGGTAATGATTTAAATATAATTTGAATATAATTTGAAAAAAAGTTATTTTTGTTTATTGACGAAACGAACCCGTTTGTTATTCTCAGATGATAGATGAAAAGCATTTTTCTATCATTTTAGCCTGCAATCAATATAGATTTGGCATTCATTACATAGAATTGTCCAGTAGAAGGTCATTAGGATAAGTAATATAGTCCAATTCAGGCTCATTGTCAGAGAAGATAAGGAGATATTGCAGGTAAATTTCAACCACTGTAATCTGTTTGCTTAGAATCTCTGAAACCTTATCACCAAGATATCTGTCAGCAGACGCTGAGGCATGTATGAGAAATATGATTTCAAAAGCTTTACAAGTTCACTGACTTGCTCTTAAATTCCAAAAGTTAACTAAAGAAAACTAACATGACCGTGATATTTACAACACTACAACTAAGCACAAAAACAATTAATGAAATCATTTTTATATGAAATGTATTTTTCTTCTGATATAATTATTCTTGTCAGTTTAGTAAAGAGTAAACTAAAGAGTAAACTAAAGAGTAAACTAAACAGCTTGAGTTTTCAACAAAAAAAAACAATACTCCCTGAGCTGCAATGAGGATAAGTCATACACATGTAAGTTGTATCGAATTGAATTACTTATTGGTTTCTGCCCACTTTTGAAGACAAATCTGAGGCAAAATGGGGATAGAAAAAAAAATAACATAAAACTGATCGGGGATCTTGAAATGATGACTGGCTTAAATGCACTATAAAAGGTGAAAGACCTGGGCCCTGTATAAACACAAAGGTTTGCAATCACCTGCAAAATGGAAATGGCCAATCAAGATCATCATTGAATGCATGTATTGTTCAAAACCAATCAGAATCGTTTCAAATTTGCAATCGATCACAAACCTTTGTGTTATGGGCGGCCCAGATTGGATAGTGGGTCACCAATCTATTTGAGGCTCAAAATGGAATAGGGTCATATCATGATATCAACTGTTCAGAGACACAAGGGCATTAAATCATCTTATTTAACAGAGAGCTAATGCTGCTCTGGCTCTCAAGAGATGATATTGAATAATATCTGCAAGAAGGGCATTACCTCATATACTTTAACACAGCTACATGTGTATTAATGCCCTCCTGGATCTTCACAGATGGTAAATGTCCAGACTTCAAACAAATATAGCAGAATGAGGGAATAAAATAGAGTAAAGAGAAAAGTAATCAAAATGGCATTTCCTCCTCCTCTTGGAATCATCCAATTTAGATTCCAACCATCATCTCCCTCATCTCTAAATGATTTCTGATCGATTGCTATCTCCCAGCAGTCAACAAGGCCTTGGTCAATCCCATTTTATCCTTTTCTCCCGCTGGAAATGATTTTGTAAACGCCTCAAGACATTGCATATTGTTTGTTTGGAGCCAGAAGGTTGTTAACTCGATGTAAATATATGAGTTAACTCTTTCGAGACAATTGACCACATTTTGCGGTTTGGCTCAATAACTTTTGATTCAGAGCTCTAAAATATATACCAGATGCATGAGTAGAAAAAGCAAAAATTTCTGTACACAGATACACAAATATTATGCAATCATGCTGGCAAATTGCCCTTCTTTAGCATGTACACAAACGTTGCCAATTAGGACATAGGCCAGATTTTTGCTCAGTGGATGAAAGATCTTATAAAGGATTTTTTTTTTTTGCTCAAATATATACATGTGTATTTCATAAAATAATAGAAATATTTCTACTTTGAATTTCACATGAAGCCATTCCAGGTGGAAAAAAGGAAAAATGAAATAAATTCACTTTTAATTTCCATTCATTCACATTCAAACTTGCTTCTTGTCCCTCCTCCCACGTTTTCGTTTCTATCTAGATCTTAACAATTTCTTTCGACCGTTCATTATACTAGCCATCTTACCCGTATCGCGATTTTTGAAATGGAGCGTTTAGTGCATAAACGTGTTTAAGATGTGGGATTTTTAGGCAGGAAAAACAGGATATAGTACAATTTTTTGGACTTTTTGTTGCTATGATGTACAGCACTGTGTACAGCACTGTTGATTTCCTATGCGCGCGGAGAAGTTTATAATCGATTATGTTCATGATCGACTGTATGTGTTATGAAACAGTGTTTATTTTTACCTTTGACCCCAGTGATGACCCCAGTGACGTTTTAAAAAAAAAGCCAACCCCTTTGGTGAAGATCTGTCGAAGGATCTAGGAGGAGTAGGGGAACAAACAGACAGACAGACAGACGAACAGACAGACAGACAGACGAACAGACAAACGGTTCTCGAATTATAGTATGATGATGATGATGTACCTCTACTTCTTACATGAGTCTTTTTCTCATTTTCATCTACTTCTTCTTCCCCTTCTGTTTCCCCTCCTGCTCCTCACCCACTTATCTCCTCATTCTTCTCTCTTTCCCCCTTTCCTATCTACATGTACTTCTACTAATTCTCCATCTTTCATCATTTTCCGTATTATCCCTATTATAACACCCTGTCCTAGTCTTTTTATTCTTATTTTCTTCTCCTTTCTTGGTAAATTTCCTTTTGTTTTTAAAGGGGAAAACCCCAAACTTCATTGGATGTAGATCTATGCATGTTGGGTGAGAGACGTTTCCAGTATCTTCTCCGCCATCTTCAAGTGGTTTACCGACGATGACATGTTTTCTCGATGAGATGCATGGCGACAGTTGTTGAAAAACAAATGTGTATAATGAAGCATGCGTCCATGACATTTCCTGGGCCAGTGGGATATCACATTGTTTTGTCTTACTCTTTTAACCCATAGCAGTTCAGTTTTCTTAAGGTCTCAATAAATAATCAGCCTTTCTCCTCAAATTGGCATCAGTTATACATATTTTCCACTCCTACATATTTTAAAAAAAAATGAAAATATATATTAAATGAATCAATGTTAATTAAAATAATTAAAGTCAACAAAAATTACCAACATTTATATGAAAATAGTGATTACAAATTTCACATCGCATTGCCAACTTAGGGACTTTCATGATTAATTACAAAGAAATCATTTTTATTCATGAATGGCACAAAGTACTGCAATAGAAATAGACCGAAAAAAATTCTGTGATTAAAATTGCTCTTTCTGTTCACGTACATGTATAATGTGTAATTGCTAATGTTCTGGATCACAACATATTTCAAAAACATCACTAACAGGAGACACTGAACTGTTATGGGTTAACCTCTACAATGCCTAACCAGAACTATGTCGGGGTGAGCATGCAATGTTTACCCAACAGATAGATATACAGATAATCCATGATGATTATGATCAAGTCAATTACACAATTTAGAACATGTGTATTTAATCGCCATTAGGATGTTATAATATCAAGAAAATTAGGAGTGGAATGAGGGAAATTAGGAGTGGAATGAGGGAAATTACAAACATGCAAAGAAATAAACATGGAAAGAGAATGAAATCATCATTTACCTATATGTATACATGTAGGCAGGGAGAAGAAAGTACAGCTACATGCATGTATTGGAATGTGCTAGAAAGCAATAACAAATTGGATACCGCAACCAGTAGCGACTATGAAGAAAAATACTTTGTCAAGCAATATCATGCAAGAAATTCAAATGCCACAAATAGCATTTAGAAGGCATCAAATAGTTTAATAGTGTCAGAAAAGGGAGAAAAGTCAACCTAACTAGACTATTTTTTTATATTCTTCACACACAAACAGAATTGTACTAAGAGAGTTGAAATAATCATGAAAATTTCATGAAAAATCTTCTTCTTACGTTAGTGCTGCTTCAATGTCTGAAGATAACCCAAGAGCAGGTGTGAAACCCTCTAGCGTATTCTTTATTTTTCTACTGATCATCATGTCATCGAAGCATTTGAACAATGAGACATAAATGACTGATTTCTTTGCTCAAATATGACAGGCAGGCAATCAGACAGCAATGTTTTGATAATGGGTGATGTGGAAAAGAACAATCGATCAGAAATCACAAAGCACCTGCACAGTTTCCCCCGGTCAGTAACCCAACAGGAAAATTATTATTCCACCGTTGGGAACACCACCAATACAGGTGAACTTCCTGGAATAACGCTTGTCTCGGCACGAAGATGGTATTGGGTACACACAGTACAGAAAGCAGTGAAAAACATACTAAGGCGCTGTCAAGGAATGGCTGTGGACAGCTGCAAAAGAGCTCTTGTAAAAAAAAAAAACACCATTAAATTTAATACTTACAAATCACTGCATGGAAAACTCAGTTTTACAATTGAAAGCCTCTATAAAGTTCCTGTGAACTAAACAATATTTGTTATGCTCATGTAAGGTTTCAACCACTCCTCCATAATGCTGGATATTACTTATTGATGTTCCTAACTGATGTATGAGAAATTTAATCAATGAAATCAATTTATTTTTCTATTTTCTATTTATTCTTCCCCTAATTCTCTTTTTGTTATTCCTAGGCTTAGCACAAAGTGGGGGGAGGGAACCTTCGCTCATGCTGGGCCTTCAATATGGAATACTCTCCCTCAAGGGATTAGAAATATCAGTTCTGTTATTAAAAGTGTTCAAAAATAATCTTAAAAAGTATCTGTTTAATTTGGTCTATAATTGATTACCACTACCTTTCATGTCCGTACCTCTCCTATTGCACTTTTGCTTATTTGTCATGTAATTCATCTTTTGCACAAGTTGCGGCTTGAGCAATTTTGATCATCAAATGGATTTGGCGCCTTATAAATCTTATATATTATTATTATACTATTCTCTCTTTCTTTCTTTCTCTTTCTTTCTTTCTTTCTTTCTTTCTTTCTCTTCTCTTATTTTCTTCCTTTTCTCTTTCCTTTTCTTATTTTCTTCCACTTCTTTTCTCTTTTTCTCATTTGATTCCTCCACTGTTCCCTTTTATTCAAAGCTTTCCTCTCCCACTTTCCTTTCAATTTTCCAATCATTTCTGATTGAATCTCATCCTTTCCCAACCTCATCCATTGTTGACCATCATATTTCTTTAATAGTATGGGAGGAGAAATGTCATATCATGGGCCAGAGTAGAGACATAAACCTACTTCACCATATCATATCCTACTCCACTTCACTACCAAAGAACTATCATCATTTCTTTTTGCCCTAACCTCCCTCCAACCAAGCACATGTAGCCTTCCACCGGAGCAATTTAGCTGATGAAAACGAAGAAGGCGGATCGCATCAGGGCAAACTAAATCAACTCTGTTATGCTCAAGAGACCGGCCCCCAAACTATATTTACAATTCCGCAAACGATGCTGGCATATTGATAATAGATTCCACCAAGGTAATGGAATGGGATGGAATAGACGTGCATGGTGTACTACAAGCATATCTCCCTTTCCACGTAGCCGGACATGTTGAATACTCCTACTTTGTTCCTAAAAGAGTGCACCTTTTTCAGTCAGATCAGAGGGTTTTCCCAGGTGTCCTGCTGAAGAGTTCAAATACCTAGCTGTGATTTCTTTTTTAATCTTGCGGGCGATATACAGTAATGGTATTTTAAAAAGGAAACAAAAATGCCTTACAGCACTGACGGCTCAGGCCAGTATTGACCTACATGTAGAATAAGTTACTACTTTTGTAAGAATTATAACTAGTAACATACAGATTGGTTTGCTGTTACATAGCCTACATTAAGCAGGTCTGAGTAATTTTTACATATACATTTCTATAGGCCTACAAAACAGGTACATAACAATTTCCCTCATCACTGTTACAATCCAATTTTCTGCAATTTTCTAGAAGGACACTGGCATTTCAAAGTTTAGACCTTATGTTATCATATGAAATGTGGCTTTGCTGGTTTAACATTTTTTTCCTAACTACATAATCATTTCTAACCACTGTAACAATACAAAGACTTTACTAAAATATCGGCCGTTTCATCAAAATGCATTTTTTTTTTCATCAAAAAGTTTGTCAAATAGTGAATTTCGAGTAGTGACATAAAAGAATATTCTTTATACCTAAGTGCAATTTTTATTGTACTTTGTTTCATTTTGAAGCAAATGGAAACAAACTGAAGGTGAAATAAACTTGGTATATTTGCACAGTTGGAGCTCCCTGGAGTTAACATTCAACCTGACTAACAGGAACTACATGTACAGCCTACACCAGGGGGGTGTTTCATAAAGCTGTTTGTAAGTTACGCACAACTTTACGCACGACTGGTGATCAGTTCTTGTGCTAAATGATTGAGAATCTGATTAGTATAGCACCCAAGAACATGTTCCAGTCCTTCATAAAGTCATTCATAACTTTACGAACAGCTTTATGAAACACCACCCAGTATCCCAGTAAATCATTACCCATTAAGACTATTAAAAGGATTGTTACCCCTAGCCTTGCACTGTGGGTGCCCAGCCCAGTAGTAGTAGTAGTAGTAGTGATTGACCTTAAATGCCCTCTGTGAACTCTTGTCAGGTCACTCCTGGCTGGGTTTTCTGAAGCACAATTGTACCTCTGTATTATGCCTGGATGCAGGGTATGCAGTTTAATCCTCCTCTGTGGTTAAATCTCACAATTGTAATATGATATCATTCAGCTGTGTTACATGTATCAATTAAGAAGTTTGATTTGATATGTAATATGATATTATTCAGGTCGTGTGAATAGTATCAAAAGGTACATGTATGGTACGATTCGCATGCTGAGGGCCAGAAGGGCTTTAAGTCAAGGTTTTGGATACACTTCACCTGCGATACATGTATCAAAAGTATGGAAGGGTATGAATACAGTTTGTCAGCTACAAGGGCCAGAATGAGTCAAGTCCTTCTCATTCTTAATAGCAAACACATTTATTCACCCATTTATTAATCCAAAACAGTAACATTTCACTGTGATTCATGCACGAAACTCACCTGGATTGTAATTCCCCCCCCCCTTTTTTTGTCCTTTTAGAAGAAAGCTATTTTCATTTTCCAATGTCCCTGATGTGTGAATAATGCATATTGTATTGTATGTAAATCATACTGAAAAGTTCATTGGACTGGACTATCATCAAGCATTAAGAAGATAAAATATATTTGTGGATTTCTCCTTTTCCTTCTTTGATATTAATGTCCGAGTGCTTTTTTTTGCAGGAAAGTAAGTGAAAATCAATTTAGCATTCACAAAGCAACTGCAGTCTTAATCAAAGGATTCCACAAGGATTCCTCAGTTCAATGTACAATGTAATAGCTAACATGGAGTCCTACACATGCAGGTCTATACGATAAAGGTCAAATGAACTGTATAAACGTACTTTTAGAACTCTTTACTAATTACAAATGACTTTTGAAGCATCTACACATCTGCTGCTTCACTGTGCACAAGCAGATCTTAATCACGCACTAAGCATCATTAGCATGAAACCTCCTTCGTTCGTTGTACGTCACGGTGCACTAATCAGAATAAAAGTAGAAGTCATGTTCCGCAACTTCTGTCACCGATGCAGGAAGTCCAATCAATTGACCAATTTTTCCCTTGATTGGCGAACCATTTCCGTAGAGATATTTAGTTCATACAAATGCTGGCTGGCACCTGTTCTAGCAAGTGTAATACAATAGTTTCCTTCCACACTTAAATAGGACATATGTGGTTTTTTTTCTTTCTTTTCAGCTTGGAATATAAAGCAGATTTGGTCACAGAAAGCCTTTGCATTTAGGGAAATATATGCCTACATTCCTATAGATGTAAAGGTAAGTGTATTTCCATTTTACTAGTACAGTGTGTGCCTTCAAAGTCTTGTGCGGTTAATCTGTCTGCTCTTGCTTATTTCACCAGTATTTGACTTAACATCTTCAGAAAAAAAACAATGAGGCACATATGTTAATCCATTGGTTTTAATATGTTTTTGGTATCACAAACTTTCCAAACACATGGACTCTAGCTCAAGATATTTCATGCTTTGCATGAATAGCATGCATTCAACAGGTTAATATAATACTGAAAAATTACTTTTCTATAATTTAAACATTTAAATATCCAGATTTTCTTTTTCCATGCTGTACACTACTCAGCCTCTTTCCAACTACTGTAAACGTGGAATATTTCACGGTATGTGGAAATTTTCACGCATTTCGCGCAGCATGAAATGTACGTGAAAATAAAAACGTGCAAATATTTTTGTTTATGTATTCTTTTGCCCATGAGCCTAGCGCATCGGTGAAATTAAAAACAAGCGAAATTCACTTTACTCAGCCGAGCGCGAAATATTAATCACGCGAAAATTTCCATTTTTACAGTACACCAGGATCAATACGTAATCATGGTAATAGAGCATTAACAATTCTCAAACTACTTCAGTCAATTCAACAGCATCTCTTATCCCAGGGAGAATCTTACCCCACGTTCAGACTACCAAAACTCATCGTATAGCTATATGAGAACCGTATCTACAGCTATACGACAAGCAATTGTTCTTATCTAGTCTGAACGTTGTATAACAAAACGTTTAAAAACACTTTGTATCACAAAGTGTCGCATATAAAAATTGATGTCTGAGCATCGTTTCTAAGGAAAACTAAGTAAAGAATCAGCATCCACTTGTAGTCTGAACATCGCATCGTACAAAAAAGTTGTAAACTGGGTGGGGCTCATCATGACCAATCAGCTGTAATTTTGCACGCTCCAGCACTGCCCATGGCGAAACCTGACACTACAAACGTATGGTGTCAGCTGACCTCCCAAAAACTTGTGTCTTTATAAAGATGATTCTTCATACGATATTTTTTTAAAGTAACCCGTTTCGCTTTAGGATGATTCTTTGTCCGATGTTTCTTTATACGACTTTGGTATAAATTTCCTGTCGTCTGAACAGGCCATTATCGGAAGCCGGAACAGCAGCAGCAGGCTAGTCTAAAACCACATCTTGAGCTAGAATTCATGAGGCTGCATAATTGGTGAAACACAGAGTGACAGCACTCTGACAAGCTGAAAAAAGATGTGGTTTGTGAATAGACAAGTTTGGCATATAGTGAAACAAAGGGAATACAGCATCTTCCGAATGTACGAGTATCCCTATCAAGTATCATTACCAAGCATTGAGGGAGTAAATCTAGTGATGATAAAAATTAAAAAACTTTATCTCTGTATTAAAAGTGTCATTTTATTTGATGATCAATCATCGTAATGAAGCACTAAAAATGGTTGAAGATCATTACTAGACAACCAGTATAATTCATTTTATTATGCGTGCTGTAGAAAGATATTAACAAGTCAATTCCAAAAAGAACAAAATATAAGGAATTCCTTTAAGTTTTATATACACTAAAGGGAAAAAGAAACTTATAAAAGTTCAAGAGATCACCAAATTAAATTCTCTGCATGGAAATGTACCAAATTTGGATATAATGTTGATTCAATGCATGGCTTTAAATGACAGTCAATAACAAAAAGTTTTCTTCAATGCCACAAAAGAAATGTGCACTGAAACAAAGGACTCTCTAATCCCAAAGTCACAAAGACAAACTGCAGCCTTGTACACCATATGCATGTCAATGAATGATACAAAAGAATTTCAAAAGGGATTTGCAAGTTCATATCCAAACAGATTAATAGCCAGTATGTCCACCTCTAGCTTGCTGGCAAGCTGTACACCGTCTTCGCATGCTTCCGATCAGATTCGCGATGGTAGCCTGGGGAACATTGTTCCATTCCTCTTGCAGTGCTGCAATGAGCGTCTCCCTATTGATGGGTTGATTGTCACGCCTTGACACACGTCGACCAAGCTCTTCCCAGAGATGTTCAATTGGGGAAAGGTCTGGTGAACGGGCGAACCATGGCAGAACATCAATATCCTCTTGCTCGAGGGGTGCAAATCCCTTTTGAAATTCTTTTGTTTCATTCATTGACATGCATATGGTGTACAAGACTGCAGTTTATCTTTGTGACTTTGGGATTAGAGAGTCCTTTGTTTCAGTGCACATTTCTTTTGTGGCATTGAAGAAAACTTTTTGTTATTGACTGTCATTTAAAGCCATGCATTGAATCAACATTATATCCAAATTTGGTACATTTCCATGCAGAGAATTTAATTTGGTGATCTCTTGAACTTTTATAAGTTTCTTTTTTCCTTTAGTGTATATTTTCTGCTTAATTTCTTGCTCTCCTTCTGGAGATTTACTCTTTATACACACTCACACAAATTCCTTCTCAATTTACATAGACCAATATAAAGAAATATTTCTGATAAGCTCAAAGAGAAGCTTATTCTGGAAGTTCCAAAACTGAACCAATGCATCACCAAAGCAGTGATGTTCAAGCTAGAATGACAAATTGAATATCATATTACACAGAAGAGGAAAATATGGGACAGAGACGTGACATCTTTGCACCTGGAAAGGTACATGTGCTTGTACTCATAATATTAAATTACTCTTCACAAACAGTAATGTTGTTAAATATTATGTTTAGAGTGAGATGACAAACTAAATTCCTATACTCTTTATGAATGAATCTTTGAAATATAATACGCAGGTGGCGTTCAGCCCCTCAATAACTTGATATGGCCATCAAAGTAAAGTGAAAAAGTGAGTAACTAAATCAAGAAGAGCATATCAATTATAGTAGCCAAACAACTCAACACTTTCACACGAGACGTAGCCCTACAAATATATCTACGATCATACAAAAAGATTCATTCTACAGCAAACACTGAATTCATAATGTGAAGAACAGTTTTGGAGACTAGTTTTTGAAGACTAGTTGCCACTGACAGTGCGAACACCCCCTGGCATGTGACAATCGATGTGTATTTTAACGAAAGGTGGGAGGAACATGAACATGGAAAGCGTGATGACTGGATGCATCCCCCCCCCCCTCAACTCAAGAGCCTTCACTTTATACAGAAGGTACATGTAGTTCAAAGAGAGCCACTTTTACTCATCTCGTGCTTCCTCTTCTGCTCTATGTAGTCCAAATTTTGGAGAAAGGTGAAAGGGCATGTTGCTTTGCTGGGCAAGCACACACAACAAAAGCATGTGTTATGTTGTGTCCCACTGATACCAAAAGACAAACTCTGTGTATAGATGGCTCTACCCAATCTTAGGCCCTCTTGAACCTTCCTCATCATCATTAACATTCTCTGAGGGCATCCTCCGACGACGACTACTACTGCACTCTGATCATCCTCCTCCTACAACATTTTGATTATTCTCACATCTTCCCATACAAGTCACACCTTTGAACACAATGCACCTTACTTCATAAGCTCTACATCTACATGTACGAATATGAATGTATGTACTTGAGTATCAATGTGAATATGACAATGTCATGATGTTTTGTTCCAAGTAATTTCATTTCATTATGATGTCATCACTGACGCTCTGAATCTCATCGTTTTCCACTCTCTCTCTCTCTCTATCTCTCTATCTCTGTTACCTTGTCTCTCTCACCTACATAAGACAATATCGTCTGTTTGGAGCCAGAAGGGCGTTAACTCTGTGTTAAAGTATATGAGTTAACGGCTTTCTGGCTCTCAACAGACGATATGACCTTTGCATTCTTCTTCAGGCTTTCAGCTTCGTTTTCTTGCTGACATTTCTCTTGGTTTTTCCTTCGCCTCTATATTTTTCCACTTCCGCATCAGAGCTATTCTTATCCTTATTGATATACAGTATTCAGTCACCCCCGCTACTCGGTGCACGCTTCTGAAACATGCCTACCGACCGCTGCACGGAGACGATGCCAAGCGTGCATAACGGTGACGGATTGATGCACGCACTCGTCCATGCCCGTCTAGGTGTGATTACAACATAGCTAATGATCACCTTAGAGTACAGAGAGATGCATGGGTGGGACTACAAGATCTAGTAATGTACCCAAAGCATACATGTACATAGGGATACTATATAGTCTTATGTACATTTTCAAGTCGCAGTGAATCTACAGACTGATTGAAGCATTACCCGCCCAAATTGTTATTGCTTTCATTTCCACTCTTACCGAAAAATGTTTATAACCTTCTAAATTCACCACACGGCATATCCTTCCTTCTCAACAAAAAAAACGTTGACCATCAATTAACATCTCAAATTCAAATTCATCTTTTCACATCACAAATTGTCCTGCCATGCCTTCTCCCTGTTATAGATGAACAGACTGCACATCCCTGATTTGGCCTAAATTCAACTGCACAACTGCTGTCTATTTTCTAAGGCTGTTAAAGGGATACGCCACCGGGCGGCCGTGGGGAAAGTCAGGATTGCGTAAGCCCCATTCACTCGTACACAAAGTTTGTGCGTTGAACGCGTCCGTTGGACTAAGTGGGATTACATTTCGACTGCACGAATCCGACCGAATCTCGCACAAGAGCTCGAGCTCAGGCGGAGGGTGCATGTTTGTGCGGCGACCAGTTTATCCGAGGTTTGCGCCTCGCAGGGCAACGGCATGATCGGGTAACGATCACGGTGCCCTCTCGCGGCATTAAAACGTCCACAATCTGCGGGTTGAGTATCCCTTTAACCCTTCCATGCATGACAGGAATTATTTAATGGCTAAATCGATCACATTTTTTTCTTCAAATTGACAATAATTTTCTTTTAATGCTACTTGGTTCTAATAAAATGTAATGTCTCTGAAAACAATATACAGGATTGCGAACTATGTCAAAGTTGAAAAATTGCCAATGTTGATAAAAAACAATCATTTTGAACCTCTCAATGTGTTGCCAATTTAAAGGTTTTTAAAGCTTGTTCTTTTTAAAATTCCTGGCATCAAATGCAGTACGGTCATGCAACAAAAATGGACACAGTGTGTGCAGAAATTTTTGCTCTTTCTGCCCATCCATCTGGTATATTTTTTAGGGCTCTGAATCAAAAGTTACTGAGGCAAACCACAAAATGCAGAGTGATGTCTCGAAAGGGTTAATAAAATGTTCACCCAACCCAATTACTCCAGTGTTTCCTGGATGTTATTCCAAAGAGCAAACCAAGACAAAACCATACAAAGCATCCTCTCTCTATAAAGGTCACATTAGGCAAAGTACAACATACATGTAATCTTCACTGACTAAAAGGCTTCATCACATCCACCATTCCTTGAGAAGGTATGTTCCCATTATTTCAAAGTAACAACATTTATAACCATTTTGTTTAGAATTCAAACAAACTAGGGGAAACCCTGTTTTTAAAGCAAAATCTTACTCAACTGAAATCAAATCAAAACTGTTGCTTAATCATGACAGAAAAGTTTATGAACACAAGGATTTACCAATCATTAGAGTAAAATAAAATACGGACATGCTGTGCCTTTTAAATGGCAGTGGGCACAGACCGACAGACATCAACAACTCGTACAATTTGTCCCCAGAACGGAAACAACAAGAGTTAACATGCTGAAGTAAATTTAGTTCGCGCAATGGAAGGACAGTCTAAACCCTAATTTTCATGCTCTATTAAATCCTCTCCTTTGAAGCATCAAGGCTCTTCATAGCGAGTTAGCCACACATGCTCCAGAGATGGACGTCCAACTAATTCTATACCTGAAAAGCCTGATCTGGAAGGTCACTGGGCATGTTGTGGTTTCTTTGGATATAAAGCAGTCACTCCTTAGAGCATGCATCTAATAGGAATATCAATTACATTGGTCAAATTGATTGATGGCTGTCCTAATTACATTTACCCTAATTATCACGCTTTTGCCTTTCAGAAATAAAAGCACGTAAATGTAGGAACATTTATACTCCATTTCGTAGCAGATTGCAAATTAATCCAGAATAATTATGCAAATTGCTCTCTCAGTGTTTCCCACTGTAGCCTATAGCAAGGAGTATTACACAGGTAAACAATATTCATACTTGGACCTTGTTCTCATTACGAGATTGGAAAGTGGATCGCGCTATCGTGGCGTGACCCATGATGTGCGCCAGGGAGGTCCACTGGCACACCGCGGGTTCACACCTGCAGAGGTTAGTGCCATATATCTTGCCACTCTCGTGGAGCACCCCCTAGAGGTGGTCCAGCGGTCCACCGTTTTGGATCGCGGTTGACCTCTGTGGATCGCATCAAAACGACGTTGCCGCGTTCTCACCTTTAATAGAGACGGCGCGATCTAGTAATGAGAACAGTGTCTATGATAGACTTCAAGTGGAAGTTGGTAAAGTTGTAACCTGAGTCTTTGACAGAGCCTAGTAAAGCTGCTGCTATTTTAGCTCTTCAAGCTGACTAGTTTGTCAGAGGGCCCAGTTCAGGGAAACACACAAATAACATGAAAGAGCAATAGAGTGAGTTGTTGAGGTATTAGACTTGCCAATTTAAAAGTAAGATTTGCATGCAGTGATTTTTAGGCCTTTAAATTTGTTTTTTTTAATCTAAACTCTACTTTACTTTCCAAAGCTCTTTCCAATTTCCGAGAGCTAAATAACTCTGCATCCTAATTTTTCACATCATATCAGTGATTTCACTCAAGAGGATGAGACAAAGTTTTCATTTTATAGGAGAATTAAAAGTTCAAACATTATATTATATTTACTTGTAAAATGAATACATCATATCCATAATATGATACTTTAAATCATTTCCAAGGGTTGGCTTGACTACATAACAAACATGATAGGCCTACAGCGTATACTCAAAACGTTGACTGGTTAGTCAACCTACACGTAGAGCAGATTGTTGTCCCTCCATTCACAAGTGACACCTAGCAAACCATAAATCATTTTTAATCCTTCGATTCATACTGATTGAGTGAGAATAATTAGCTGCTTATGGTCAGGAACAACCCTGACCGTAAACAAACCATAACTCAATCTCAAATATGCCCTGTTTGGTGTTCATAGGCTTATAAATCACTGCAGGAACTGAGAAAATATGCTCCCCATGCACACAGCAACTCACAGAGGATCGTACAAATCGTGCACAAACAGCTGTCTACATGTTTTACTTGTTTCGATGACATGTTGGAATTTACACTGTAACCAGGGAACCTTTTTTTTTTACTTCTCCTTCATTTAATGTTCCATTTAACATTCTACAGAGAAAAAACAGCAGCTTAGAATGGTTATAGTATCCTGCTATTCACCAAGTAAAATCAACAAGGTCCTATCAAAAAAAATATTGGGGCTTGCCGCTTACATACATGTGCCTTTACATGGGTTTTAACCTTCCATGAGTACCAAATTGCTGTCCAGCATACATGTACATGCAGTTCCTTCATTCCATGGATTAGCTGTAATTTTTTTAAATCTTGTTATCTGAGCTTAAACCACTCATCTAATCTTCTTCCAAAATCTTGTAAGTATCATATTTTGAGGGCATGCAATGAATAAGAAAGGTACAGTTTCGTATAATGCCCATAAGGTGTGGAAATGATTGAATTCATAACAAGATTACATTGTATGACAACTTCCTAAAGCATTCACGGTATAATTCTCATACTTGCTACTTAATAATTCTTTCCAACAACACAACTGTTGTTTGTTCATTTTCATTACGATCCTGCCTTTTCTATAAAATTCCTTATGCACTATAAAATCCTGAATAAAAAAATGATCATATGCAAAAATATGCAGAAATTGATGTTTCCGGGAGGTGCTCATTTATTATAGGAACCTTCCCATTTTCAAAAAAATAAATAAATAAAAAAGTCATGTTCCATCCAACTTGTGCTATCCATATACAATGTACTATGTATCTTTCTCCCATTTTATCACCCTACTGAAATTAACATTAGAAGTAAATAAGTTTATATTCTATGATTCAGTTCACCCTGAAATTACAAATTTTCTGAATTGCAATGGTTGCCTGTCACTAAATTTACAAGGTAGAAATATGATATTGTTATTATACAATAAGGAAACTGAGAAATCATGATAAATCATGAGGCATAAACTATATATGACAATAATAAAAACTATTTTTAAAAACTATCTTGTGAAAAATGTCTTCCTCAACCGCTACAGACACTCTCTCTCTAAAACCAATTATTAAAAAAACAAGACTGAATTTCACTGCTCGGAAGTTACGTCATGATCACTTGTTTAGGAGTGAATGTCAATTTATTTACTAAGACAGAAAAGAGTGACTTTTTCACTCTATTTTCACTCTCCTGGAAGTCGATGATCACGCTGGTGATCCATTTTTGTTAATGAGAGAGAGTACATTTTAAATGTGCCATGGGCTAATCAATGGATCCATGCACCGATATTTTTCTGCTAGTAGCTCCAATGTAATTAATTTTAAAGAACAGTTTCACAGAAATCTTTTGCAGGAAAATTTATGATGGCAAGTAATATCAATCATCTACTGTACATTGTAATAGTATGCTGTATTATAATTTACATCAATAAATCTCAGTAAAACTTGCTTTTTATATTTTTTGTAACATGACCAGCTCTATCAAATCTTTAACAGCTCATGTATCACATCTTATCATTTATGTTTTCCTCTGCAAGTAATTCATTTATCCAATCCAAAATAAAAACTGTCTCAATAAATCTATCCATTCTCACACCAGACAATTATACCAACAAAGGCCATTCTTATTATTCCACAATGAAGTGTGACTGTCCCAGTTTTCACTAGCCTCACACTATGCATTGCTGAAAGGTGTTACAAAGGCTGATTGTAACCTGCTGAGAGTCCTATGGGAACACTACTACCTCGGCCAAAAGCCTGCATGCTTATTTCATGAGCAGCAACCTTCATTAATCACCACATAAAGCAGCCTTCTCCAGCTATGCTCAGGCTACTATTTGTAGAATATATGAATATTAAAGCTAGATACAATTTATAGGTTTCCATAGAATAACAATCCATTTCATTGGAGATATCTGAAAATATTTAGCCAACATCCCCTTGTATTTTCTTTTCAAAAGCACAGAACAAAACAGATGATTCTCCATCTTTATTTGAGTATTGTGGGAACACCCCCTACCTGCATACATGCCATGGCAGTGGTGACAGCTTGTATGATTTCAAGCAATTCACTGCCAATTATGATTTATTGATGATCCTAATAGATTTATACATCAATTACTCTTGGCTTAGATGTTGTGAGTCACAACTGAACTTGGAAGGAGATTTAGGAGTAAAATTAAATGTTAGTCCCTCCATGACGGAGAACCTCAGTAGATACATGCAATATTTCTTCCTAATTACTTCTTACAATGATTAAAGGTAATGAACAGTTGTGGCAAGGGTGTGTGAAGAATCAATCATATTTAAAGGGAAGGTTGAGTTCTGGGAAAGGTGAAAAATAATTTGTTAGCTTTTTCATTCCTTTTTTTGTCAGTTTGGAAGAACATGATAGTAGAAATGTCCCCTGAAAAGAACTGCTCTCCAAATGCCTTTATATTCAAAATGCGACAATGCGAACATTCTTGCCACAGGTATGTACAGTCCCATATACCCATTTCTGTGTGCACTGCATGTGCTTTTCAGCAAGATGAGATCAATTTCTTATCATTTTGATGATTCCAAACCTCACAATATACACCCATTCGTATGTAGATGTGATCATCCTTTCCCAATTACTTTGAGAAAGTTTCTTTCACAATGTAATGGCATGACCAGAACTCAACTTTATTTTTAATGATCAGTATCAGGCAAATTGTAACTAACAACGTCTGTAAAACCATAAGCGTTCACGACATGAAACTTTTGAGAATTATAAATGACAGCAAGAAACTTTAGCAATTTGCAAAAATTTTGTGTTATGTCAATTATGATTCAATGATATCACGGCATTAAACTTTAGCGAATCTGAACCTCTCACGAAATTCGCAAACATTAAATGCGCGCGAAAGTATCTGGTTTTATTACAGTATACCGGACTTTTAGACATATTTAATGCGCTTTTGGCTCTTAATCTATTTGTTCTCTAAATTCAAAGTGCAAATTTCAAATCATAAATAAAAACTTTGAACAATAAAAAGATCTAGAATAGAATTAATGACACTCAGTAATCTACTAGAAAATCATGCTAGAAGAAAAAGTACATGCACCCGGCATGCTCAAGTGTCTTTTCAGGGAAATGTATTAAAGTTAGTCACATTTCCCTGGCTTTATGTATCAAGGGGGTTTGCCCTTGTAAAAAAGTACCATAGTACCCATGGTAATTTGACAGTAATTTGACCAAATTACCACCAAATCATGGTAATCTGATAGTACATGTACTGTGCATGATTTGATGGTAATTTGGTCAAATTACTGTCAAATTACCATGGGTACTATGGTACTTTTTTACAAGGGTGGTTCAAGCTGGGGTAACCGTACTAGTAACTTTATACAGCACTTACAAACATTAGTACGAAGCAATATGAATGTAAATATTATTATTTGCTATCATCACTTGCACTGTTCTAAAATTAAAGTGGAATTCATGGACTTTCCACACTTCAGCATGAAAGCCATGTACATTCTAATGTAGAGTAATTTTCAACAGTACTTCCCTTTGTGCATATTGCATGTCTATTGCATGTCTATATTACAAACAGACAGTTTGGGCAAGGAGCTTGTGTTTGAAGCTCCTTGGGTTTGGGGATGGGGAGGCTCAGCAGAGCTGCTATCAAATATTCTGAATCGTGATGTTTGTGAATCAGCTAAAAGAGCGGAATCCTTGGAGAGATTAGCGTTGGCAATCTGAGCTGCAAAGTGGCCCTGGAAATTGTACTCATTTCAATGATTTCCTGCTATAACTGAGAAGCTATGATCTCATAGACATATTGCAGTGATTTTGAAGAAACATTCACACTGAAACTAGATATTGATAATAATAGTGGTAATTTGTTCTTCTATAGTGGTAATTTGTTCTTCTATAGTGCATTTCAGGACTGTAGTCCCTCTCAATGCACTTTACAAAGGATAATGTTTACAATCATTGGAAACATTTATCAAAGAGATACATGCAGGCCTAAGTTGTCAGTGCACTCTCAAAAAAATAATGTCAATTTTTTTTTTTACGTTTAATAGACCAGGGCCCTGTTTCATAAACTTCAATAACAACTGCCTCATTTCTATGACAAATTTGCTCTCAGCCAATCAGATTCAAGGATTTCAGTAGCTTATAACACTTTATTGAAACTTGTTATTCATATCAAGTTTTTATGAAACAGGGCCTAGGACTTCTTACTATACTCCTGGGACATTTTTTGCAGACAAAATTATTATGAACATAACACAAGAAGTAGTAAAAAATATCACTTATGGCCTGTCAATAGAAATTATGTACTCTTCTCATTTCGTCATCATGCACCAGTTGTTTGGAACAATCTCCCCATAGAAATGCAATTAATGAAATCTTTAACAATATTTAAAAGAACATTGAAGAAATATTTATTATTTGAATAGTTTTTAATGATTATTACTGTCATCTTATATATATATATATATATACTGCATTTGTGTAGGGTTTGTTAGGTTTTGTTTGTTTCTGTTTAAGGTTCTATATGTATTACAATATTGTATTGAGTTAAACGTGTAACATGACTGCAATACTATTAATCTACACATGGTTGGCTGTCTCGACAAGACCAGCACCTGGTCTTTTAATGGTCATCCCTATTCCTTTTATAGTTAAAATCCTGTATTGCATTTTATTGAATATTTAATCCCTATATTATACTGTTTTAATGTATCTATTTCAAGTTTGTATACTTTTTTATCGGAATTTGAATAAACTGAATTGAATTGAATTATTTTCTTTCTCATATCTTCTATTATTACTGAATTACCTGTAGACTGCAAAAATACCAATTACGTTCCTAAATTGTTGCCCAAGTGACAAATTTGATTGCCAGAATGCTTATAATATAAATAGGCAGTATACATGCATGAACAGCCTGTACAATAAATACAATCCACTTATGAAAAGAATTTGTACACATGTATGTCTTAGAAACTTATTATTATATAAAGATGCTGTACTATATATGTACCTCCAGGAATAACTCACTCCAAGCTACATGTAATGTATAGTGCTTCTTAATTGGCCTTTGGAAGACAAATTGAGATGACCACTTCAAGGCCATAGTCCTCATATTCATCTAGCTATAACATTTAACCAGTCTCCATATTTCAGACCTCTGTCAATACTTTTTCAAGTTGGCAAATGAACTTTGATGCAAAGGTATTGAAAACAACAATCAGGGAAATAATCACTATCTCTTTCTGCATGTAACTGTAGTGTACTGAGGAAATTATAAATCACACATAAAGGACAAAGTTCATGAAATGAATGCAACCATATCCCAAACTTGATTCTGGGCTGGAAAAAAATCCTATGAACACATTGTATGTACATACATGTACATTTAAAGAAAAAGGTTTTTGACTACATGTACACTACATCAGAGCCTCCTTTCCTTTTCAAATGCGCTTCCCCTGACCCTGGGGTCTAGACCGACAATTCACTATTCAGGGGGAGCAGGAGCCCCAGGCTTACTACTGGCAAAGTAAATGATCCATATGTACCAAGAACACATATCCTCTTGTCTCTCTCTCTCTCCCTCTCTCTTTTTCTCTATTAATTCTCTGTCCCTCTCTTTACATCTCTCTCTCCCTCTCTCTGTAGCCATCTTGCTCTTCTTTCACGTTCTCTCTCCTATTCTTTCTCTCCCATTCTCCCCCTCTGCTCCCCCCTCATTGCGCCCTTCTCTTTGACCTCCTAACCGCATCGTTATTCAACGCAATCCTCCCCGAAGCTCTCTACTGCCCAGGCTATGCAGTATAGCAGCAACGTTAGGGTACTATCTATAATAATCATATAGCATTGCCAACCGAAGGATAGTGTTGCGTTGCAGTGGATTGCCCGTTTTATACAGGAAACGCTATGTGCCACTTCACAACTCAGGTGACAGGTGCATAACCCCTATGCGAGGCATTGACACTTTCACCTCTAATAACATGCCTATAATATCTGATTACATTTTGGCCATGTTCATATGCATGCTACTATACTGTGGCAAGCATTTGTATCTGATTAAGATGTTGTCTGAATGCTGACAGCCAGGAGTGTGATAACTCTATCTCAATGGGTATGAATTAAACACCATTTGGAATTTCTCCAGAAAATATATTTTATAAATATTTGTTGTTCATGCATTTCATATTGGCTCTCTTAAGATGCTCAAACAAGTACATTCATGTAAACATGTAGTAATAATGATATACATGTACTAAATGTAAAATATATTTCCTGTTCATTTTGTAAATAAATTACATTAAAGCATTTCTCACAAAGTTTCTAAAAGCCTGTATGTTGTATATTGGAAAGTGCAAAATAGCAAAACAAATGGTATAAATTAGATAACTATTTCATAAACAAAAATGCCCAAGGCAGCCTTTTAAAGTTTGTACAAAGAATTTGATGGTCAAGTATGAGGTCAAAGCAAATGGAGATGAGGTCAAAGCTGGGTTCAAAGCTAAGGTCAAAGCAGAGGAAAAACTCCTTGACCTATGAAGTATAAATCACACACTGAACTCATTGACCTGTCACATGTTAAAGCAACAGTCCAGATATAGTATTCATGGGTAAATGAATACTATGTACTGGCATATTATCTTCCATTGAAAAAAAAATGTAGTGCAAAATGATCTGCCTCTGAATATACATGTACTGGACCCTCTTGCATAAAAAGTTGCAATTAAACGCAGCTCAACAAATTTAACGCATGTCCAAAATGCGCGATCCTGATTGGTTGAAAATCAAGATTAAACGCAACCTTTTATGCAAGAGGGCCCTGTAAATGTACATTCAAGTGCAAAAAAGGCCATGTTAATTTAATTTCTATGAATTTGGTAATATACAAGAGAGGAGTGAATGAAAATTTTTAGTATATGTCAAAACTTTTTTTTTTTTTTTCTTATATTCATCTATCTTTATAGGACTGTGTCAAAATGTTGAACAGCATTCAAAGAAGGTCTATGCACTGCAACATAATACAACAAAAGGGATTGTGAAAGAGGGTAAAACTCCAGGGCCCTGTTTCATTAAACTTTATAAGGACTGCCTCATTTCTATGACAAATTTGCTCTCAGCCAATCAGATTCAAGGATTTCAGTAGCTTATAACACTTACTGTAACTTGTTATTGATAACAAGTTTTATGAAATGGGGCCCAGGAACTTAAAGGCCAAGTCCACCCTAATATCAAGTTGATTTGAATAAATAGAGTAAAATTAAACAAGCGTAACAGTGAAAATTTCATTGAAATCGGATGTAAAAAAAGAAAGTTACGGCATTTTGAAGTTTTGCATTATTTCATGAAATTATTTCACTTTTACGCTTGTTTAATTTTACTCTATTTATTCAAATCAACTTGATATTAGGGTGGACTTGGCCTTTAAATGTCCCGCCTGTCCAATGAGTTACATAACAGACTGCACAATAGTGACTACATGTTGTGATAACCTTGTGTGTTCAAGAGAAGTTTATCCTCCAAGACTACTTGAGAGAAATAATAGCAAGGTTTTGTACACAAAAATGGGGTAAAGGCCAAATGGGCAACATTGTCGAATTGCAAAACATTTGTCTGTTTTCGCACAAAGCTTTGTGTCTGGGAGGAATGTGAAATAACACTTTGTAGTCTGTACAGGCAGGAACCCTGGTACAGGTACCGTATACATTCACATGCAAAATAAAATCTGGTGATCTGGTGAACTGTCTGTCAGGCATAATACATCTCTCTCTCTCTCTCTCTCTCTCTCTGAATACATTAGTGTCTGAAGTCAACATTATTTTATAGGCTACCATATACTATCCTCTTCTCCATGCAAATGAATTTTCTTAACTTCAGACTCACAATAGACCTGTTTACTAAGTGGTTCAAATTTATGGATGTTTCTTTCCTGGGAACCTAGTAACGAGGTATACATTAACCTGTTATTAATGAATGAACTACAATACTTGGAATCCAGTTAGCATACATAACTTGTTGCTATGTCTGACAAGCCTCTGGCAAGCTTTCAGGTTGTCAAGAACAACCTTTGTTTCAAAAGTATGCATAAAATTTGAATCACTTAGTAAACAGGTCTATTCATGTACCTCTTTTTAATGGCTGGTCACATATGCTGATAACGATAATAATAAAATCAGCCTATTTTTATATAGAAAATGTATTGGATATCAAGGTTATACTACATTCACACCGCCAAACCGGTGCCACACCAACACCAAACCGAATTATTCTTGGCCATAGGCGTAATGTAACTTTTTTGTTCGGTCTGGGGTCGGTTTGGGGTCGGTCTGGTGTCGGTCTTGCCGGTGTGACTATGGTATTTTACCGGTTTATGCCAATACTAAGTCTTCAATTCAGGTCTCATTTCTCTGATCCAATATTAAACTGATTCTATCATTATCACCATCAGTGCTATGTGGCCAGCTCTTCAGATGGGGGAACCTCACTCCACCTTGAACTAGACTTTAAATATGAAAACCTTTTCTTGACTGAGGCACGGGTTACGGGTTACAGGTGACAGCCAAAGGCCACAACACCCTGATGTTCTGATTCTTTGTACATATATACATTTGGAGAAGTTTTATTTATCAAACATTTTTGTGAAAGATATAGTATTGTGAAAGAAGTAATGTCGCAAAATTCAATGTCAAACTTAGGGGTGAAACCCATAGAGTGTGTCACCGTAATAAAGTTTCCAAATTTTCCCTACATGTACAGTATATAGTCTTACAGCAATCACATACATGTAAAGGGAGGCCCACTCGTTCTGGGTTTAATACTGCGATTCATCCAAGAATATTCTGAAACATAATCCACCACTTAAAGGGATACGCCACCGGGCGGTCGTGGGGAAAGTCAGGATTGCGTAAGCCCCATTCACTCGTACACAAAGTTTGTGCATCGAACGCGTCCGTCGGACTGCTGGGATTATATTTCGGACTGCACGAAACCGACCGAATCTCGCACAAGAGCTCGAGCTCAGGCGGAGCGTGCATATTGCGCGGCGACCAGTCTGTCTGAGGTTTGCCCCCCGCGGGGCAACGGCATGAATCAGGTAATGATAACGGTGCCCTCTCGCGGCATAAAAACGTCCACAATCTGCGGTTGAGTATCCCTTTAACTCTGCCCTTACTGAATCTAATACATGTAACATGTATTTCACATTTAATCTTTTGGGTGCAGAAGCCCTGGGCCGTTTCAACTTTACATTATGAACAGGTACTAAAGTTCTGTATGGACTATTTACGTTTGTTCTAGTTCCACATACCACTCCTGTGAGTCACAAGCCCATAGTCTGACAAGTAGGTCCAGACAGGATTGACTGTCTGTTTGTTAGTCAGAAGTAATGTTCTCCTCTGCACAGTGCAGAGGTGAAAGGTCAAGTCTATTGAGTATTTGCTTGCACTTTGAGCGTATTGCTGGATTGTGGAACATGAACACAGGCACTTCCTTTCCAACACAAATGCATAGATAAATGTAGTGTACCCAGGTGTCTCAGTGAATTATACTTTACAACAGGCCTCAACTTTACATGTGGCATAGCAATCAGTGAAGACTTATCAGCCACTTCTCTTTCCTCATTATGCATGGGCACATCCAGCAATATAATATTCCATTCTACAAACTAAACTTCAATTTCCCTGCCTGTAGTTCCTGTGCATGATTCCTGTGTAGGCCTTTCTTACTATCTCCTTTTCTCTGTATATTTCTGTTTTCATGTTCTTTCCCTTACTCCTTATACTTTCAAAATATACCAAATTAAAAAAAATGTTTTTGAGGGCAGACACATGTGTATAATTTGTCACCATCTCCATCACTCTAATTTCAATTGATTGTTCATCTTTCTCTTATTCTATCCCCTTCTCTCTCTCTCTCTTCCTCATCATTGTTTCATTTTGTCCATCTCTTTTCTTTTAGGGGGGGGGCTCATTTTCCATTTTTCTTCTTAGTCCATATTTTAATGATCCTCCAACAAAATTTGATTTTGATTAGCCCACTCCCTTCATTTTTCTATCTCTATCATGCACTGGATCCCATTCCCCCTACCTATATACATGAACTTCAGCAACAGGTCGCCATTCATGTGCCCTTGTGATAACAAGGCATGACTGTACACCACTTTTAAATCCGGCAGGCTAATATTAGGCTAGCGATTCCATGCAAACTCATTACTCATCATCACAATGCATCGCCGCACTGAGGCATTAATGAGACTCTACTTCATCGTCGGGTACCAATGATACATGTACGTAGGAGGTTAATCAAATTGATATTAGCGGGGGAAACGCTTTGAACTAGAACACAACATACATCTATAAAGTCATGTCTTCCACAGCCAAATATTAGGTACAGTGTGCATATATTTGCTCAACAATATGCCACAGGACATGCATAAGTGCGCAAAGCAAAGCAACTCGCATGTAATTCCTTCATAACAATTACCAAACACTATGTATTTCTAATGTTTTTACAAAAATTTACTGATATACTATCAACAACATGGATATTCATTCCTGGAAACATTGATAAAATATTTAATTCGCTTCATGTATGACAGCATCTCTAAAGATGGAATCTACTCCGGATAAATATGTGTTAGAGACATGTAGGACTCTGCAAACGTTTATGCTCAAAAGTAAGTTTTGGTTAAGAAGTTATGGAAATCATTTGAGAAGTACATGCAGGCTACATGCAAATATATACCGTTCTGTTTTGTTGACTTGAAAACTTAATAAAAGCTTTTACCTGTAAATTGATATCCTAAAATTACACTCATATTCATGTACTGTATTGCAAAATATCATTATCATTGTAGTCATTACTTCTATTATTGAGAAGGGCCCATTTGCAAGTAAAGGTCTGCAATTAAAGACTAAGTATATGACCTAAGATTGTCCTCAGCTACATGTATTATTAGTTGAGATTTGAACTTAGCCATGCATGGAGTGATATCAAGACAGTTATCTTTGAAGATTAGCAAGACATCAACACACTCTTTGTAGAGTCAAACAAAAGGCAAATACCAGTATATAGTCATTGGAGTCACTGCCCCCCCCCCCCCCCCCCATTTGTTATGTCAAGATTGCATGTACAGTATTAGTAGTAGTTTTTACCTAGTGATAAGATCCCACACATTTTTAAAAAGTGTTATGAACAACAAAACAATATGTCCCCTGTCAAGATTTTCTAAGATTTTCCAAGTTGTTCAAATTATCCCAGTCTGCAAGATGTAAATGTAGCCTACATGTACATGTATAGCAATCTTTCCCAGTCCATGACCCAATGACCCCGTTCTCATTACGGTCTAGAGCGCACTAGATCGCACCATCTCTAAGGTGAGAACGCAGCGACGTCGTTTCAGTGCAATCCAAGGTCTTCCGCGATCCAAAACGGCGGACCGCTGGACCACCTCTAGGAGGTGCTCCATGAGAGAGAGACGCGATCTAGAGCGACCCCATTCGCATTCTCCTGTGCAGAGAGTGCCAAGATAGATCGCGCTAACCTCTGCAGGTGTGAACTCACGGTGTGCCAGTGGACCTCCCTGGCGCAAGTTATGGGTCGCCCCATGATAACACGATCCATTTTCCTATCCCGTAATGAGAACAGGGTCCATCATTCTGCCCCTCATTCTGCCCTTCCCCCTTCCTCAGGTCCCTCTCTTTCTCTATAGCCTCACAGTTCCCTCCTTTTGTCCATTCTGAACAGTATCTGATCAAAGCAAGGCCTAATAGCTTAGCTGCATGATCAATCTTGGAGAACAATGAGGCATTGGGTTTATTAGGTGGTCTGTCATTTATGACAGACCTCCTTTTAATTTTGTCAAGATTTTCTTTATTTTTATTTTTAATATTTCTTCTTTTTATAGCAAATTTTTGTTCCCACCAAATCTCAAAATCGGCCAGGTCAATATCATCGAGTTTCATGTCATGTATGAGGTCAATCATGGACATGGTCATCTAAGCTTTTGGAGGTCATCAGGTCATCGTGACGTCATCAAGACGCCATTTTGTAAATTTACAAGATCGATTATATCTTCATAATCGATCATCAAAAATAAACTATATTCACATCACATAAACTTCAAATGACGAGTCATCAAGCAATGTCCTCACAGGTCATCTAGAGGTCAGGACGTGCGCGTACGCGCGCGTCAAAATTTAAAAATGCTCAAAATCACGTAGGATCAAGTCTGCACACGTTTCAGGTCATTTTGAGCATTTCAAAAATGTCCGTGCGTAAGTGTCCGCGCGCGCGTTTTACGCGCGCGCAAGTCGTAACTAACGTTAAAACACTGTTTTTTCGATTGATTTGCAATCTTGACACTTTTCTTCATCATTTCCATCAACTTGGAATCGATTTCAATCAATAATAAGGTCGTACGGGCGCGTCAAACTTCAAAATCCGTGCGCGCATCTATGGCGAAAATAACGTAAAAACGTGCAAAAACATGCCTCTACAAAATTAACTCTAGCTCTTTAAATAGTCCATAAATCCCCCAATTTTTTGTCATCATCAGGTAGGGTATGAATCATAGATATGATTTCATGTATCATTTGACCCTTATAAACATTATGACGTCATCAAAATGGCACCAGAAATCCAAATTTCCATTTTTCATGTTTTGACGTCATCACATTTATGCAAATTTGGCTCTAGATTCGTAATTATTGGTCTTTTTTCGCCCAGATTTTGATATGTCATAGCTGAGGCAATTTCCTACAAAATTAGATGCCACCATTTTTCATTTTGATGACGTCATCACAGTGAAATTTTCAATTAAAGACGCCATGTCAGAATTTTCCCTATTTGCGTGTTATGTCTATGGAAGATGACTTTTTTTCGAATCATGAATCTACATGACATCGTTCTCTGAGCAGTATCTCAGTTATTTTTGGTCTATTTTCTTCCAGATTTTAATATGTTGTAGCTGAGACTATAAGCTTTTACAAGTGTGGTCTCCAATTTTTGATCAGATGTCGGGATCATGCCCAATTTTTCAGTACAAAATGTGATTTGAGAATCCCGTTTTCGTTTACGTGTTATCTCTATGGGAAATATTCTGGTCTATCGGTAAAGCACATGACTACCATGGTCAAGGTACCTGGTTCGATCCCCGGGGCCGATTTTTTTTGGTTTTTTTTTTTTTGCTTCTTTTTGCCTGTCATTTTACAATCCTCTTCGACTAGTATAACATAAAAACTGCCTTATTTTCCCGTATTATGTCTATTAGAAAGTAGTGTGCAGTAGTTTTGTGTACAACCCTATGGAAATTGTGATTTCCTGTCCTGTATTAGAGCTAAGGGGTTAATCTGCCAAGTATCCTGTATCATCATCATTATTATCATCACCGTCCTGATCATCATCGCTATTATATCATCGCCATCATATATCATTATAATCATCATAATCTCCATTATCATCATCACCATAATCATTTTACAATGACCGTTACACATTTTGCTACATTCCCGTCCTCAAGAAGGACCTCCATTCATGGCATTCTTGACATCCTATCTTCAGTTTAGTATTTCCCCATTATTATGATCATCCTGATTACAATCATGATCGTACAAATTGAAGGACAGACCACCTAATTCGTCCTCATGACGAATTAAATTCTAGTTCAAAGTGTACTTGAAACTAACACCCAAGATTAAAGTGATTTGCTTCGTATGATGTACAATACACACCTACTGGCTTCACACTGGCTTCACACTACCTTCACTTCCCATCATCTAAAGAGGTATTCCCAATGGACTCCCACTGATGACTAGTGAATGGAAATAGTAGACTAAACAGATCAATGAAAATACATGTACTGCAATCAACAAATCATGGGAATCAAAGCATGAGCCGAAAAAACAATTTTTTTAGAAATGTAAGGAAAAAACCTACAATCATTACAATGTCATGGAAGAAATAGATGCAGACAACAGTGATCTCAATTTTAAAAAAAGAATCTCAGCAAGTGCTCAATGGTACATGTACCGGTAGATTAAAATTGTAATCGAAGGTCAATTCCAAAATTAGATGGTGGCCTGTAGCCCTACATAAAACTTAGAGACATGTATACCCTACATTATGTAAACAACTTTGAACAATGTACACTAAACTAAAGCAAACTTCAAAGCCCTGTATAGCAACAAAATATGGCACTTAAATTGTCATGTTCTAATACATCATATATCCATTGGATTACCTAATGCTTAAAGTTTGGAAAGGTTATAAGGAATATAAGCCTATTTGTTCATAGATTTATCTCAGATATTTGTAAACAGAAGACTTACATATATAATTCAGAAGCACAACAAAACACCAGGCCAGTGAATGCTCAGGCCTAAAATTCTACCAGATATTCTATGGCAAATTTTTTAAAGGGTTCAAAAAGGTTTAAAGAGAAGGTTGAATTCTGGGAAAGGTGAAAAAGTAATTTGTGAGTTTTCCCATTCCTTTTAGGTCAGTTTGGAAGAATATATAATAGAAATGTCCCCTGAAAAGGATTGCTCTTCATAAGCTCTCATATTCAAAATATGACAAGAAATAGCTGAAGTGTTTGGGCCGAACATTCATGCCACATAATTGTGCAGTCCCATATACCCATTTCTGTGTGCGGTGCATGTGCTTTCAGCGAGATTGAGTCGAATTATTATCATTTTGATGATTCAAAAACCTCACCAATTCTTTTGTATGGACATAATTAACCTTTCCAAATTGCTTTAAGACGGTTCCTTTGCATTTGACAATGTAAACGCATGACAAGATCTCAACTTTATCTTTAAACTTTGTAACCAAAAGTCAAATCCAAAATGACACTCATGCAACTTGGTTTTATGTAAACTAACCAAGGATGAGCCCAGATATACAATACTTTGTCTAGTTATAATGGGGAGGTTAGTGGGGTTGGATTTATTCATTTGATTTATCCCAGCTCCCTTTTGAAGTAATCCAGAGGATATGCGAGGAGTCAGGCTGGATTAGACTAAATGTGATACCCTGTTTCCTTTCATTGTAAACCGATCCCTGATTCACTCAGACACAGACTTGTTTTGTACTTTTTCCTCTTGGTTTCGTTTCAAATTTTCATGTAGGATGTAAAACTGCAACCAAACCATATGCAGTTTGCAACAAAAAAAGGTCTGAGGTTGGTCTGCTTCCTTCAGTCTGAAAGATAGCTCCTAAATACAGTGAAACCTGTCTGTAAAGACCACTCAAGGGAGACAAGAAAAGCGGTCTTTACGAGCAGGTGGTCTTTATGTACAGGTTCCTCTAATCCACAGTTCAATGAGAAATACTTTTCAAGGAAACAAGAACTGAGGCCTTTATAGAAAGGTGGTCTTTCTATGCAGGTGGTCGCTAAAGCAGGTTTGACTGTATCAGAATCAGATCAAGTGTGTACCGTACCGTATGTTGTTTTTGTTCATCATCATACCCTTCTGTGTTATTTAAGGGAAAGATTAAAAAAGGAGATTCATTTATAGAAAATATTGGTGTAGCACTTTACATGTAACTCGCTTGATCTACTGTGGTACTGATGGATGGATAATTTTTGAAAACCTTTTTTTACTGATGATACAATCTTCTTGCTTAAATATTAATATTCTGCATGATAATGTGTATTTTTGATTGATTTGCATGGATAGATTTCAAATGTCCTAATTTGACAGTAGACAATAATAGTGTTTTGTATTCCCCTGGGGAGCGTTTCATCAAGCGTTTTGTAAGTGATTTTTACTGACAAATTTGCTCTCAGCCAATCAGATGCCAGGATTTCAGTAGCTTATAACAGTTGTCGGTAAAAATCACCGACAGAATGCTTGATGAAACGCTCGCCTGAAGCAGTGAAGCTTCACTCTGAATAGATCTAGAAACATAACATTGCCTATGACTGCCCTGTAAACCCATCATCCACCCGTAAAGTCATATTATGCATGAGACGCAAAAGCCCATATTCATTTTCCAGCTGGCAGTTTGGCATTCTGCTCATTCTATTCAAACTGTGAAGAGTTGTAATGTCAAAACGAGTGCACGCAAAGTGCATCAACCTCCAAAATCAATTCGCAATAAATTGCCATTCTGGATCATGATGTCTTTGACCTTTACCAAAGTGCTGAAACAAACATGTCTTTATCATTCATTTCAAATTGATCATCATTTATTTTTTAATGGATCTACTAGTCCTGAATTAAAATGAAAGTGACTTAAAAGTATACCACTTAACATTGTGACAAGGTCGTGAAAGTACATAGAGCTGCAGGAGTGATCAATTTTAGTGTCTTAAAAGGTCAAAAAATCCTTAATAGTTTCAGCAAAATGATCAGCATTTACAGTACTGGTAGTTCTGGCTGGTCACTTACTGTTGATTGCTAATCTTTGACATTAAATGTCATTAATGAATATTATCAACATACCAGTATAAATAGTTAGCCTGCAGAAATTTCACACCATGTAAACTTGATCTGTCCTGATTCAACTTGAAATTGATTGTAGGCCTATTGCTCATGCTGTCATTTATGTTCTCATATTAAAAACTTCTGCATACTGTTCACTATTAATAAATTGAGTAGTAATACAGTGAGTACTTTAGTGTGAACCCAATATCAAATAAAAGAGGACTACGGATCTATAATCCCAGGCTTACAGATAGAAGAATCTATTTTCTTCGCTCTCCTCAACCCCTCTCTCCACCTTGTAATTGATCTCCTTTCTTCAATATTCTCTCTGTCCGGATCAATCGTCTGATCTAGTTTCGGCGCAGCGAATGTTTTTCAAGGGGTTTTCATGAAAATTTATGAGGTTGATTCTTTTTACCATATATATTGCTCTCCACAGCGGAGCTTTAATCTAACTCCGACCCAAACATTGACACTAGTTCTTGCTCATGTCCACTTTGACAAGGGGAAAAGGGATTTTGGTACATTTCTTAGTAGATCTTTTTGATGCTTCAGGGGAGTTAAAAATCTACAAATTAGCAGTTAGCGATTTAGGAAGGCTCTAGATAAGAGCTTGAGGAGGCTCAAAAAGAGCTTGGATAAAAAAATTCCATGAATAAATCTCACTTATTTACTCTTTCAAATCTAAAACAGCTTCCAAGCACAATGAATTTTTTTTAACAAGAGTACATTTCGATTTGTTTTCAAAAATCTCTTCTCCATTATAAATTGTAAATGTACCATAATGATAGAGTTCAAGTAAAAATGGGCTGACATGTAGATTTCAAACAAACAATCATCCTGTACTTGTCAACAGGGGTTTAATTGTCTTTTCTCATTCAAATGTTTTTCATCTTGCAAACAGAGATGAAAGATGAGGTGGGATACTGCATACTGTATTTTTCTCTATTAAAGATTATTTCTTGTCTTCATGTACCTTGTTAAAATTATGATAAACTTTGTAATTTCAAATGGTGAAAAGTTCTTTGAATTCCTACAAATACATGTAGGCCTACACACGTTTTGTTTTTGACTTACAAGTACCTACCGAGCTACAAGACATCTTGACAAGATAGATACATGGCAAACAACTGTGACCTACAAGTTACATTTTTGAAGATCATCCTACATGCACATGTACATTTGTCTTTCAGGATGGACGTCAGTCGTGACCTACATATCTATGACAAATGATGACCATTGGCATGAAGACTTGGACGGGCCTGCTGTGGCATTTTCCTTGCAGAAAAGCCATAGGACCTTTTATAGATCTTCATGTGTGTCGTCTTCCACACAAAATTGGTTTTAAGAATGAACCTGAATCAAGGTGCTCATGCAATCACTTTTAATCATTCAGTATTTACAGAATCATTGATTTCCTGCAAGAAGTTAGGATATAAAGGGCAATTTCATGAAATGTATGACTACATGTATATTACATGTATCGGTACATCAACTGGCCGATTCAGTACAGTCATGAATACACACACTGGAGGTACTATGTGGAACTGTATTCTTATATGTAGAGAGACAGAAGGCCATTAAAGGGCAATCCAACCTTGGTAAGAAGATGATTTATGTGAAAGCAGAAAAATAAGAAAAACAGGAAAGTTTGAAAGAAATCGGGCAAGGACTAAGAAAGTTATGGATGTTTGAAAAATGAGATCACTACATCTATGCGAATCTCAAACTGGCAATTTGGTGAGTCGATTGTGACATTTTTGTGGACAACTCTCCCGTTTGTCGTACACAAAAATATCATTAATTTGCGGTTTTCTTCGAGGAGCATTTACCCTCGGGGCAGTACTCAAAATATATTGGAGATAGCATATTTTTAATATAGGTCCTCATGAAAGAAAAGGATCATTACTGAGTAATTCATTTTGAAAAAAGTGACATTTTAGTCATTTTGTGTGTTGGAGCGAATGGGGGAGTTGTCCACAGCTACATCACAGTGACCTAATACCTATTCAGCCAATTTGAAATTCCCATATGTACATGTATAGTGATTACAACTTTCAAATATTCATAACTTTCTTATTGCTTGTCCGATTTCGTTAAAACTTTCATCAATCTGCTTCTCTGATTTTTCCTCTTTCTTTGAAAGCAACTTGCTATCAAGGTTGGATTTCCCTTTAACTCTGTGTTAGATTACATATACATGACTTAATGCCATTCTAGCTCTCAACAGACTACGTTCTGTGCATTTCTGATCATTCTTTAAAATATTAGTTTGGAAATTCTATTTTCTTCTCACTCCTCCCCCCCCCCCCCCCCCCAACATTTTGCTGATTATAACCCCTGCTACATGTATATCTTCAAAGTCAATGCCTGTCGTGGATTCATGGACCGCTCTAAAGATGCAGCAAAAACCATCAAGCGTATTGTCATTTTCAATTATTCATCTGGTCTGACCAGCAGCAGAGGGGGTTGTTGTTGAGATTTCTTGAAAGTCCCTCTTCAAAACGTACACCGGAGAAGGTACCCTCTCACACATGGAAGATAATCCTCATGCAAATGTATCTTACACAGACACATCGGGATAACTTCAGGCGTAATATAGGTATTCATATCGATACCAAGCAGTGAACGAAACGATATTGCACAACGCTGGATGATCAGGCACTGTGCTGTGTGCTTAAGTTATACGTACAGCAGGGAGTTGAGAGACTGCTTACAATTTTACAGAAAATAATGCACACTTTATCACTCATAACAAAATCTAGATTTTGATTTTTAAACACACTGCAGATGAAAATATACATGTAGATGTACCTGTATATTTGTATCCAGAAACTTTTTTAGTGATTTCACTATGATTAATATCTCTCAAGGAAAAAAATAGTTAAATAAAAACAGAAAACAATCAATAATGTATCCAAAATGTATACATTTATTTCAGCCTACATGTACAAGTATGTACCTCTATCTAGGGGTACATTGTACATGTGTATTCCTTGTTCGATATTAACCCCTACCATGCCGTGGGCGGCAAATCCCGCCCAAATGTTGGAGTGTTGAACATTTCGTTTAGGCTCAGAATGGCTTGAAAATTCTTCCTCATACAGAAACCTGTGCCTTCAATATAAAGTTTATTCCTATGCAATGTATCTTTGCCCAGTTTGCTCAAGAAAAAAACTCATTAAAAGTTAATATTTAAGGATTGAAAGTTCGTTTTTGACAACTGCTCAAAAACCTGGTGGCATGGAAGGGGTTAAGAATTTAAGTACAGTCGTGTATGCCTGTCTGGGAAAGATACAAATACATTTCTGAAAAAGATTTTCCTGCAAAAGATTTTCTGTACAAACAAATACATTTTTCACATTTTTCACAAATGCATACATTAAAATATTAAAGTAAATTTTGTAAATGGACATGCATTCCTGCAGTCTAACGAATCGCATGCAAAAGGGGCTTGCACAAACGCATTGATTGGAATTCAAGACCGGACTGCGGAGAGCTACTGCATGAATTAAACAGCTTGGCTGCATTTCAATCTCCCAATAGACTTGGCTGCAGTCGACACCGTAAGAGGCCCTCTCTAAGCGAGATGTCATCTACAATGTATGTACAGCATCAACAAAGATACAGAATGAACTCACGAGATAGCACTCAAAGGAAAATAAAATGTCATTTAATGATTAATGAATGCATAAAATCTAACAAATAAAATCATGTGCAAACATTATTTTGATGATTTCTTAAGTTGTATGAATTGTCGTTTTTTTATTGTCATTGTGTGCACTGTGTACATGTACAACTGTCATGTTAGGATATTAATAATAACGTAAGAGCAAATATTGCAGGGCATATTTTAAGCTTCTCAGCTAATAAAAATGTCAATATTTCTACTGGTATTAATTTGAAACTAATATTAACTACTAGAAATGAGTACCTGGCACTCATGCATCCAACGTGAGCATTGCCTGGTTAGCTGTGTTAGTGTACATGCATGCTTTACATGAAATTAAACAGCTACCCATTTTTTTTTTAAATCAAAATAATATACAACATAGGTGTAGATCTGTACATGTATCTACATCCTACAATCCAAATTAATACAGAGTGTTCAATAATCTACATGTCACATGCACCTGCTTTTCTGAAAGTACACAGAAGAGATGTATCATTCTTTAGTATCTTCAATCATCACTTTGACCAGGGAATTGTAATCCTAGGCTAGTATAGGACAATGTATATGTAGGTCCATGCTTTTGATAAATAACTGTATTACATAACTGCACCCCTTGGGCATCCAATAACAAGGAGATAACCCCTGCAGGATGATTAGAAGAACTTGAAAACCTGTCTCCAAGAAAAGTGACCATCACAATGGTCATCCATTAGCAGGGTATCAGAGGCTGAAGTGACAAAGACCTTGTGGTCTTCACACTCTGGACATAGTCTGCAAGCACAGACCCGAATTTTACACTTTATCAGAAATCATTGTGTCTTGAGAGAAGCCTAACCCAGCTACCTACTGCTCGTGTCAATGACAGCTATAGTACAGGGCCTATGGTAGTCTTACAGTGCAGACACTCTTTTACGACTAACCAGGGTTTGTGCCTGCAAACTACCTTGTGGTATTCACAATCTGGACATCATCTATGGGTTAGTCTTCAACAATTCAGCCCCCATCATTTGAATATAACAGACTGCAAGTGAGTCAAGAACTTGAAACCAAAGGTTACCTTATCAATATTTGTTTTTATTTGGGCCAAAAGTATCTGGATAAAGAAAAAGGTTTTCAATCAATATTTAGTCCATATAAAGCTTACATGTATGTCTTAAATCTTTAATCACACACTCACTAAGCAATACCAGTAGGCTAAATTTCCTGAACTCTTCATTATAAATGTACTCTAATTATTTTGAATTTCTCTTTTAGATAATCCAAAATTTATACACTGTACTCAATGTACAAGGTACAGATAATAATAAAAATAATATTGTCCATTTACATGTATATAGCGCAGCTACATGTACTATTCAAATATACTCTACTGCACTTTACAAAGTTTATTATTACCCCGGCTTAAGCCCAGCTGCCATGATAACCAGGTACCCATTTACTTAACCTGGGTGGAGAGTGGCAAATGTACATTAATGTCTTGCCAAAGGACATTAGAGCCGCAGCGGGACTCGAACCACGAATCATGTGATGCAAAGTCCGGTGATGTATCCACTAGACCATGACACCTCTACATAAAATAAATCACTTGTAGTTTTCAGTTCATTTTTAGTTTATAAGAAACCTCCCTGGTTAATGTCATCATTCTCATCATTTCTCTCCTTCACATACATGTACATTTATGAAACCCTACAAAAATAAGAACGTACCACAGCAAGTATACATGTATCTCCATGTTCAGTACAATGACTTGTAAACACATTACAAGCTAAGCCTGAGTCATATCGAATATTTCATAAACCGGGATTCGACGGCTTTGATTCGATCGAATACCGGTTAATCGATAAATGATGTGCGGTGAAAACAGAGTTGCACACAGTTGCACGCAGTGCATGCACCATGCACCGGTGACCGGTCTGCTGGCATCGCGGGCATATGTTGTATGGGCTCTCGCTGCTCGAAATTAACGATAGCCCGCTAGCCAATGGCTAGTAAAAATCACAGCGGACGAGCCAAAATCTTAAGTTTCTAGTCCGTATGTCTAGCCAAAATGTCACTAGTGTCGCACGAAGCGATGCTCATTGTCGACACACCCGACAATGATTCAAATTCAAAGAATTAATAATCTTACTTTGTCTTTGGAGAGCTGAATGGAACACGTTTGTTCGATGCCAAAAAAAAAAAACAATACGAAATAAACTTTTCGTCGCTCAATATAGACTCGACTTCATTCAGCTTCAGAGATCATTCAGAAGTAATTGCCAATTTGATGAGAGTGTGATATTAGTAGGAACACTCGTACTCATGCCCGTATTTATCATGTTCAATTATACAATTGTCAAATTGACAATGCAGAGAGAGTGCAAGAAAATTATCGTAAACTTCAGTTCGTAACGACAAAACGATTTTTCCATAGAGAAAGCACAGGTACAGCGCGAAGTCCTGCGCGAGCGAATTAGCGAAAGTTAGCCAACAGTTTGAACTTTGAAGTCGCCTTCACGTTCTCTGCTAGTATATATGCTGTACGTTACGGAGTTTCTTTTTTTATTTGATTTTTTCATGGTGGCTACGGTAGTCAAAAATTTGGCGGACTACAAATCGATGCACCGAATTTGCCAAAACGTATTCGGGATTCGATGTCTTCGATCGAACACCGGCTAACCAATCGATTCGACTCAGGCTTATTACAAGCATCTGATGATTTGACTGCATGTGATCAAATTGTTATTCATATCATACCTTTGTCTATGGACATGTACATGTACTATATGTATAATATACAAAAGTACTTTGGAGGCTACAAGTCTTGTATGGTCACGAGATCATGACAGACAGTGGTGACCGTTTTAGTAAGGACAAAGACCTATACTGACCAACATCGGGGTCATTGTGACCATGATAGGCCAGCTGATAGATAATCAATAGTGGCTATGGTCAATGGAGTTAGGGGTGGTAAACAAAATGGGGCATCACTTTAATACAAAATTAAGGGAATTATCCCTTTCAATGGATGATGGATCACTGTACCACTGTTTTTTTTTCTCTTTGTTTGGTAGATTTAATACCATCTGTTACAAAGTTACTAAGAATCACTTGGACTTATAAATCATAAATAATGTTTTGTAGACATCATGTACATGTACATGTACATGTAGGCCTTCCTGGCAAAAAAGCTTAATATTTTGTTCTTGAAGTTGAAGATATATGACCCCTTTCCACAAAAATTGTACATACAAGTATAGCGTATTTGTGAAATTGTAACAAAATACAAATGTACATTTTGTTCTGTACATGTACAGGTGGAGATGTATATGTTATTACATTTCCAATGACACGAATTAAATTATATTTGTTACCATTTTCTACTTCTGTTGATAAAAAAAATATGATTCTTTGGATGGATTTCACAGAAAGCTGGAAAAGTTTCATTTTCTCTCCAGGGCAAGATACAAGGATATCCCATTAACCCATATCTCTATTTAGAAACCTTTTCATTTCAAAAGTTTGAGAAGGTTTTCATGGTAACTTTGACAAGCCCAAGGGTAAACTACAGCAAAGAATATCAAGCAATGTTATTCACATCGTTTCATTACATACATGTGTAACTGCAAATTGGGGCTCGACTGTTGATTAAATGGCCTTGGACATTTGCAGCAAACACATTAATGGAGTTGACATTTAAAATGCATTATCGAATAGCACTTCTTTATTCTTTCTTCTTTTTTCCACTTTTTTGCACATATAAGGCTATTTACACATACATGTAGCACACTTTCTTAAGATGAAACAATTTTTTTTTAACATCGACTAGTATATATTACAGTATTCATGAGTGAATCAAATAACAAAAAAAATACCAATTAAATGCTGACACTTTTGTCTTTACAGCAAGTTTACAGCAAGGAAAATCTAGACATACATTGTACTACAATACTATTTTTTTTAAAGTACTGATGTTCCTAAGAATGCACCGAGCTGACCCCAACCAGTTTGAAAATCTGCCTCCAGGGGCCTTGAAAACATCCCCTCCAAATGGGATTTGAGAAGTAAAAAAAAACTACTCCAATTTATCATGGCACCGTAGAAAAGACACAAAGAGATTAGAGGAGATGGCTTGGTTCATTCTCTGCTCGTATTCATCTCAATTTGATTTGAAAAGTAGAAATGAGATGGAGTCGATCAAGCTGCCTTGCCAATTCATTTCCAGGGTAGGATGAAGATCTCTATTGGATTGAAGAGTGGCTGACATGGAAGGCAGCATTCTGGTTTTACTAATAACATGTAGCTCTTGGCTCCAAACCCAATTGTTGCCCATGGAAAGGGATAAAGAAGGATATGCAACAGATAGGTTGTAGGCCGATACATCATAGAGTGCAGGAGTTAATAAACATGTATTGTAAGCAGTACACAATTATCTATCTGATCGGTGGGAATTTACTTATACAGCTGAACAGTTTAAAAATGCATTTACAGGACTTGTTTGGCTACAGGTCACACCCTCAATATCCAGGTCATACCCTCAATATCCATTCTGTGCATGCAACTATCTCTGCAAGATTGAGAGGATTTAAAAAGCACTTATTCTGCAATACAGACATTACCACTGTTTACATGCAGGGTTCTCATAACACCCTTGGGGCTAGTACCAAAGGTATGGGGGGGGGGGGAGGGGGCTAAGAACAAAAAAAAGGTACAGTCAAACCTGTCTTTTAAGGCCACCCAAGGGAAACAGAAAAAGTGGCCACTGTAGACAGGTGGCCTTTATAGACAGGTTCTAAGGCACATATTTCTTGCTACAGGGAGGCAATATAAGTGACCACTATAGACAGGTGACCGCTATAGACAGGTGGCCACTAAGACAGGTTTGACTGTAATCTGTAGGCAAAGTCTAGCCCAACAAGAGCAACAACAAGACCAATATGTCATTGCATACATGTACAAGTACTACATGTACATGTACTTTCATCCTGCAAAATTGCTTCAAATGGTCTTCTCTATCCACCCCTGGGAATGACCTGATGCTTGGATGTCTTCCACTGAACTTGGACCAAGGGTAACACATTCTTATTAAAAGAGAATCTTGTGTACACATGTATATTTTCAGAAGACACTCAACAGTAGAAGGTTTTATGACACAATCACCATCCACGTTTCTCTTTGCCACCACCCCCCCCCCCCCTCCCTCATATCATCTCAGGTTTAATATTGGGTCAACAGAGTTCCCATGCCACCTGTTAATTGATCGACCAGTCTATAGCACCTTTATGTCCTCTTCTTTGTGCATGCTTCAGACATTGGTCATCTCTATTGTCCAATAAGTGTTGATTAGTCTCAATATCAAGACCCTATGATTCTTACATCATTACCTTTATTTCCAACTCATCCATAAATTCAATTTATATGAGAAAACATGTTAGCTTTTAGATGTTACATGCGATTCCAACAATAAACAGTTTATTTAATAGTTTATAGAAGCACAAACATGTTATACACATTTGTGTGTAATCTTGATGAGATTTTGGTATTTGATTAGTAAAATACTGTATTTAAAGACTAATCAAGTCTGTACAGGACAGACAATAGAGGTAGTGCAGATGGAGTCAGAGCATCAAAAGAAAGGAAATGTATCAATGGGCATGGGTAACAATGTGTAGAAACAGTTTTTTACTCCTGTACATGAGACAAAAATACAGTATGGATGAGTCATGATGAAATAACAAAGAGAAGTGAGTATTTTTCAGGACCTGTTGCCCCAGGGCAGTAAAATGTTTGAAAGAAGATTTATCACATGGTGCAGGGGTACATGGATACCTGGCAGTCTGTACAACTGATCTGTATAGTCATCTATAAAGCAAACATCCTTAAAAGAAGACACCACTGGCAAATTTTGAAAAAATATGTTGTTCTGCATGTCCCTAGGAACTAATCAGTATCGAAATTGTAATATTTGAACAGCCTACAAGTGCGTATATTTTGATATAAAAAGTATGTTTTTGCCACTGTCGATACGCAAATTGGCTCGTGTCGGCCAAAGCTGTCACGTCATTGCAGCACTTTGAGTTTCCACCACAATGCGTGTGCGTTACGCGTCCGTAAAAGCAGACGATAGCGCATAATAGCATGCATACATATTCGTGGAGTTGCAAAAATGCCGTTGTGCCAAGCAATTTACTGTTCGAATCGTCGTGAAATTGTCCGGTAAAATCCTTTTTTGCCATCCCTGATCCGAAGAAGGATAGAGAATGGTGTGCTGTATGGATAAGGAACATTGGAACAACCAAATTCAACGTCAAAACGTACATTTATTCCCGTTTTCGAGTGGTCTGTGAAGACCATTTTGACGTTTTGGCGTTCGAGACCAACCTACAAGCCGTGTGCCTGGGATACAAACCCACTGAAGCTGCTAAAGCCAGACGCTGTACCAACCATATTCTCCCACAAAATCTTTACAAGCAAGCACTCTTTCTTCGCCCAGAAAATCCCTCATTCATCTCCTTAGCTTAGATTACAAGCTTATTGAAGAATGTGATCAGATTTTACTTGAAGATTAACCAGGAATTTATGTTAATGTCGTACTTGCTATCTATATCGCGAACGTAAGAACGTAAACAATGCAGCTTGCTGCATTAGCTTTCCGCGCGTGCCTTAAAGTACACGCGTTAATGGGAAGCACGTACGAACGATGACAAACAGTAGTGCCAATTTTAATTTTATTAATTCGATAAATTGTGAGGAAATTTTCAAAAATATTCAAAAATACAAAAAACTGAAAAATTAATGACATTTTCTTTTTGTCATACATAATTGTCTCACAAATAGCATTTTTATAGGCGCTGTGAAAGCGATCTGTGTATTGCTCCAAATCGGCATTACCGTGATTTGCCGTGGTTTTTGCAGTAGTGCTGCAGTGACGTAACGGATTTCTGCGGCTCGTACTAGTAGATATTGTAATATTTATTTTTTAAAAATCGAGATCTATGATTTTATCGACCTGAGCGATGAGTTTTTTGGTCAATCTGACTAGTTTTATAACATTAAAAATTGTAAAAGTGCTAAAATTTGTCAGTGGTGTCTTCTTTTAACGTATGTTCCTACATGTATGTGCCTACATGTCTGTTTTCATGTCTGTTAAAGTGTACTTATCACCTGAAATTGTCTACAGCTAGAAAATATGAAATCAACCTCAAAGAACTTTATCTGGCATAAGTGGCATTCTATACATGTTGGTCAACAGTTAAGGAGTATGAAGGAAATAAAGGATAACATGAAAATGCTTGCGCAGAACGGAACTCCCGAGTTTGGTTCCGCGGGAGCCCTTATCTTGGCATGCGTGTATGAGTGCGTCGAGCAGTCTACTCACAAGTCGTTTTTGCGCTTATAGAGAGTGTTATTAAAATTGCAATATCTCTTTATAGAATTAATATCTGTAGTCAATAGCAAAACGATGTATGGAACCTCTAACATACAAATATTTTGTGGTGATTGGTACCATTTAAATGTACACATTAAAAGACAAGCATGCTGTAGTTTGGAAATGTCGTCTCGGACCCTATCCCTCGGACCCTATCCCTGGTACCCCCACTCCCCATCCTCGTAATATACATGGACACTGATCTTTTTCTCTCTTTTTCCTTAATTCTCTCACATGGCATCTCACCATCGGCCAAATCTGCTCCAATTTAAAATTTCCCTTTCCTTGACCTAATATTCAGCATTACTCCCTGCTTGCTCTTAATCCATTAATAATGTATGAAAACAAAGAGAATAGGACTTTCTGCTTCCAGCTTCCATTCTTATCCTCAAGGAATATACATGTACATTAACACTCCTCTTCAGTGACAGTCAATCATGAATATCCTCTCTATTATTTTAAAAAAAAACGCTCTTTTTTATCACTTCACATACCATTAAAAGAAATGCAAAATGTATTGCTTTCCTTTTCCCACCACCCTTCTCCCCTCCCTTCATTTCTCTCTTTGCAATACATGTACATCTCTTTCATCAAGTTGCTCTTGTTAATCATTTCCTCTCCTTTCAAACGAGCATATAAAAAATCAATAGCAAACAATCAATTGTTTTCTTTAATACTCCACACTGTTGTAATTTGTCTTTGCCAATAACTTTCTTTAGCCATGGTGCAACATACAGTACATGCACATATTTGAAAGCCTACATGTAGGCATGTGATGTGCCCAAGTTCAACAACATTGTAATTTGCCAATATGCTTTCAAACGAGCATATAAAAAACACTGTTGTAATTTCTTGTCTTTGCCAATAGAATAGTATTTTACAACTTTCTTTAGCCATGGTGTAACATTAATGTTTATAAATGCAAACCAAAACGCCTAGGCGTGTGATGCGCCCAAGTTCAGCAACATTGTAATTTGCCAATATGCAGAACCGCCTGCAGGTAAATCTTGCATTATTAAGTTCCCATCAAGGCCTAAGTGAACTGGAGAGCGTCCACATCCTGTGGACAGGGGGAAAGAGGATACCCCAACCAAATTTGAACCTCAAATTTGCAAACCAAATTTAGTCGCCGTAATTGACGACTATCCGACGATAAGTGCGTAGCGAGCGTCGTCTTAGGACGGAAGATGGTATGTGTTTGCATAACGAGGAGCAATGGAAAATGCTGGTTGACTACAGAAGTGTGCGATGTACAGAGTGTACACTGAAACCAATACCAAAGCCGAGTCGATATTGATTTGGCGTGTGGAGGAAGAGACCTGCATGAAATTTATATCGTTGAAAAACTTGAAATCATCTTAAGATGTCAGTAACCCAAAGCAGTGAATTATAAACACACTTTTATCAGACTACTGTATTTTGTAATAATCAGTTTTTTCCATCGTAGCAGTATTTAAAATTTAAACAAAGGCCTAGGTAGTACCATAGACTATCTTTGACGTTCACACTCCCAAGAAATGTTACATTGGTAAAAATAAACACTGAAATGAAAACAATTATCCATGTATCTGGAAATTTTGCATACAAGTCTGTCTATTTTATGCTATTCATGTTCACAAATTGTATGGCATACTGTAATGTCCAATGTACATATACAATGTAGTTCAATTGTAGAATTTTCTTCCCTTTATCTTCAAAGTTATCTTTACCTCTGCATACATGTACACTTTAACAATAATAAATTCATGAGAGTCACTTCTCCTGGTGTAAACGCTCTTAACATCAAATGGCATCATCTTCATAACCACTCGATACCAAGTTGGTATTGATACCAGCCTAGACGGAGGGGCAGAATTCACTCTGTTTGTTTTACACTATTGACACTGGCACTCTGCCTCCCTGTGTAAATCAATATACGCATAGAATTGCAGAATTTAATAAGACATGGTTTTATTGCCAACCGTCAGAATAGGTTCGCCGGCCTGTGAGATTGCCATCAGGCTGCTAACGCTGGCGAGTGGTATCGTGGGAAGGTAGGGCGGGGGCAATGGGACGGACGACCATAGACACTATAGCCTGGTGTGGGCGGCAAACTGGGCCAATCTATGAAAGTGTGTGTGAGAAGAAACAAGATAAGAGGCTTGATACCCTCACTGCCTCTGTTGTGAGGTAACTATTCAGATTAAATCACCTGCTGAGAGACAAAAGGGCTTTAACTCTATGTTAAAATGTATCAGTTAACATCCTTCTAGCGCTCATCAGCCAGCACGCGACATGATAGATCAACAGGGTGATATCTTCAGTCTTTAAGAGGACAGGTAGAAGAAGAAAACATGATACAAAACTTAAAGATAATGATGAGTTCTGGTCATGCCATTAGTTTGTGAAAGAATCTGTCACAAAGCAATTGGGAAAGGTTGATGATGTCTAGAAAAGAATTGGTGTATACTGTGAGGTTTCGGAATCATCAAAATGATATTAATTAATTGACCAAATCTCGCTGAAAAGCGAAACTGACATACAGTAAAAGGAATGAGATACATGTAGCTCACAAATTATTTTTCACCTTTCCCAGAGCTCAACCATCCCTTTAAGGTTCGTTCACATACATGTACATGCCACAGTAAACTTCCACAACGTGTATTAAATGAATGGCAAGTGGGAATGCATGACCCATGACGCATGACCTGTGTTTTATAAGATACAGAAATAGGAACTGCAGTACACTTTGAAAAAAAGAAAACATGTTTTCAACGAGCCTTTTAAGAACTTATTATACAATGGTCTATCACCTCAAAGGACTATCACCTCAATAGGTCTTTCAGTATCTCTACATGATGTATCCATGGTAACTGCCATGAAAGCTAGAGAGTTCCTTTCCCACCTTTTCTTCAAGAACAGTAATTATGACGCTCTTATCCAATCCTAATACTCCATGAGCACTTTTTTTCTATATTTAATCTGCAGGCTACACAGACTACAATGAGATGAAGCTAAAATAAAATATAAATAATATAGGATTGTCAGAGAGACAGCCAAGTATCACGTCAGGGGAGCATTTCATCAAGCGTTTTGGTCAGTGTCGACAAGGCCCCTATCCTCTTCCAATGTGCCTTACATTGTACATACATGTAATTACAAATTTATTGATGTACATGTACCGTACATCAAAGTCTGATGTCTCACTTGTCACACCATAGCATTTTAATACAGGCAATGTGCATCACGCAATGTACTGTACAGGAGAATGATCATTGTTTGCAAACTAATAAACAGCCTCAATCATGCATGCCTGCATGCACACAAGGGTACAATCGCCGCATGTAAACATGAAAATCCTGTTTTTGACAGTACTTAGCGGTTGAAATGAAATGAAAGTCAATAAAACATAATATTTGATTTGATGTTCAAGTATATTTGTACAGTGTCAAGCTTTAAATTTTATTCCAAAAGCAAAATTTCCGACTTCAAACTACAAAACCCCCAAAAATAATAACATGGGGGTTTTTTTCCTGTCATGCAGAAACATTCCGAATGTAAACATCATTCCTGTTTTTGACAGTACAGTGGGTGAAATGAAATGAAAATCAATAAAAAGTAATATTTGATTTAATGTTCAAGTATATTTGTACAGTGTAAAGCTTTAAATTTTATTCCAAATGCAGAAATTTCCCAGACTTCAAACTACAAAAACGAACAAATATTAACATGTTTTTTTCTTGTCATTCAGGAACGACAACTACATGTAGTACAAGTACAGGTACAGGTAGTAATTAATCAATTGATTTAATTGCTGTCAACTCTAGCCATCATAGATGTACATGTACATGTATGATAACAATTCCTGGGGAGCGTTTCATCAAGCGTTTTGTCAGTGATTTTTACCCACAATTGTTATAAGCTACTGAAATCCTTGAATCTGATTGGCTGAGAACAAATTTGTCAGTAAATATCACTGACAAAATGCTTGATGAAACGCTCCCCTGATTCTCCCAAATCAACTTGTATCATTTTACAATTTCCATGTACTAGTATGTGATGCATGACAGATACACACTGTACTAAATTTTGCACTTGCATGGGTTTTTGCATAATACATGTTACACAATGTACATGTGGTAGGCCTACATGTATAACCTACAGTACTGCATACTTTCCTGGAGCTTTCATATTGAATTTTCTCTTCCTTCATGATATCAGGATACCAATCAATTTCAGCTGACCCTTATTTATTGCAGGCCTTCCCCCGAGTATACAGAATAAAATTCCTGAATGGCCCAGCCAACATCAGACATCTATGTACAGACTCCACGTTCATTCGTTACCAAGCAACCAAATCCAAGCATCCTTAGATCATATGAAAATTTTCATCATCTTTGTAACTCGTTCATATGTAGGCTCTATGTACAGTGGTCCACTCCTGCCTAGCTTCCAGCGAAGGTTTTTAAATTAGTTTTCTATGCAATGAAATGGGTAGGGTTACAGTATGAAAACATCATTTCTTTTTTTCTGGAGACACAGAGGACAGAGAGAAGATAGGTAACCTGAACTGTCATTGCCTTGGGTCAATGGCTGGAGATGTTCAACATTCTGTTTATATAAATTCTATGAATCCTTCAGCAAGATATCTATGTAGTCTGAGGAGAGACAGACCCAATGAATTACAAGGAGGAATACTTAGAATCAGCAGTCAATTTTGGGTGGTTTTGTACTAATAATGTACACTACATATGTTCACAGTAAATACATAATAATAATATGTCCATTTATATAGCGCAGCTACTATACAAATATACTCAGCTGCGCTTAATACAAAGTATCACATTATTACCCCGGCATTAGCCGAGCTGCCATGATAGGCGCTAAAGCATTCAAGGAATTTCTTCCTAACGGGTACCCATTTACTTCACCTGGGTGGAGAGTGGCAAATGTAGATGAATGTCTTGCCAAAGGACATTAGCGCCGCGGCGGGATTCGAACCGCGAACCATGTGATCCACAGTCCGGTGACGTATCCACTAGACCATGACACCTCTACATGTACAAGTAGTTCAAAAAATGGGTTGATAAAAAAAGAAAATTAAAAAGTGAACTCAAAAAAGCATGGCAAAAGCAATTTGAATGCAGCAGTAGCACCAATTTGAAGCTAAAAAAAAGGCTTTCAAAATGTCTTTCATGCATGGAAAATCAGCTGAGCATGGACTTATAAATGATATCTTTCAAGACCTGCATATACTTACATGTATTTGCTGCAAATGAATTGCAAATTACTTATTGGTAACCATTTCATGGACACATACATGTACCTTTAAGGCCTGTCAAAAGCCTCCCATAAACACATACGTACATGTACTTCATTTCAATTTCTCCTCCGTCAGAGCAAGGAATAAGTTTATCATGTCTTCAAGCTAAGACTACCCTATTGGGGCATCAAAAACTTTGGTGGGATGCACTTGCAAGATTACAAGAGGGGCAACGTTTCACACCCATCCTATTTGGAACCAGGCAGTTCCAGGTGTAATGAACTTTCAAGCTGGGAACCCCATCTTGTCATGAGCGCTAGCCTTAGCCAAGGGCGATTCTGGGCAAGCAAGGGGTTTTCATTACGGATCTCAGCGCATATTGACAGGGATCCATGTCACAAGTAAGGATCAAATGAGCTGCTCAATTTTACCACGGAGGTAGGAGGACTGTTCCAAGTGTTCAACACTCCTTCTCAATTCTTTGTATTTTTCTCAGACAAGATGGCTAAATACAGTATATTGCAATACACAGCCATAGTACATGTATGTATTAAAGTCTGTGACAGAGTCAAAACAAACAGAGCACATCACGACCTACAGGTACCCTACTCTGATTACTTTCCAGATATATCTTTTTATTTGCATGGTGAGCAAAATGCGGATACATTTTTAGTTGCAGTACGATTCGACATTGTGTAGATAGTTTGAATAACACACAATCAAGATATTTTTATGTATCTACCATAATTATATACATGTACATGTATAGTACCTACCTAGTGTAAATAAAATGTGTACCAGTAAGCTAAGCTACATTGTAAAGGGTAAAAAAATCAAATCTTTTAACTTTTGGGCAACATTTAAGCATTCTCAGCATTTTTTCTTTTTAGCTCTCTCTCTCTCTTTCTCTATTTTTTCCCTATCTCGCAACATTACTAACATATTATTTAGGCCTATGTAAAGGGAAATAATGTCTTATTTGATCAAATGTGACTATTTTCCTGTTCATTCTATCATGAGCTCCTTTGTTTACATGGCTGACTTAACATTAGTCAATAAACAAAAAAAGTCTGTCATAAACAAGACACATGGATGAGTGGTTTCAAAGAGGGAGACAGGTTAGTCTTCATGGCAGACCTTCCAGGGCAAGAATAAACAAAAGCGATGAAGCAAACTATAAATTAATTCTCTTCAGGAACCTACACACAAATGTGAGAAATTACATACATTGTACATATATACATGTACATTGTTTTCAAATAATTAATGTATAATTATGCCTTTATTAATGGGCATCGTCACACTCATACAATGCACATTTTGCTAATTATGGCCAGCATACACATTATACATACAAGTTCTCCTGACAAAGGGGTGGATCTCTTCATTTGACTGAGCACATTGTATTTGTAGGCCTACATACATACAATGCAGTTGAATTTTAAATGTGTAGAATACAAGCAATCATATACAGGTTCCTCATAGGCCTTCTTGTTGAAAAGAACAAGAGAACTGCATCAAAATCATTTTCACTCATTCAAACTCAAAGCAAAGAGAAGCAAAGAGAAGCAAGGAATCTCAAACCATCTCAGCTGAGTCTGCGTGGAAGACTAATTATGGCAGGTGTTATCTCCTACTCCTGAGAGGGGCTGAGTGATCACTTTGCTTAGTAAAATCTTTGTTTACTTTTGAGCTTTAGAGATCTTTAGGGTATAATTAATTGCCTTTATCTTGTACAGAGAAAGAAGGATGTGGCAAGCACAAGTGTGAAATAAATGAATCTCAGACAATGTCAATTTTTTAGAACTAGATCAGACTTCAAGTCATACATCTGTGGTCACAATGAGTTTGTAAATGTACATGTTCTATATTTTTATTGGCCTAAATTTTACAGTACTCGCATTCTCCTCTCTGCATTTGTACAATGCGAACATTACATTACAAGTCGAAAACACTCATTCATATATATGGAGATAAATTTGGTGAGGTGGTCTGCATCATGCATGCATTAATCTCTCTTTCTTTCAAGTCTCATCATAAATTTCACAATCATTCACACAGATCATTCATATTTAGTCATTTTAGAAAGACTATGATTACGGTGGGAGTCAATCTTCAATATCGGATTTGTACATGTACCTAAATTTAAGAGTAAAATCAAATATAAATAATTCATATAGGTTCTAATCTACTACGCATGTCATGAAAATATAGGTCGAAGTGCTGTTTGCCTTTTATTTAGTTTTCCATTTGTCAGTGTTTGTAATTTCTCTCTCTCTCTCTCTCTCTTCACCTGCTCTTTGTCTCTTTTCTTTTCTTTTTACCTTTTGCTACAGAAATGTAAATGCTCTTTAAAGAGAGCAGACAATTTAGATCTTCAGTAGATCTAGATCTACTGACGTGACTACATTCGTCTCAAAACAAATTAACAAAACTCAAAAGGATTAAGTTTGTTCTAATTCATTTATCTGAAGGCAGCTTATAAAAATTAAAATAGTAAATAACTTGCAATGTGGATACTTACGAACTCTCACGGATCTAGCATCCAGTTTCTCCACAAAATCCTCCAATTTTATAATCCTCCTTCTCAAAAGAACTGTTCTGTGTGCAAGCAAATGAGCTTCACTACTGATGTCGCTGAAAATGTCATTTGCACGGAGCGACAGGTCGGAGAGCTGCCGGACCAGTCCGCATAGCGTATTGTTTGAGACCGTATCCAACTCACGGTCGCAGCCAGGAGGCAAAGGACTGTTGCTCAAAAACTGAGGCTCGATAACTCGCTTGATGAACGGCATGATGGAGGTTGTTAGACTTATTCCGATCCAAAGACGTTATGTGCTGATAACTGATGACTGAATAAAATCCAATTTAGATAAAAATCCACATCAAGAGAAGCTTTACATCACTATTATCCATGGTTATGTATTGCAATCGACTCTGGATTTCGTATCAAACCCTCCATTCAGTGAATGCATGCGCTATGCTAGCTAGCATATCTCGTTCGAATATCCCTGCCGCGCCATCAGGCCCACCACACACTCAGTGGTATACACATGAAATGGTCACACACAAAAATATACGTTGATATTTTACTCGTAAATGCAAATGTGCGCTGGCTCGCGCTCAGCTACGAAGTCCGAGGGATCGTGAGAGTTTTTGAAAGAAAGGGGGGCAGACCCACCCCCATTGTGGGACAAACGGGACAAAAGCGACATAATGCCTCCATTATTATTATACGAGATTCTTTTCCAACTGCAGACATTTTCGCGTTATAAACAAATATAATGTAAGATAGATGTAAGAGATTAGATATTAGGCATTATGTTCTGTACTAGCTCTTGGTTGAATCATTTGAAAGATTGTGTATGAGCAGGGACTCTTCCACCTCCCTGGTATGATCGAGGGAAGAGATGAAGACATTTTTCAAATTTGGAATAACCTGTAAATATGTAAATATGATAAGTACATACATGTAGTATAGATCGTGACATACAATTATACATATTTGCCTTGTGCTAGTACTTTATAAATATCCTTGAGGATTGATTTTTATATATTGTCAAAGAATTTTGATGTGATGACAAAGCACCCCGATCACTTTTGGGGGTTTTTTTTTGTATTGTCAGAGAATAATCGTTTTTGTGTCAACCCCTCCCCCACCCCCACTCCCTTCCTTGTCAGAGAATCCTGGATCTGTCCCTATTTATAGAACTGAGTGTATAATGTAATCAAATCTATCCTATACGATTCTCTAATTCAGGTAGCAGTAGATTACGTGTCATTATAAATGCATTGTAGAAAGAGCATGGCCTGGGCGTTGCCGGGGATTTCCCCTTTGAGCGCGTAAGTTAATTATACGCGCAATCTTAATACCCTGGATCAACGGAAGCGCTGGCCCTGAAAATGCATAATTTATCATTTTGGTCGATATCAATTTTACAGCATTAACAAATCAAAGGATCACTCATCCAAGTTGTGAGGGTACAAGTATGTGTCCTCTCCTCCGTTTCATCATGTATTTTGTAGATTTGTTAATCATTGTTTTGAGATTCTAGTCCAGGGCCTAGACTCCTAATAAGCAATGCCAGAAAATGGCTCTCAAAGAAAGTAAATGATTGTATCCAGCAAGAAAATAAAGACAATGCATGGATGTAATATATAAAAATTGCAAAAATAACCCCCCAAAAATGAAAATAGCTGTTTAGGAATTATATTATTTTATTGTTAGTGAAATCTTAGAAAGTCGTACAGTAGGTATTAAATAGAAATTTATATGATCTTTTAATGGACGATTTACATTTTTATTTCAAATTACCCCTTTATACGTAGACCTAATTTCTCTGCAAAACACAAGATCTGTTTCATCATTTCTGGTAATGATGATGACGGTGGTGGTGGTGATGATGATGATGATGATGATGGTGGTGGTGGTGTTGGTGGTGGTCTGGTAATAGTGGTGGTGGTGGTGGTGGTGGTGGTGGTGATGATGATGATGATGATGGTGGTGATGATGATGATGATGATGATGGTAATGGTGGTGGTGGTGGTAGTGGTGGTGGTGGTGGTGTTAGTAATGACGTCAGCTATCACCCCCCCCCCCCCCCTGATTACAGTGACCCTATAAAAGAGAAGTAGGCTACCAGTGATTGATCGGGGGGAACGTGCCCGAACTCTTGTCAAAGGTGGGTTTTTTTATTATAGGCCTACATGCCCGTTAAATTTTGATAATCTTTTCCCTTTTTTTCTCTCTTGCTTGTCAGAATTCGGAGGTGCCTCCCCGAGGAAAATGAACCTGCATCCGTCAATTATTATGGATGGTAAACATTTTGATCCTGAGAGTCATGCAGAGTTGAATTGTTGATCTTGGATTAGAATGTAAGAAAAAAACATCCCTGAAAGTTTGAATAAAAGTGGGAAATGTTTCGTAAGGAAAATATTAATGCTCTCATGTTCAATCAGAATGATAAGAACTAAGTTTATACCATCGTACTATGACCATTTATTATTGATAACATATTAAACTGAAGGAGTAATTTCAAAGGTGTCATGTCCCACTCCCATATAATTTTTGCGACCAGTTTATTCTCACAATTTTCCCTCCAAAAATAATAAACATATAAACTTGCATTTTCAAAAGTCAAATATAGAACCTTTCATCATACATAGCGCCGACATATAGAACCAAAGCAATAAACAGAATATTTGTATATAAGCTGGTATTATGTCAAAACAAATAAAAAAGGCTCTATAGTTTTGGGTTGTAACATTTGAAAGGGACACACGTCTTCTGTGTGTATAGTAAGGGAAATTCCCATTGTATTTTATGGGGCACAGGCCAATTATTATTAAAGAGTGTCTTGTTGATTAAATGAGCCTGCAAGGACTGCAAGGACCCCTTCCCGCCCCCCCCCCCCCTTAAAAAAAAGGGCGACGCAAGAGCGAGGTGCAGGGGTTTCCACTCACCACAATTCAACATTTCTATTGTTATATCTCGAGGAGGAGCTTTTTCTTTGTGTGTGTGTGTATATATATATATATATATATATATATATATATATATATATATATATATATATATATATAGACAAAATAGGAATGAAAAGTCCGTATACGATGAAAAAATTCGAATTTTCGGCCATAGGCCTTCATCAGGAAATGATGAAAATTTATTAGATAGGTACACAAAAGAGCGTGAAGCGCAAAAAAAACAACGCAAAAGCTCCATGGATACCAGCGCAACCATGGTAGAGATCAGGGAGCGTTTCATCAAGCGTTTTGTCAGTGATTTTCACCGACAACTGTTATAAGCTACTGAAATCCTTGCATCTGATTGGTTGAAGGCAAATTTGTCGGTGAAAATCACTGACAAAACTCTTGATGAAACGCTCCCCAGGAAGGAGAGGAGAGAGAGAAAGAGAAAGATATAGAGGCGTAAAAGAGCAGAAGCGCAGAAAGGGAGAAAGCTCCATGGAAACTCGCGCAACCATGGTAAAAGAAGTTAAAGAGGAGAGAGAGAGAGAAAGAGAGAAAGAAATAGAGATAGAGGCGTAATAAAACGTCATAAAAGAAGAGAAAAAGAAAACAAAAAAGGAGAAGCGCTAAAAGGGACAAAGCTCCATGGAAACTCGCGCAACCATGGTAAAGAAAGTTAAGAGGAGAGAGAGAGAGAGAGAAACACGTCACAAAGAAAGAAAGGGAAACAAAAGAAAACACAAAAGCGAGAAGGAAGGAAAGGGAGAGAGGATGACGTAGTAAAACGTCATAAAGAAACCAAGGGAAAAAGAAAGAGAGAAAGGGGTGGTGGAAGGGGGAGAGAGAGGGGGGAGAGAGAGGGGGAAGGGAAAAGAAAAGAGGAAAAAAAAAAAAAAAAAAAAGAAAGAAAGGGAAACAAAAGAAAACACAAAAGCGAGAAGGAAGGAAAGGGAGAGAGGATGACGTAGTAAAACGTCATAAAGAAACCAAGGGAAAATGAAAGAGAGAAAAGGGGGGGGGGAAGAGGGAGAGAGAGAGAGGGAGAGGAACAAAGAAAATAAAGAGAGGAAGATGAAGCACAACGGAAAGAAAAAAAAGAAGAAAAGGGGGAAAAGGAGGAAGTAGTGAAGAAAGAGAGTAAAGAGCAAAAGGAAGTGAGGGAGAGAGAGGAAAAAAAAAAAAAAAAAAAAAAAAAGTAGAAGAAAAGCAGAACGAAGAATGGAAGAGAAAGGTGGAAAGGACAAAAAGAAAACATTCAATTCGTACGAAATGATCGAAATGTTACATTCATCCCACGAGGATGAAGGGTTCCCAGGTGGAAAATCAGTCTTTCCTCCCTTCTCTTCCTGGATAGATCATCGCCATTGCACTTGATGGCGCCGATCACTTTGAAGTCTTCAACCGAGTGGCCGGGGAGGTTGAAATGGCGTGCAACAGGCAAGCCACTTGTGTTCAGACGTATGGAACGTAGATGTTCAGTAACCCGGTCCGCTAGACGCCGCTTGGTTTCGCCCACGTACAGTAGATTGCAGGCCTTGCAACAAATCACGTAGATTACATTCTCCGTCGTGCAGGTGAAATCATCATGGATGGTGAAATTGCCCTTGGGGCCACTGATGTTACGTTCTGTAGAAAGACGGGAGCATGTCTTGCATCGTGGGCGGAGGCAAGGACGGGAATCTAGGTCTCTGTCAGCAGGTTGGACTCTGGTGTGGTTTGAATGGACCAAGCTTGATTTCAGGCTTTTGTCCTTCCTGAACGCTGTCAGAGGGGTTCGCTGAAAATGTGAGAAGTTGAGGGGTTGTCACTCAGCAACTTGAAAGCCTCCTATACTTTAAACGCAGGAAATTATCTTCATTGCTACCTAAAAGACATTCTATCTCAGTAGATAAGGACGTATCTCGTAACCTTGTTGTCACCATTCCGGAAGATCTTCCTATCACTGACAGTGAACGTTCTCTCTTAGCTAAGGGTCTCTCTTTCGTTCCTAGTCGCAAACATAGTGATGAAATCCAAGTGCGTTGTGATTTTGAGAACTTTGCCCGCCGCCTTCGTCTCAAAGCGTACTTTGCTTCCTTAGATACCACTCAGCCTGCAGATGAAGCCAGCCTTGACACCAACCACGACGATATCTATGTTCCCTCTCAGCAAGCTGAGTCTGTGCCCATTGCCTTTGAGAAGCTTCAACGTCGACCCTCTTCCTGGACTCCCCCGGAAGGCCAGTTTCCTAACCTAGAACTTTTCATTCAAAAGTGCAGATCTGATATAGACGCCCTTGATTTGGAAGCGGGAAAAGCTTCTAATATTACCCCTCAAGAAAGGTCTGCAGTGAAGTCGCTTCAAAGCAACGATGAATACATTATCAAACCAGCTGACAAGGGAGGCGCTGTCGTTGTCTGGAAACGTGACCTGTACTTAGCCGAAGCCTATCGACAACTCCACAACCCTGAATATTATGAACCGATTGTGCAAGACCCGACTCCATCTCATCAGCAGACTGTCAAGGATACCATCAATGATCTCATTAATAACGATCTCTTACCCCCTTCTGCTGTCAGTCTTATTCAGAAGTTCCCGAAGCCGCCTACTTTCTATTTACTCCCGAAGATTCACAAGGAAGGAACACCTGGTCGCCCCATTGTGTCCACGATTGCCTGCCCTACTGAGCTAATAAGCCATTATCTTGATAGCATTTTTGCGCCAATGGTCTCATCGCTACCCTCTTTCATCAAAGATTCTTCTGAGGCCCTCCGTTTGCTTGATAGCATCACCCTACCTGAAAATGAGAAAGCACTTCTCTTCACGATGGACGTGTCCGCTCTCTACACCAACATTCCTAACCATGAAGGCCTGCAAGCCATCCGCCATTTTCTGCAAGCCAATCCATCAGCGAATAGACCAGCTGACGACACCATCATACGTCTGACGGAGCTGGTCCTGAACCTTTCATCATTCCAGTTTGATGGGAAGTTCTACAATCAGAGAAAAGGTGTTGCCATGGGGACCAAGATGGGACCTTCATATGCCTGCCTTTTCATGGTTTCATGGAGTCCCAAATGCTGACATCTTACGAGGGCCCCCGCCCCATTCTCTTCAAGAGATACATCGATGATTTCTTCGGCATCGCGACTTGTTCACGAGATGAATTGAACTCTTTCATACAGCATTTCGATTCATTCCACCCTTCTCTCCGCTTCACCCACACCATCTCCGACAACTCTCTCCCTTTCCTGGACATAGAGATTTCTGTCAACGGAGGTCGCCGGATCGATACAAGCATCCACTACAAACCCACTGACGCCCACAGCTATCTCACCTTCAAATCTTCCCATCCACCTGCGTGCAAGAAGGCTATTCCCCAGTCCCAATTCACCCGTCTCAGGAGGCTATGCAGTAAGGAGGACGATTTCCAGGCCCGTTCCGCAGAAATGTCGTCGTTCTTCATCGACCGGGGGTATCCTGACAACATGGTTGAGAGCGCCGCCAAGAAATCAGCAAGAGTTACTCGGATAGAAGCTCTGAGACGGAGTGAGAAGAAGGCATCATCCCGCGTTCCCCTGGTGTTAACGTATAATGAGCCGAATGCTAGACTCGCGTCTACCATCAAGAAAAATTTCAAGTTGCTGAGTGACAACCCCTCAACTTCTCACATTTTCAGCGAACCCCCTCTGACAGCGTTCAGGAAGGACAAAAGCCTGAAATCAAGCTTGGTCCATTCAAACCACACCAGAGTCCAACCTGCTGACAGAGACCTAGATTCCCGTCCTTGCCTCCGCCCACGATGCAAGACATGCTCCCGTCTTTCTACAGAACGTAACATCAGTGGCCCCAAGGGCAATTTCACCATCCATGATGATTTCACCTGCACGACGGAGAATGTAATCTACGTGATTTGTTGCAAGGCCTGCAATCTACTGTACGTGGGCGAAACCAAGCGGCGTCTAGCGGACCGGGTTACTGAACATCTACGTTCCATACGTCTGAACACAAGTGGCTTGCCTGTTGCACGCCATTTCAACCTCCCCGGCCACTCGGTTGAAGACTTCAAAGTGATCGGCGCCATCAAGTGCAATGGCGATGATCTATCCAGGAAGAGAAGGGAGGAAAGACTGATTTTCCACCTGGGAACCCTTCATCCTCGTGGGATGAATGTAACATTTCGATCATTTCGTACGAATTGAATGTTTTCTTTTTGTCCTTTCCACCTTTCTCTTCCATTCTTCGTTCTGCTTTTCTTCTACTTTTTTTTTTTTTTCCTCTCTCTCCCTCACTTCCTTTTGCTCTTTACTCTCTTTCTTCACTACTTCCTCCTTTTCCCCCTTTTCTTCTTTTTTTTCTTTCCGTTGTGCTTCATCTTCCTCTCTTTATTTTCTTTGTTCCTCTCCCTCTCTCTCTCTCCCTCTTCCCCCCCCCCCTTTTCTCTCTTTCATTTTCCCTTGGTTTCTTTATGACGTTTTACTACGTCATCCTCTCTCCCTTTCCTTCCTTCTCGCTTTTGTGTTTTCTTTTGTTTCCCTTTCTTTCTTTTTTTTTTTTTTTTTCCTCTTTTCTTTTCCCTTCCCCCTCTCTCTCCCCCCTCTCTCTCCCCCCTTCCACCACCCCTTTCTCTCTTTCATTTTCCCTTGGTTTCTTTATGACGTTTTACTACGTCATCCTCTCTCCCTTTCCTTCCTTCTCGCTTTTGTGTTTTCTTTTGTTTCCCTTTCTTTCTTTGTGACGTGTTTCTCTCTCTCTCTCTCTCCTCTTAACTTTCTTTACCATGGTTGCGCGAGTTTCCATGGAGCTTTGTCCCTTTTAGCGCTTCTCCTTTTTTGTTTTCCTTTTCTCTTCTTTTATGACGTTTTATTACGCCTCTATCTCTATTTCTTTCTCTCTTTCTCTCTCTCTCTCCTCTTTAACTTCTTTTACCATGGTTGCGCGAGTTTCCATGGAGCTTTCTCCCTTTCTGCGCTTCTGCTCTTTTACGCCTCTATATCTTTCTCTTTCTCTCTCTCCTCTCCTTCCTGATCTCTACCATGGTTGCGCTGGTATCCATGGAGCTTTTGCGTTGTTTTTTTTGCGCTTCACGCTCTTTTGTGTACCTATCTAATAAATTTTCATCATTTCCTGATGAAGGCCTATGGCCGAAAATTCGAATTTTTTCATCGTATACGGACTTTTCATTCCTATTTTGTCTATAACTTTGCAAGTCCGAAGCAGAACTATATTTTTTTACTATATATATATATATATATACGAAAGTTGAAATATTGAGTACTTCCAAAGAGTGCTCTATGCCTTACAGCAGAGCATATTAATCCATGGTGTACCTGCTCAATCCGACCTTAGGTTTCGTGCCTCTCTCAAGACACTCCTCAGGGATAATGAGCTTGGCTTTGGTGTTCGGCATCTGCGATGCTTCCTGGATCGATTTCACGGTCTGGTGTCTTTCTTTTGGGACATTGTGTGTGCCTACATCCTGTTAGGATTTCAGCTCTTTTGTTTAGTGATTCTTTGTTCGCTATGATCAGAAGCTTTTCATCCATGCACAAATTGCATTGGCCACTCTTTCTCCTAAGCAGGTTTGACTTTTTAGCAATTTCCCATGATAAGCTGTAACCCGTGTTTGATTTTTTCAATTCCCATACATATTTAGATAGCTGGGTTTCCTTACTGTATTTCTCGTGGGTGAATGATTTAATATGATTCCTATAGCGCTCCTTGAAGGGCCCTCCCGCTAGACCAAAGTATGCATTTTCCGTATTCCCATGGCGCACTGTCGCTTTGTACACAATAGCTTTCTCCAAACATTTTCCATTGAGTGGACATCCGGTTTTTTTGCAATTGCATTTTCTCTCATTTGTGACTGTCGCTTTTGATTTCTCTATTACTCTTTTGTTATGTCCTTTTATTATCGAATCGATATTCCTCATACAACTGTAGCCCACTTTCAAAGTATTCTTATTGAAAATCTTATTGAGTTTGTGCCCCTTGGGAAATGCTTTTCCACCAGTTTTAAGAATTTGCCCGTCGGTGTGTTGAAATAGATAGCAAACAATTATGTTGAAATAAAAACACCGCAAGACGTAAAATTTACTGACGTTTCGGTCACAGACCTTTATCAAAGTAAAAGACTGAACACATTCAAAGTAATAATAATCAGATGCGTGAATTATGAAGACGCGGGCAGTTGCTTGGATACAAAAAATTAGGCGCGAGAATTGAGATTTTGGGCGCAAGTGACGCCACAAAGAAAAATTTAAAAAAAAAAATTAAAAAAAAATTTGTACGTATTTTGAAAAGAAATTAAAAGCCATGATAAAAGCAGTAAGAATGACGCAACAAAGAGGCAAGATATGCATGAATTGACGCGCAATTTTACAAAAACTATGTCTGCTGCGCAAAAAAAGGGGATATGCTTTTAATTTCTTTTCAAAATACGTACAAATGTTTTTTTTTTTTTTTCTTTCTTTGTGGCGTCCGATGTGAGGGGGGGGGGCTCTTTTACATCCACCATTTACATTCATTTTGTCCTTTCAATATTTCCCCCCTCATATTGTCAAGAACATTCAGGTGCTTCATATTCATAAACAAATCTAAAACGCCACGTATACTTGCCGTCCCTCTCAATCGTTTGACCCCTTCGTCCCCCCCCCCCCCCCCCCCCGGATAGTGGACTTGCGTGATTTTCGTACCACCTGCCAGTTATCTGCCCCTGTTATTATGATATTTTGTTGTGGGGTTTTTTTTAATACATGTAGTAGGCCTAGATCTCGTTTTTTATTGGTTGGTTCGTTGTTGGTATGTTGGCGCTCCTCAATCTGTCAATCTCTTCAGATTATTCTCTTTTTATGCCAATGGTTTGAGAGGGCGCTCTTCAAATTCAGGATATGAAGACAAGACTACCCATTCTTGTAGCAAGCATACAAGGGATAAAAGTGAAAATATGTCGTTTTAAATTATAGGTCTAAAATCATTTGGAAACAGCTTTTGCTTGAAGGAACTGGTAATTGGTGCCTATATGTCAAGTAATTTTAATAATCTTTTTAGTCAAAGTTTTTTTTTAAATTCAATTTTAAAATATATTTTAAGGACAATCCAATCCAAAATTCAGAGACACGGATTAAGTTGGAAAAATGAATCGGAAAATTAGAATAGGACAGTTGAATCATTGTAATCACAATTCACATGGAATCTCAAATTGGCGAGTATGTCATAAATAGACTGTGATGTATAATTTATGGACAGCTCTTCCATTATTTTATTGTATTCTAGAATAGGCCTACCTTTAATTGAGTCTTTTCTGCTGGGCGCCTTTTCCCCCGGGGCAGTATGGATAGAAGAGGCATACTATAGGTCATTAAAAAAAATAACTAACCCCGGCCCCCCCCCCCCCAACCCCAACCCCCGACATTTAAGTCTGTCGTGTTGGAACAAATGGGCCCGAGTTGTCCATTGCTAGGCTGGCACATTACTGATTCGGTCAGTTGTATAATAATTATGATTATAACTTTATATAAGCTCATTCTCAGAAGCCTTTTGTTGGCTAAAATGGCTGCCGCCGGTGGATGGGGGGGGGGGGGGGGGGGGGGGGGGGCACGATTTGCCGGGCACATTTTAGTTAGACCTATTTTGTAGTTAAGGAACATCATATTAGAAATTCGTGGGGGGGGGCGCATAGGGGAGAGCGGGGTGAGTGGGACAAGAATCGTGATCTGGTACTCTTTCCTTTGTAACATTACTTCAAAAATAATTATTCATTGTAGTCTCTCCATTTTTGCATGGTAAATATTTTATAGTAGGCTACAAACCAAGGTATTTGACACAGTCCCTGCAAAATATTAGTGTTCGTATTTATCGCTAGAAATATTATTGCAAATTATATAGGGTCATATAAGACTTATATGTTGTATGCGGGGTATTCACTTTAGCCAAGTGGTATACGTATAAAATATTTGACAATGAATAATGAAAAATTTAAAAAAAAGTGTAAAAAAAAAGAAGTGAAAATTAAGGTTACAAGCAAAATCGCAGTATAGCTGTGAATGTATTTGTGAACACTGATAGTCAAGACATTTCGTAGGATCCAAACTAATTTATAAAAGGTTAATTATATTTGAGTGGTGTCCCAGTGGCGTCCCAGTTCACCCCGCTCTCCCCTACAGGTCTGCTACAAAATGCATGGTTGACGATTCTGGTGCGCCTGTAATCCAGCTATAGTGGAAGTTATAAACTGATTCAGCGGACCCAGGTTCGAGACTGAGTGACGTCTTTCGGATGGTGACGTTAAAGGTCGGTCCCAGACGTAAATAATCATATCTGATTGATACCTTTTTTTTTTTTCAATGATCTGTATTGACGATTCCATGAAACACAAATTATACAATCAACATATTCTCTTGAATGTTCTAACAATATAAACAAATAAAATATTTTATCATCACTTATATAATTATCATGGAAAATATTCTCACTCTGGATTGTAAAATCAAAATTAATAAATGAGCGTTTCTAATGCTGTAACTGAACTGAAATCACGTCTGTAAAAAACCCAATTACACACACACACACACACACACACACACCCACACACCCCCACACACACACACACTGATGGGACAGGGCACGCTTCTTCCTGGAAACATTCGAGGGGGTCGCCCCTGGTCCTCCCCGAAATTGAGAAAGACCCCCTTTCCAGGGGGAGTGGGGAAGCCGGTCAAGAATGACTCAAAATAGTTACTTAACAATAATTTTACACATTAAATGAAAGGACAAATAGTGTGGAAACAATTATATGATCAGACTTGGATTTGCCTATGTGATCAGTTTTTTTTTCTTAAATGCAACATTTAGAGAGCAAAAGAATAAAGTGGTGACTGAGAGCTTCAAGTTCTTATACTAAAAATTTAAAAATCATTTTATTCGGGAGGAGGGGGGGGGGGTGACCTGTCACGTACAGGCTCCCTTATCCTCCCGGCGTCATTAACCTTCCTTGGATGTCGCGTCCCCATAAAGAAATCGCCGCCCGTGCAATATGCTTGATACGCCACAAATCCGCTGAAAAATAGAAATTCTTTTAAAAAATCCTTGAGTACGTACGTATAGGAGACTAGCAAAACAAAATCTTGAAATGGCAGACCGCGAATCTGAATCCACGTGTGAAGCGACAACATCGGTTTCAAAGGTGAGTAAACTCGTCTTTTTAGAGGGCACTGCTCAGCTATTATCGTATGATAACATTTCATGATCATGAAATTTAACATGGAGTATGATTTATTTTTCTCTAGGGATGTTTTGTGTTCAAGTCCAAGAAGAGACGGAGGCCTCTTTATCCAGGTAAGTGACCCAGCCCCACCTATGTATTCTTGTGATGTATTTTGGGCGAATTCCGTGGGGGTGGGGGTAAGGGGGGGGGGGGGGGGGGGTGGGAGAGACAGAGAGAGAAGGGGGGGGGGGGGGGGGGGTAATGCAATGCCTTTTTGTAGCCAGAGAGCCTCTACCTTTATGATTTCAATTTCTTTTTGCGTACCAATGTAGTAAACTAGGATTACACCACTCCCGGGTACATTTCTGTAAAATAGTTGGTATTTTCTGTCGCATGTACTAAAGGTATGGGGGAAAAAATAAGATAAATATTTTAAATACTTGCTTTCAAATTCAGCCCTTAAAAATCTCACTCCTACCTCAAATGGCCGTTAGGAAGAACTTTTTATATTTTCAGCAAAATCCAAAGTCAAAATCTTGTCCAAAACCGGAGAAATCCCCGCCGATTTGTTTCGCGATCGCGTGTTGTTTACAAACTGCCGATGTCTTAGACTAAAATCGGCCAATACAATTTTTGTCCACGAAGAAACTCGGGATCGCAAGCGCACATCGATCTTTACGATCGCGCACACAGAAAATCGGAACTTTTCCGTCTACGCCATAGGGACCGAATTTTTGAGGACAAAACTCTTTTGGGGAGATGTCGGCGCCCGCGGCGACCAGGAAATGTACACAATGACTCCGATGGCTCGTTTCGCGAGAATCAACAGTAAATTACGGATTTGATTTTTGAAAATATCTTTTCCAACATTGGTGAGTTGAATTTATTGTATTTCTTGGATATTTTGGGGTCGGTTTTTGTAAATTAAATGCCGATTTTGAGTGAATATTGGTGACTTTTGTGCAGTGGTGTTTTAAAAAGATGAGGTGTATGACTGCCTACATTATACACACGAAGTATAGGAATGTAGCTATGAGTGGATTAAACCACTCACGGGTACATTACTGTAAAATAGTTGGTATTTTCTGTCGCATGTACTAAAGGTATGGGGGGAAAAATAAGATAAATATTTTAAATACTTGCTTTCAAATTCAGCCCTTAAAAATCTCACTCCTACCTCAAATGGCCGTTAGGAAGAACTTTTGATATTTTCAGCAAAATCCAAAGTCAATATCTTGTCCAAAACCGGAGAAATCCCCGCCGATTTGTTTCGCGATCGCGTGTTGTTTACAAACTGCCGATGTCTTAGACTAAATCGGCCAATATAATTTTTGTCCACGAAGAAACTCGGGATCGCAAGCGCACATCGATCTTTACGATCGCGCACACAGAAAATCGGAACTTTTCCGTGTACGCCATAGGGACCGAATTTTTGAGGACAAAACTCTTTTGGGGAGATGTCAGCGCCCGCGGCGACCAGGAAATGTACACAATGACTCCGATAGCTCGTTTCGCGAGAATCAACAGTAAATTACGGATTTCATTTTTGGAAATATCTTTTCCAGCATTGGTGAGTTGAATTTATTGTATTTCTTGGATATTTTGGGGTCGGTTTTTGAAAATTAAATGCCGATTTTGAGTGAATATTGGTGACTTTTGTGCAGTGGTGTTTTAAAAAGATGAGGTGTATGACTGCCTACATTATACACACGAAGTATAGGAATGTAGCTATGAGTGGATTAAACTAGATCTACATACTCTATTGGATGATGATGACGAGGCCGAGGATGATGAAGATCATGACATGATGATGATGATGAGGAATATGTGATGATGATGTCTGACATTGATGATGATGGTTGATGATGATGATGTTGATGATGATGCTGATGGTGGTAGTGTTAATGATGATGCTGATGGTGGTTATCATGAACTGAAGAAGCAGGTATGCTAGCCTTGTCCTTGGCTGTTCAAAGTGATAGAGATCAACTTTTTTTTTGCACGGGTGTTTTCTTTTTTATCCAGATTCATGACTTGTAGTGCCAGTTGTAAGTCTGTTTGTGCTGGTGGTATTATTGCACTTTGTGAAGGCAATTTAAACTTTTTTGTTACTAGACCAATATCAAAACTGAAAGTCTTTTACAAATGAAAAAAAAAATAATAGAGACCTCTAATAAACAGCAATATCTTCATTTTTCTGTTTGCTTATTCCCTGACATTGGAATACCGGATTTTTAATCTTAGGGTGAACTGAACCTTCTCCCTACAATTATATCTGTAAAGTTGTTTTACTTTTCAAATCATGATAGTCAAACTTAATGCACAAAATAGAATCTTAGATGCAGCGTCTTTTGTTTCTTCCATGAATGTGTTTGTTGTGAATGCAGGCGATTATTACATACCAGAAAGTAAATCAGAAACCAGTCAGGATTGTAAGCTGAGATATGAGACGGGGGATACTCAATGGGAGCTCATCAATGATGATATTCTGGTAAGATCTTCTACTGCTTATCCACTCCATTTTGCAGTCAGACCCAACTTCGGAAAACCGAGCACAGGTATATACTCCGAAAACGGCATATTAATATAGAGCCCTCATCGATCAGTGCGAGGCAGTGTGTACAAAGGCATGGGGAAAATCTTACAAAGTCAACCTGCCAACGATAAACATATTTGTAAAAATATTTGTAAAAATAATGCTGTGTGTCAATTATCTTCGAAATCCTTGAATGATTTGTCATATGAAATGACAAACATTTAAAATAAATATATCCGCAGCATTTCTTTGGAAAAATATATTATCAACAGCAGGTTGCACGAATTCCTCCATGACTTTTGTACACACTGTTTTGCAATGAATGATGAGGGCTCTATATTCATCTTGCTCTATACGCCTTTTTCAGAATATATACCCATGCTCCTTTTTCTGGAGTTGGGTCTGACTGACATGAGACAGTTGAATGCCTTAGAGCACAGCAGATAGATTAACTTGTTCAGCTCCTGTCAAATAATGATAATAATGATGTCTTCTATAGCGGTGGTACTAGTATCTGCGAGCTCAGGCACTCACTTATGGTACTTGTTCCAAAACTATAGATGTATATCAGGTCCTGTTTCATAAAACTTGTTATCAATAACAAGTTACAATAACAGTTATAAGCTACTGAAATCCTTGAAGCTGATTGGCTGAGAGCAAATTTGGGGCATTTGTTATTGATAACAAGTTTTATGAAACAGGGCCCAGGTGAACTACTAAGAATATTATGTTATCGTGTCATGATTTGACAAATAAAACAATGAAAAATAATCATCAAATGTTAACGATAATAATGCTTTTCTTCTTCTTTATAGTCTTTGCAGACTGAAGTCAACAAGTCACTGTTTGATGATCTTCTTAACTTCATCAAGAATGCCCAGGCTGGATTCAGGCTAGACCAGGATCCTGCTATAAGTCAGACTAGACCTGGTCTAAAAGAGATCCCAACAGCTGCATTTGTGACTGGTAATTCATCTTAGTATAAATGATTATGTTTGGGAATTATTGAACTAGTATCACAGGCAGCTTTTAAAAAAGGCCCCAATAATTGAAGATAATATTAAAATCTTGACTGGGCATAGTTCATATAATGATTGACATGTGTTGTGTACCTAATCTTGTTCATTCTTGTCATGCTTTTAACTAGCCTAGATTATGATCCGTCAAATTAACACTCGCTTTAAGTTCTACTTATTTTCAGGATGCTAAAAAGTCATTTTCTGAGTAAAGTCAAAGCAATTCACTATTCCTTTATATTTTCACACAAGTGGAATTTGATTAGCCACTATTTCTTCATGAAGCTAGTGTATGAATGCAGATCTGCATTTTTAGCTCACCTGAGCCTATGGCTCGAGTGAGCTATTGCGATGGAAATTTGTCCGTCGTCCGTCGTGCGTCGTCCGTCGTCCGTCGTCCGTCGTCCGTTAACTTTTTACATTTTCATCTTCTTCTCCAAAACCCATGATTGGAATTCAACCAAACTTGGTAGGAATCATCCTTAGGGGTAGGGGACCCAAAGTTGCTAAAATGGTACATGTGGCCCCCAGGGGGGCCCAGGGGGCCCAGGGGGAGGGCCCCCAATTGTAAAAGCTATGTAAATTTCAAACATCTTCTTCTCCAGAACCAGGCATAGCTCAGACTTGGTATTTTGTATGGAGATACCTCTATAGATGAAGAATGAATGTTGTTCATGAAATTTCTCTGAGTGGCCCTATAGGGGCCCTGTGGGGGTAACATACTGGAGGGGGGGGGGCGCTGCCAGGCAAAATGTACATTCTGATCTTCTTCTCCAAAACACATGATCGGAATTCAACCAAACTTGGTAGGAATCATCCTTAGGGGTAGGGGACCCAAAGTTGCTAAAATGGTACATGTGGCCCCCAGGGGGAGAGCCCCCAATTGTAAAAGCTATGTAAATTTCAAACATCTTCTCCAGAACCAGGAATAGCTCAGACTTGGTATTGTGTATGGAGATTTTTTTTCTGAGTGGCCCTATAGGGGGTCTGTGGGGGTAACATACTGGAGGGGGGGGGGGGGGGTGGCGCAAGTTGTCCGCCATCCATAAACTTTTTACATTTTCAGCTTCTCCAAAACCCATGATTGGAATTTAACCGAACTTGGTAGGAAGCTCAGACTTGGTATTGTGTATAAAGAGACCTCTATAGATGAAGAATGAAAGTTGTTCATGTGCTAGAGAGAACATGCACCAGATGTGAATTGATCCACCTCAGGTGAGCGTCGTGCCCCCTGGGGCTCTTGTTATTTGACACACAGATGTGACAGTGACTGACCAGTGACTGACCAGTGACTACTATGTCAGCTGAGAGCCAGAAGGGTGTTAGCTCATAATTTTTTACACAGAGTTAACTCTCTCTTTCTCAGGAGACAATATAGTCCTTTATACCCTTCAGTATCAATGCAGGAGCTATCAAGACAATTCCATTAACATGCAACTGTGAATGTGACTGTTCAGTGACTATAATGCTCATCTTCTTTTATAAGCTTCAGTATCAAGCAGATCCTATGAAAATTTCTCTTTGACATACAGGTGTGAACGTGACTGACCACCATGATGTCTTTACCATGTTAGCATCGGTCTTCCAGGAGAGAGTGAGCCCTCACGTGGTGTGTCTGACGTCCAGAAATTGCACAACGCTGAAAGGACTGATGGGATCAGTGGTATCCCAGCTCATGGGCATTGAGTATTTGGTAAGAAAGACGAGCTAAAGGAGATCTGTCCATGAACATGTGTGAAGTTTTTGGTTTCCATGATATTCATAAATATTTGATGATAATAATAAGATAATAATAAGAGGGTATACTTGTATAACGCATATGCTGCTTATGAGCTCTTGCTGCTTCACTATTATCCTGACTTTAGTAGGGCTGCTATTACAGTGTTCTAGCATTGAAGGAATTTCTGCCTAGCATGTACCCAATTAATACTTAAGGGTATTTAGTTGCAAAGACAGATTATTTTCTTGACAAATTGTCAAAACACCAATGATAGCTTTCTACATGTAGTATTGCACAGAAATTGTAAATCCACACATTGTTTTATTGCAGGCTTCTGAAGATGAAGACACAATGCCAGAAGTGAATATGAAGAAGGTCCCTTGTACATTCCCAGTTCTACAAGCGTGGTATAAGGACAATGTACAGGTACAATATGGTCTTGTTTAGTTATATTTATTCTGATATTTATTTTTACTATTAATTTACTATTAAAGTTTACCCCATTTACAGCTATCACTAACATTTTGTGGTTTGGCTAAAAAAAAGTTTTGATGCAAAATCTTCAAAAATATACCAGGCTTTTTGCAGAAAGAGCATAAATTCAGCAATGTAGGGAAGCCAACTTAATTACTTTCTCTCTTTTGTTGTTGTTGGTGTTGTTTTTGCTTATTACCCAACTCTAATTTTTTTTCTCCAAAATTGTTTGGCAGATATCACCTACCGGTATTTGTAGCTTTTGACATTCTGTGGTAGTTTTTTTTCCCCCCATTATTTCAAGTATTTATTTTGTGTCATCACAACATGTAAAGATTACCTTTAAACATGATTTGCTTTCTTCACCAAACCACCAGAAGAGGAAATTACCAGGCACCACATCAACCTTCAAATCGCCCCGTCGTTCAAGGAAGCGAAGATCAATGACTGGGCCGGTCTCTTATCCGGAGTTTCCTCCTATCGTCATCGTCCTCGAAGACTTTGAAGGTTTCAAGCCTGTTGTCATTCAGGACTTCATCCATATCTGCAGGTGTGTTGAAGTCGCACCTATTGGGTGTAGTGGCTGATAACAATTTTCATTGACATGTTAGATGCAATATGATTTTGAAAATTGCATATATTCTCCATAGACCCCAGCCCAAGTTATCTCAGTCAGTCATATTTAATGGATTAAAAGTAGAGATATTGATCAGAATTTGTATGGAATATATTATATAGAAAAGTGCATGAGAATTAGTTAATGTAATAAAAATCACCTTGGACTATGTATTTTAGATGTTCGTTTGTGACTGCATTATCGCAACTTATTTCTTACAAACATCAAACCAATTGATTACAAATATCTCTGTTCTTGAATGCTAAAGATAAAAAAATAAGAAGTATATAATCATACAAATGTACATTTGCTAATGTTCCCCTCACCATTGGCACTAGCAAAAAGAAATTATACCTATGGTAAAGAGGTTGAAATTGATGTAATTTCGGAAGAGATAAGTGAATTAGAAGGTAATTTGGAATTCTTGTAATAATGGAAAATGAAATGATTTGACCCCTGACAGTCAATATCTGGACAAGCTCCCTCTGGTGTTGACCTTTGGAATAGCTACATCGGTGACAGTAATTCATCGTCTCTTACCTCAGTCTGTATCATCTTGTTTGAGTATTGAGAAGTTTCAGGCTCAGCCTTCATCCATCTATCTCTCGCAAGTTATTGACAAGGTGAGAAATTAAATCTATTTCATAAGTTCTCCAGCTTGCATTCACCGTAATAAATGTTTTACTCAGCTGCAGTAAAATGCTGATATGTAGTGTTCACATACAAGTATATGGAAGACAAAGGAGATATCAACTTTGTGATTTGATGAGATATAATTTTAATATTGATATTACGTTTGGTTATATGTTTCTTACGTTACATTGGTTTATACTCCTGTAATTTAGCTGCCTCAACTTTAATAAATAGATGTTTTCTTGTGTTTTCTTTTGCTTAGGTGTTGTTGACAGCCAAGCATCCATTCAAGCTAGGGTCAAAGGTCTTCCAGCTATTACTAGATCTCTTTCTCTACCATGACTTCTCTGTCATGAACTTTGTGCAAGGGTTACAGGTCAGTATACTTAACCCTTTCGTGACAAGAATTATTTAAGGGCTAAATTGATCACATTTTGTTCTTCAAATTGGCAACAACAATATTTTTCTTTTAGTGCTACATGGTTCTGATAAGGTATAATAACTTTGAAAACAATATACATGGTTAGCGATTTTGTCGAAAAGTTGAAAAAATTGCCAATTTTGATTAAAAAACAATGATTTTGAACCTCTTTAACTAATCCAGCTACCAGTGGAAGTTATAAACTGATTCAGCAGACCCAGGTTCGAGACTGAGTCACGTCTTTCGGATGGTGACGTTAAAGGTCGGTCCCAGACGTAAATAATCATATCTGATTGATACACGTCTGTAAAAACCCAATTACACACACACACACACACACACACCTCAACTTGTTGCCAATTTAAAGATTTTAAAGGTTATTCTTGTTTTTAAAATTCCTGCCATCAGGCGCAATATGTTCATGCAACAAAAATGGACATAGCATGTGCAGAATTTTTTGCTCTTTCTACTCATGCATCTGGTATATTTTTTAGAGCTCTGAATCAAAAGTTATTGAGCCAAACCACAAAATGTGGTCAATTCTCTCGAAAGGGTTAAAGTTCACATCAGACTCATTATTAAGGTCAATGATAAAAATGGATTTGATTTGTGGAGATAACGGTATTCAACTAATATAAAGAATCTTGAGTTTTTGCTTTGACAGAATATTGAATTTTGGCATGAAATATTTTTCTTAAACGTGCACTCTTTCATTGAAGGATTTTTATTCATTGTTTATACATAAAGTGAAGTCCAATTATTTTTGTTTCAACAACAAATTAGCTGTGCATTTTAAATTTCAAGTTGTCATTTTTAATTTCTTATGTATAGTAAACATCTCATATATTTTCTTGCCTCTTGGATAAGGATAAGCACACCAATATGATCATGCTTTGATATGCCTTTTTTTATTGTATGTTTCCAATTATGTATATGATATATTTTAGATAAGCACTCCTGAAGGAACATAATGAATTACTTTTTGCTTGTTGTCTGCATTCTCAGTATACAGTTTTAGATCACTACTTCTCCCAGCCACTCAGCATCTTATGCTGTCGCTATGGCGACGCAATCAACAGGACTCGGAACCTATCGCACGGGCAGCTGGAGCTCTTCAGACAGGCCTCTTCATTTAGGAGGTAGGTTCTAGGATGAAATAGAAAGTATTTTGGGAGTTCTTATGGCCGGGGGGGGGGGGGGGGCCTGGGAGGCCCCCCCCCCCCGGCCATAAGATCTCGGCAACGGTTGACTCTGCGCGCATGAAATTTGGCACAGATGTAGATTAACTTGTGTAGAACACAATCCTGGTGTAATTTTTTTCAGTATTCTTGTTCGTTTTTTTAAATTAATTATTTTATTACATAATATGCAAATTTTTTTGATTTTTTTTTTTTCAAAATGGTAAATTTTGCTATATGAAGATGAAAATGGACTGAATATTGGCTGTAACTGGACCTCTAAGACTCACAAATACATAAAAAGAAAGAAAATTGGGTAAAACGGTGTTTTATTCATTAATATTCATTAATATGCAAATTAGCTGTGTCATGTGTATTACAAGCCAATAATGTATTTCTTTGTTTTTATTCTTATGTATTTTTTTGTTTTTGAATTTTAATGTATTCTATTGTTTGCCAACCATAAAGCATATTTGTTAAATGAATATTGTGATAATAAACAAGAAATTGTAATGATTACTAGGAATGGTTACTTTTTTGCCATAGGCTAATACACACATGAATGGAGAATTTGATCATTTTGCTTGACATGTGATCAATAATTGTAATCTGACACCAGAACCGTATGACCGATCCACATAAATGAGGTATCAAAATGTGCGTGAAACATCAGGGGAAAAAGTCATGAAATTTGAGTGCGAAAGATTCAGCCGTCGCGAGGCCACGTACAAAATTCGGGAGGGGGGGGCCTCCCAGGCCCCCCCCCCCCCCCCCCCCCCGGCCTAGTTAGGGTTAAAGACTATATTGCCCTTTCCTTCAACTCCGGCAATATGATTATATCGAGCACAAAATAGTGTTATTTTGGGGATAATATATGACCATATTGTACTCAATATAGTCTTATATTACCCCCCAAATGAGTCTATCAAAGTGATTACTGATAATCCATGTTATAGCCTATTAAAGATAAAGTTGAGTTCTGGTCTTGAGATTGAATTATGAAAGAAACTGTCTCAAAACTACTGAAAGGTTGATTTTATAGCATATAAGAAATGGTGTATGCTGTAAGTTTTTGGAATCACCAAAATGATAAGAAATTAACTCAGTCCTGCCGTGAGTCACATGCACTGCACACAGAAATGTGTATATGAGACTACACACAAATGTTCGGCCCAAACATTTCATCTGTTTCTTGTCATATTTTTAATGTGAGGGCATTTGAAGAGCAATCCTTTTCAGGGGACATTTCTACTCTGATAATCTTCCAAATTGAAATAAAGAGAATGAGAAAGCTCGCAATTTATTTTTGACCTTTCGCAGAACTCACCCTTTCCTTTAAAGTTTGTTCACATATCACTTGTATCGGGAATCAGTTCACAGACTTGAGATGATGAGTGATAACCGAGTCAACCACTTTTACGACTGTGACAAAATGTCCAATAGTACCTCCGAGAACAATTTTTAAACCCAATCTTCTTCCTCCCCCAACTCGCATTCTTGTAGTTACTCCAGAGTTGTCTTGGTTGCTTCCCTCCAATTACCAGCCACTTCACAGATCATGAATGTGATAAAATTTTCTTCTGTACTTGTATCCTTATTTCTATATTTTTATGGTAGTATCTGTTTCTGGATATTCATCTTAATCTTACATTCAGGTATGTTGATGGTCGGCCTCTTAGTGACCAGAGAGCTCTTCTCTTAGATGATAAACACATGAAGGTAGGGTCATATACTAATTATTTTATTGATATGCTAATTGTTTTATATATACGTAGTCATTTCTAATTTAAGATTCCTCTGCCTCAATAAAAGTTTGAGAATAAAAGATAAAAAGTGTATTGAGAAATAGTAGCATCAAGAATTCATTTTATTATTGCCTATCTCTCCATGCTGCCGTTTAGAAAACACTTCAAGAGCTTCTGAAACGGATTAATGAGTACCACAAAGCCTTCTTCCCTGTACTCGGGTGTCTTCACATCCTATCAGAGGGACTTCCTTATCATCCGCTAGGCAAACAGATGAGAGAACTCTTTGCCATGGCAACAGATGGAGATATATTTGAAACAGAAGCATATCAAGAGGCCTTCAAATTCATGAAGTAGGGCAAACAAATCCACTTATTTTCTTGGGGGGCAGATTTGACAATTTCAGATATTACAAGCAATATTTCTGATTTACTTTAAAGGCAATCTAGTTAAGCTACATTACCTTTAATGTTCTAGTGCACACTGTCAGATCATGTTTATTTTTCAAATTCATTTATGTATACATTATTGTTTTTTTATTAATTTCTATTTTTATTTTTTATGTATTTGTTTTTATTTTTTATGTTATTTTGTATTTGTTATTACTTTTTTTAAGTTACTAATTTATTTTTAAATTTTTATCTTATTTAATTTTAGTTTATTATTGTTATTAATATTTTTTTTATATTTTATTTTTTTTAAATTTTATTTATTTATTTATTTATTTTTTTTTTTTTTTGGGGGGGGGGGAGTCATGGAAATATCCTTTGATTCTTTTTATTATTGGTTCCTTTTGTTTGAGCTAGGAGCATCACACAGCTGCATATATAGGACATGACAGATGCAGGTAACAAATCAGTGATATCTCATATCAAATATTTGCTTATTTTCTTGACTGGAAATTGACTCCACGCAATTCTTATCTCTTTCAGAATGCTTGCTCGAGATGAATTTATCAATAAGATGACAAACTGTGAAGAAGCACTCTCTACCTGCGAAGGATTACAAGAAGCAAGGTTTCAGCTGGAGACACTTCAAGCAAAGATGGAAACGTTAGGAGGTACAGGAGTCACAGATTTTCTTGTAGTGAATAGAAAATGAAATATGAGGCAGGACTTTGCATGAAATACCGTATGATAGCACCAAAGTATAGTTTTTTATTTACTTGACTTGCAATGAATAAGATAAAGAATGTGAAACTTTACTCGATGCTTTGATTAGGCATTTATAGTTCAGTTGTCTTTCTTGACCCAGGAGTAGTAACCAGCAGTACTATGCACAGGTAATGACCACTGGCTCTAAATCCAGGCTAACTTCTCAAAGTTCATGAAGACAGAATTTTTTTACAGAATTATATGCCATACAAATACAAAATATAATTTTCATTATCATGAAGTATTTTGTGTAACTTTACATTGTTAAATGTTTTCCTTTCAAGTGATACATTATTTTTTAAAAAGCAATGAACTCTTTGTGCATTTCAATTCAAACCTGTATAGAAAATTGCAACCAGCCTGCTGAAGTAGACAGCACAGAGGACGATGATGAAGACGTTGACACAGAGGGCAGCAAACCGAATGGACATGACACCGAAGACAGTAACGTGAGAGGCAGACGAGAGAAGACGACACTCCACTCACTGCAGCAGATGTTAATGAGCAATGCCAAGAAGAAGAGAAGAATGACCCGATATGAAGTGCTCCGCAATGAAATCCTAGACTTCTTCGATTCATTATTTAGGTAGAATTCAGATTATAGTCAGATTATAGTGATTCAATTGCGATTCTGCACATTACAGTGCACATTCTCATCTCCTCTGGGGAGCATTCCAGCCAGTCGCTTGTAAATTCCAAGCGCGCACATTCTAATCCAACACTATCTACAGACTCTTCCCATTTGTCAATCCTAAGTTTTGGTTTTACAACTGAAGGTCGGTGATTTCAAAAGATAACCCTCTCGAAGAGAAGTTTATCAAATTTTTTTTTCCAAACCAAACTCAACACTCTCCAATCTCACGTGAGGTCATGCTGTGAGTAATCTTAAATGGGATGATATCCTGTGTGAGAGACTTGCACATGCATTAATTGGGAATCCCACTAAGTTTGGTGTGAGCAGTCTGTACGGAAATTGCACATGTAGAAACTCCCCTAAACATGGCCTTAAGTAATGAATCTGGTACAGATTATTAAGAAGGCATTTTTAAAAATATGAAAGCCAGTACTAATGAAGCAATATAAAAGTTGTAGCACAAAGGAGGCTAAGTACATGTACAAATAATTAAAATTGGCAACTATGATATACACTCGGCAAAAAAAAGAAAGTGGACACTCTTTATTGTTCCAAATTGGCATATAAACCGTCAATAAAATATGATAAAATATATATCAAATCAAAGAAAAATTAATACTCTACCAACATCAGTTAAGATCAAGTTTTTAATTTTCACGCTTGGATGGGCACATTCCTTTAACTGTTAGTAGGTCTGATTGAGAAAATTGCAAAAATAGAGCAAGTAGCAATTCAAATGTTGATGAGCATTTCCATCTTGTAGCGTCAAATTAAAACAAGGAAAAAAATCATGAGAAACATTTGAATATATGGTTGTGCTTGTCATAACAATGCAGTCATGAGACTACACTTGACATCCAGAGCTCAATCCTCATTTATTCTCATTTTTTTGTTTTCATTGTTGAACAAGAATGTCTTACAGATACACATGTTCATTAATGTTTGAATGGCTACTTGCTCCATTTTTGCAATATTCTTTATCAGACCTACGGTGGAACCTCGTTATAAAGAACACTGTTACAACAAACTCTTGTTATAACAAGATAATTTTGCCGGTCTCACTTCTTTGTGTTTCATTGTTTTCTAGCCCTGATATAACAAGGTTTCGATATAAAGAGGTAAATTTCTTGGTCCCAAGGAGTTTGTTATATTGAGGTTCCATTTTACGAACGGATAAATGAATGTGCCCATCCAAGCATGAAAGTTTAAAACTTGATCTTATTTGATGTTGGTAGAGTATTCATTTTTCTTTAATTTGATATATATTTTATCATATTTTATTAATGGTTTATATGACAGCTTTGAACAATAAAGAGTGTCCACTTTCTTTTATTGCTGAGTGTAGAAATGTACCTTGCTGTACTTCAACATTATTTTGTGTATGAAATTTATGTGAAATTTAATAAACAGTTGTGCACATCAGTAGTGTTACCCTTCAATGTATGTTATGATTTCGTTTGTGTTTTTGTTTGTTACCATAGGGAATATCTAACATGTCCTAAGAATCTACCTCTCCATGAAGTCTTCTACTACAATAATGTATCTGAGATCAGACAGCGTCTTAACGCACCACCGAGGGCAGCAATCCAAACGGCACTGAGTAACCCTAACTACTACCTACAGGTAAATCTCTATTTGATCATATGTTATAATAATAATAATAATATGTCTTGTATACCCAGGATAGCCTCATCAGTATTATATACTGTTCTCCCAGAAGGTACTGCATTTAAACTTTTACCCCGGCTTTAGCCGAGCTACCTTGGTGCTCAAGGATTCAAGAAGTTCCTTCCTACCGAGTACTCATTTACCTCACTTGGGTGGAGAGTGGCAAAATGTAGATTAATGTCTTGCCAAAGGACGTTAGTGTCATGGCCGGTACTCAAATCCCGTACCTTATTTCTACAACACAAATGTTGGTGTGAAATGATTAGATAACGCAAGATTTTGAACAAAACTGTGCAGATGCCTAAAATGTTTATATAATGACAGAAAATCTTCGCAAACAGGAAGGTCTATCCAAGGAAAGAGCTTGATTATAATATCTTTTCCTTCCCCATCCTTCTGTAAAATCCCAAACTTTTACAACTTGAAACTTTTGCGAACTGTTGAATATTGCCTTTCTCGGCACAAGAATTTTCATGAACTGCAAAACAATTAGGTTGATCATGTTTAATCAGTCACTTTGTGGCATGAGATCTTCGTAAATCTTGACTACTTGCACACTTCGCAAAAGTTATATGCTCCTGAAAGATTCTGGTTTGACAGTAATGGCAAGATGGTAGATGGTATCCTCACTGAGTCATATAATTTAGACTTTATGACCCAAATTCACAAAGGAGGTTTAAACCTAAACCATGGTTTAAACCTCCGTAAGCGTACTGAAATAGGCGTAAATAAGCGCACATTGCCCATGCGCGCGCTAATAGAAAATATATGATTGGATCGGATTCCGTGCGCACGTACGCTTAAAAACACCAGGAGGGGGTTTAAACCATGGTTTAGACCAAACCTCCTTTGTGAATTCGGGCCTAATAGTTGACATAAAGACATGAGGTCACAAGCTATCATTGATTAACATCCATATGTCTCGCAATTTACTTGCAGTCTATTCATCTGATAATGATGAATGAATGGAAGATGACCCCATCTCTTTGTTTGTAATCATATGACTTTGTACAGAACCCTGATTGTGAGACATTAGAAGAAGGGATCACCAGTTCACTACCTGATGTGTGTATTGTATACAAGCTTCATCTTGAATGTGGAAGACTGATCAATCTCTTTGACTGGCTTCAGGTGAGAATTGGTTTTGGAATCATGAAAAATGATAAGTAATTGACTCAAACCTGCTGAGAGTCACATGCACTGCACACAGAAATGTGTATATGGGATTACACACAAATGTTCGGCCTAAACATTTTGGCTGTTTCTTGTCATATTTTGAATGTGAGGGCATTTGAAGAGCAATCCTTTTCCGGGGACATTTCTACTATGATAATCTTCCAAACTAACATAAAAATAATTAGAAAAATGTCACAAATTATTGTTTACCTTTCCCAGAACTTTAAGCATGCAATCTCCAACACTGAGAGTAATCCAGATATGATTACATAAATGGTACCCTGGGGTACCAAATGAAAATGCGCCATTTTGTTGAATTTTTTTTTTTTTCAGGGCTGTACAACGTAACATACACCAGCGCTGCAGCCGCGGCACCATGATTGCTCTGCAGTACGGTTGTACTTTGGGTGGACAAAAGATGGCGCTACACAACGTGGTACCCCAGTGTACAGCAGTATCCCGGGATACTGCGTGGTGCATCATATATTAATTTATACAGCTTTCTTGTAGTAAACTTCGTACTATATCTTTAGATTGATCTTTTTTCTTAATATCTCTTTGTATATGTCAGGCATTCATCACCGTGATCCAAGGAGAATGTGAGACAGACAGTGCAGATGCAGCTAAGAAACCTGATCCAGTACTACAGTATCCTTACCTTATCTTATGTTGTCCAACGTCCAGTGTTGCAAATATTGCGGGGTATGATTACTCTTTTTTACTGTTGTGACAAAGTCAAAAACTTTTTGTCGCTCCCCTAACATAACTTGGATATCTTGTTCATCACAGTTTAAGTCATACCTCTACAAATTCTGATCATAGGGGGATATTAATGATTTACGGGATGAGAAGAACTCCTGTGGATAAATTCTGTATGTTTTGTTGGGCATATTTTATCTAATTAGTGGACAATTTTTAAATCAATTTATTTGTTCTTCTACTTTCAAATAACATGTAATCATTTCCTGCATATATTTATTCTATGTAAATGTAGCACCACAATTTGATCGAGGTTGTAAGCTGGATTCCTTGACAACTTTCTTCTCTCAGAGCACGTTTCATCCGAGCTGTCTCTGAGCTTCAGTTTCTAGGATTCATTAAACCTACTAGAAAGAAGACTGACCATGTTGCTAGGCTCACATGGGGTGGTTGCTAGGCTGGCATGGTGACCAGTGTCTTCTCTCAGAGCATATTTCATCCCTGCTGTCTCCGAGCTTCAGTTGTTAGGATTCATCAAACCTACCGGAAAGAAGACTGATCACGTTGCTCAGCTGACCTGGGGTGGTTGCTAAGGTCTTCTCTTGGAAGCATGTGTCATCTGGGCCGTTTCTCAGCTTCAGTTTCTGAGATTCATCGCACCTGCCAGAAAGAAGACTGATCATGTGGCTAGGCTGACATAGGTCGGCTGTCATAGGTCGGCTGCTAAGGTGTTGGAAAAATAGTATGAGTAGCAAAGCAAAATTTCTCTCTGCCTTTTCTTTCTTGTATCTGAACAACACAAATCGAAATGGTAAAGGGAAGTTTCTTGGCTGATGTGAAGTACTTTAAATTGAATTCACACATGGATGTAAATCCAGTCATTTTTTTTTTGTGTGAGTTAGCAACAACCTTCCATTTAAGATATGATAGAGTAATTTTTCTCCAATTTTTATGCCTCCGCCCACCGAAGGTGGGTGCCGGAGGCATTATGTTTGTCCGTCCGTCCGTCCGTGCGTCCGTCCGTCCCACTTCTCGTTACCGCGATATCTGAAGAATCATTTGAGGTAGGAACCTCAAACTTGGTACTAGTATATATCCCCATACGAAGATGAACTGATTAGATTTTGGGGTAAGTAGGTCAAAGGTCAGAGGTCACAGAGGTCAATTTACATGAAATTACATGCAATTCTTGGTTTTTAGCACCGTTACAGCGATATCTCAAGAACTGTTTGAGGTGAGAACTTCAAACTTGGTACCAGTATGTATCCCCATAGAAAGAGGAACTGATTAGATTTTGGGGTAGGTAGGTCAAAGTTTAGAGGTCACAGAGGTCAATTTACATGAAATTACATGGAATTACTGGTTTTTAGCACCGTTACCGCGATATCTCAAGAACTATCTGAGGTGAGAACTTCAAACTTGGTACCAGTATGTATCCCCATAGAAAGATGAACTGATTAGATTTTGGGGTAAGGAGGTCAAAGGTCAGAGGTCACAGAGGTCAATTTACATGAAATTACATGAAATTACTGGTTTTTAGCCTCGTTATCAAATATTTCTAGAAGAGTTTGAGCCATCAACTGAATTTTTAATTCATAGTATGGCCATTAGAGAGGTGAGTTTCTCTGCATTATGTAGTTACCAGTATTGTTTTAGAAGATAGTTTGTAAGGTGTAATGCGTGCACTTTTGGGGTGTCATAAGTAACTGAGGCTACAAGAGTTCATCATTCATAGGATGGTCAGTAGAGAAGTGGGTTAATTTAGTCATTTGGGGGACTATCAGAAAAAGGAAAATCTTGTCATATAATTTTAAAAATACAGGAATGAAACAGTGCTATGAAGTAGGACAGAGAGAATCATCTATATTAATCTCATTATCAATGGTCAGTATTGTGTTTATTTATTATGCCTCCGCCCACCGTAGGTGGTGCCGGAGGCATTATGTTTTCGGGTTGTACGTCCGTCCGTCCGTACGTCCGTCCGTCCGTATGTCCGTCCGTCTGTACGTTCGTCTGTCCGTACGTTCGTCTGTCCGTACGTCCGTCCGTCCGTCCCCTTTTCGTTCTCGCGATAACTTAAAAACCGTTCGGCGGATCAGCTTGTAACTTGGCTCATGTATGCATATAGGAGGGACGATGAACTGATTAGATTTTGGGGGCTCAAGGTCAAAGGTCATAGAGGTCATTATATACATAAAAATGGTTCATTCTTGTGATAACTTAGGAACCGTTTGGTGGATCAGCATCTAACTTGGCCCATGTATGCATATGGGTGGGACGATGAACTGATTAGATTTTGGGGTTTCAAGGTCAAAGGTTAGAGGTCATAGAGGTCATTATATACATAGAAATGGTTCGTTCTTGTGATAACTTAGGAACCGTTTGGTGGATCAGCTTCTAACTTGGCCCATGTATTCATATGGGAGGGACGATGAACTGATAAGATTTTAGGGTCTCAAGGTCAAAGGTCATAGAGGTCATTATATACATAAAATGGTTATTTCTCGCAATAACTGAAGAACTTCAGAACTGTTTGACAGATCAACCTCTAACTTGGCCCATGCATGCATATGTGAGGGACAATGAACTGATTAGATTTTAGGGTCTAAAGGTCAAATTTTTTTATTTGAAAATGAAATGAAATAAATTTTTGTCTCCTGTGCATTTTAAGTGAAAAGATTTGTAATTTTGTTGGACCAATCCTTTTTAGAGTGTACATGTATGCCATACATTTCCAATCTGGTGATGGCGGAGGCATAAATTCCGACCGCGCGCGGTCGAATATTCATCTAGTTTTCTATTGAATTTAATGATTCATTAGAAAAATAGCTGTAAATCTAAATCTGCTCTTGATTTTCTTTGCATTCGTATATACAATTCAACATTGAAAATTGTGGGACAATTAGTTTGAAATAGTTACAAATTATTAGTACAAAGCTAAAGAGAGGACTTGTTTAAATGATTAATATGGCTAGGTAAGTACAGTGAAACCTGTCTATAAAGACCACCCAAGGGAGACAAAAGCGGTCTTTATGAGCAGGTGGTATTTACGGACAGGTTCCTTTAATACACGTTTCAAGGAGAAACATTGTTCAAGGGAAACAAAAATTGTGGTCTTTCTATACAGGTGGTCGCTGAAGCAGGTTTGACTGTATTAAAAATGAATTTATACATGTGAGCTTTTAGTAATTTGACATTGAAAGAATATAGGATCTAATTTCATCTTAATGACAGGAATATTTGCATCTTAAAATACATTATAATAATGTATTCTAGGATAAAAAATATTCCTATCATTAAGATAAAATTACAAATCATTCAAAAGATGGACTACATGCGATAAAGTACTATTTGGATACTTCATAGTAAGACATTTGAACATCTGGTTATCGTTTGCTCTGAAGTCATTACTACATGTAGTTCAAAGTTTGATCAAGTTGAAGCCGTAGAGATGCCTGTATAAGCTGACTAGGCTACATGCTAGAAAGAATAGAAAACAAAGATTTGATATCCATATTATGTGAGAGCAAGGTGTCCAGTAATCTTTATCTATGCTTGTTCATGTCAAAGTCAAAGTACTTTTTTTCATGAAAGAAGTTAAATGGAACGAGTGTAGTTTCTTCATTAATCTGAAATTTATTCTCCTTGCACTGAGAATATCTGTATCCTAATGATTTCCACGAAACTAAAAAATAAAGTGATGTGAATGACAGTTTGTATTGTTGCTGAAAATTATAAATATTTCAAGAATTCCCGTCTCTTTGGGATGTAAACAAATATTGTTTCATATTTTGTGTCCTTCTTTCCACCATGCACTTTGATAATTATATGTGGATGGAACAAAAATGTACATTTGTAAGTATTGCTTTGTACATGCAGAATTTGTGTACAGGAATTAAACTTTGTAAAAACTTTACTACACATGTACCCGCTTTCTTTTTCTAGGCTGTATTTTGGGTACAATTTTCTCTTTCTTCTAGCTATCTCTACTCTCTTCTTCACCTCAATTTATTTCTTTGTGGTCACTATCTCTTTCCACTTTTATACTTTCAATTATTTTCTCCCTCGTATTCTCTTCTTGTGTATCCTCTAATTTCTTTCGTTCTCTATATATTTTTCTTACTCTCCTCGTCATTCCCTCTCTATTCTCATGTCATTGTCATCCTTGTTCACTTCTCTTTATCATTCAATCCTCTGTAATTGTTATGATTTCATCCACTCTCCTTTCCATTTCCTTTATCCCATGCCCTCTCCTTTTCATACTTGACCTAGTAGAGAGTATCAATTTGAACTGTTTTTAAATTCCTCCCCTGTTGAAAAAAAGACAATTACAAACAATATAAACTTGCAGGAACTGCAAAAAGCTACATACATGTAGAAATAAACATTTTTTAATGTAAAAAGAAATCACAATAATGACCATCACGGTCGATAAAAAGGAGATCATATCCATGATCACAAACAGAATGTAATGTCACAAGTCTTGGTATACAAAACTATATGGCAGCAAGTGTAAAAACAAAAGTCGAACATACCAACTAGATAGTCATACTAGCATGATCCTGGCTTTTCTGACATAGCAACAACCTAAATGTATGCATTTTGATAATATTTATTGAAATTAAATAAACTTGAAACAGACAAATGCAGTAGTATGACGTCAGGAATTTGGAAGAAGCATCATGCAAAGGAAATTTAATAGAACAGCATATTGAGCCCTCTCCCCCCTCAAAAACTATTAATGGAAACCCTTTTCATACAAATGAAATTTTAGTAGAACAGCATACTGCCTGCCCCCCTTCATAAAAAAATAAAGAAAACCATTAGAAATCATTACCAAGCTCTTTGGACAAGCACTCGTGTGACTAAATAAACATACATGCAGGTAAATACTCACAAGGTTTGGCTAAGGAGTGAGTTTGCATATGGATGCAATTCTATAAATGTATTGTATGCTGATGTACATTGTTATCTTTTTATCATGACTGAGAATAAAACTGAACTGAAATGATCTGAGGTTAGACACTGCAGCAAGTTTTACTTGCTGGGAATGTGTAAATCCTTAGATACGCAGGTTATTTCTACTTTGCACACTTTGTGTTACATTTAAAAAAATACATTTGACAATGTATTGTGATAAAAATATATTAACCCAAAGACAAAATGTATCGCCTACTTTACCACAAATAAGTTAGTGCCCACATAAAACAGGAAAAAATGCAACAACCAGCTGGTTTTTAAAGATAAATGAAAGAACCTTTCCTGCAGTAGCATCAACTGCTTTGTCTGTGTACTTGTATAAATGGATGATAAATCTAGTAGAGTAACACTTAAATTGAATGACAAGACTGCATTTCACACACCTCATATTTATATGCTTGCATGCAGATTTTGAAAAGTGTTTCATCAAATGTTTCATAAGAGGGTTGTGAATATGCAAAATATACAACACAGAGTGGCAGTAAATCCTCATTCACACTTTGAACCAGTTTAAATATAATTCTTTGAAATCTCACTTACTAAAAAGATGCGGCATGTATGTTTTTATTTATTAGGGGGAGATCCCGGAGATGCATGTACTTCTTCCTGATGCCTGCAAAAATTTGGCACTACCACTTTAAGCATAACCAGAGTTCTGGTTATGGAATTCCATTTCAAGAAGTTGCAGTAGGTTGGCTGTTTTAACCAGCAAAGTATAAATAAAGTGAAAAGAAATCCTGGAAATCACATTCACTGATAACAGTAAATCACTTTGCTCATATGAGACAAAGTGATGCACATGTGTCAGCTGGCAAAATATATTCTCTTAGACTATTTCTTGGCACATTACAAGGCTACTGTATGTTTCTTATCAAAATGATTTTGTAGATGTCATTTTTATAGTTTTAAACATTCTATGCAAGTTCTGTTTGATTCTGAGACAAATTTATTTCCTGTCATTACCTTTAGAAGATAAAAAAAGAAGATAAATTATAATACTTCAAACAACTTATACATGTTCCATCACATTTTACAGGACACATTACAACAAACAAAGGAAATGACATAACAGTATTAATAATAGTCCTTGCTCCTGAAACATTGACAAGTATGTTTCTTCTTTCTTTTTTTTTACACCAGTAGAATATGAATTGTTGCATGCATAAATGCTCTCTGTGACCTTGGAGTAGTTGAAATTTGATCTAGAAAAGTCCAACTGGGATATTCCTTAATTCCGAGCTGAATGTCAATTCTCTCTTGCAAATGTTGATGTTTTATACGCTGGTGACAACTATGATGTTTCAACTGTCATCAGTTGAATTTGGCATTAGAGAAGTCCATCTCAGGGTGCTGCTTCATAAACCTGAAACAAAGCAAGAGAGGTGAAGGATGTGGATTTCAAGAAGGGCTAAAAAAAGAATCGAGAGACTTGTCCCTATGATTATACCATCAGATAACAAACTAACAAATTCAGGAATGCACTTAAAATTGATAAAAAAAGTAGGAAAAATCATCTAGAATGGGCCCTTGTGTACATAAAAAGTGGTTTTCTATGGCTAAAAATATGTTGAAAAAGTAGAAATTCCTACTTTTGTCTGAAAAGTGGCATCCCTGCAAATTAGACATCACAAAGTCATGTCATATCAATGAACACCATAATTGCAATCATGATGCGTCCATCATTGTTCTATGGGTTTGTGAGTTGGACGGTGACAATCTAGTTATATTTCACATTCTGTCTTTCAGAAACATGAACTGCAACTATGGCATATTTATTTTGGGGTTTGTTAAAAGGAAAGAGGAAATAAATGAAGGAGGGTTTATGGAGAGGAAGGGGGAAGAAAGAGAATGTGTGAGAGAGAGAGAGAGAGAGAAAAAAGGGAAAGAGGGATGGAGAAAAAGAGATATACAAAGGGGAAAGTAGGAGAAAAATAGCGAGATAGAGGAATTGCGTGAGAGAGAGAGAGAGAGAGAGAGAGAAGAAGGCAATGGGGGATAGGGGAGAGAGATAGAAAGACAGAGGGAGAGGAAGACCAATAAAGAAAGCGATAGAGAGAAGAAGAAGAAGCTTACTTGTTCAATATGTCTTGTTTCTTCTGATCTTCTGATGTTGGTAATCCCATAGCTTTCTGTCTCTGATCATACATCATCTTCTCAACCATACTCCTTGTCTCTCCTTCTAAGTCTGATAGCTAGAAAGACAAAAAAACACTTCATTTGATCAATATTAGCTACGATGTCAGCTACATAAAACACATCTCATGGCTGTACATGTACATGTATGTGTAATTATAGATAAAGTTGAGTTCTGGTTGTGCGATTGCATCGTCAAAGAAACTGTCTCAAAGCAATCTGGAAAAATTGATCATGTCTACATGAGAATTGTTTTATATTGTGAGGTTTTAGAATCATCAAAATGATAAGAAATTGACCCAATCTCGCTGAAAAGCACATGTACTGCACGCAGAAATGGGTATATGGGACTGCACACACAAGTGGCATGAATGTTCAGCCAGAACATTTCAGCTATTTCTCGTCACATTTTAAATATGAGGGCATTTAAAGAGCTATCCTTTTTAACAGAAAATTTCTTCATGATAATCTTTCAAACTGACATAAAAAGAATAAGAAAGCTCACAAATTATTTTTCACCTCTCCCACAACTCGACCTTCTCTTTAAGATATATTCCACCTTACAGCCTAACGTAAAGCCAGAAACTAAAAGCGACATGCAGTGGCGTATCCAGGGGGGGGGGGCGCAACAGGCGCACCCCCCCCCCCATTGGCCGTCGTAAAAAAAACTAGCAATATTGATGAATAAATCCTCATACCAATTGAAAATATTGTTCATTAAGTAGGCTTCAAAATTGGTCACATATAGCACTATTTTGCATCTCAGCCCTTCTTCAGAAGCAAAAAATTTTCCAAAGACCCCTCCCCCATAACAACGATCAATAATTCCTGGCCCCCGCCCCCGATTGGGAAATCCTGGATACGCCCCTGACATGAAACTTTCAAGAACTGTACACAACCATTTTAGTGGAAAGAGCCTTTCGCAAATTGTGATTCAATAATTCCTTGGCACGAAAGTGACAGTATATTCTTCTCCTAATGAAACTGAGAATGGAACCTGACATAGCAAATTAGCTATGGACAACGCTGAACCATCGCTAAAGACTATTGGGGTGTTGCAAGAAAGTTGCAATTAATTGCAAATCCCCCATTTGCAATCGATTGCAAATATGATACATGTATTTTAAATGGAACTTGCAATTGATTGCAACTTTCTTGCAACACCCCCTATGTCATGTAAGTTAATTTATTTTCTTCAAACTTAAAATTAATGAAAAAGCGAGAAATGAGACAACTGTGCTAAGATGGACAAACTCCTGCATTCTAAAGGAATAAAAAATTTCAATCTGAAACTATACCTTTGAGTTCTCTGGATTGACTTTCTTGGTATTGATTTCAGGGTCTGTCTTCACTAACCTATTCCACCATTCCATCTTGTTGATCTGGAAACAAAAGAGCATAATATACATGTACAATGAAAATTTCTCTTTGCTGTTTTAGTTTCTGCAGCCACACTGCCCCTCTTCTGATTGGAGAGGATGTCTCTGGGATAAGGTACAACCTCTAGAGTAAAATTGCTTATTTTGATGGCTGGCTTCAACCTCCCACAATCCCAAAAAATCACAACAGAAATTTATTTTCTAGTCCATATAGACAGTTTAAGTTTTTTATTAAAGCATCGGTGCTGTGTAAAATGTAACAGAATCACAAAGGAAACCGACTTTGCTAGTAAATCAAGACATCTTGTGTTGTCTATTCTAGGGAGCTACGCCATACAAGTTTCACATAACTTTCTTGTAGTTTCCTTTTTTTTTAAATCTTATATGAATACATATGTATATTACACGTTGTAAATATCCACTGTAATTGTTTTATGATTGAAAACAAGAATAAACTGAACTGAAATTGAACTGAAATTGAAAAGCACTTAGAAAATCATGTTTGTACAGGGTATATATGTATTAAGCACATTTAAACTGAGAATATTATCATTATGTAAGAATCTAACAAGTTACAACAACTGATTTTTCAATAAGATAATACATTTTATTGAAATATATTATCTTCACTTGTGTTGTAACTTGTTAGATTATTACATAATGATAATATTCAATAAGATAATACATTTTGCATTGTATCTGATGTGAAATGTCAATCTCACATACACGTACACGGATAACAGAGAGAGATGGTTAACTGTTTCTGATCTAAAGCATAGAAAAGCACCTTCCTTAAGTCTACAGAGAATAGTAGAATGGCATTAAACCTCACCTTCTCCAAGTAGAGAATGACAATCTTCTTGTCCTGAATAACCCAGTGACTTTCCTCTTCCTTCAAATCATTGCAAGCCTCTCCATCCAGCAAGAGGTCATGACCTTTTAACCCGACCTTCAGACGTCGTTTGGTGATGGACACGACGAGGTCGCGGTTTTTGACTGCCATTGGCATTGGAATGTATACCTGGAAAGGGAAAATATATCATCATTCTATAATTCTAATGGCTAAAAACCAATAATTTGTTGAGGTGCAGGAAATCAGTATTTTTACAATAAAATGAAAACAAAAGCTGTATATATGAAAATAAGTTTTTGCTTGAGCCTTCACAGTGGTAGAGCAGTGGTCTCATTGCTGGGAGGTCCCAATTCATTACCAAGCCAATGCGTTAGTGCCCTTTGGTTCATAGGAATTAATCCTCATTACCAAGCCCCTTGGATAAGACTTAAAACTGTAGGTCCCCTGGGGGTCGTTTCATCAAACCGTCATAACGACAAGATCAGCGACATCTTGACACTGTCGCTCAACTTGCCCGCTAAGTGTTTCACAAAGCCGTCTTTGCCAAGATCAGCGACAACTTCCGCGACAAGTGACTTGTCGCTGCTCCAAACCTGTCATATCTTTTTAGAACGCCATCACATGTCAGCTTTTAGTTAGCCTATGGGCTGCGAAAAATGAAAAATATGTATTTAAAAAAAAAAAGGAATTCCTGATTTCCAAGCACATTCCTTTATGAAATGTTTGTAATAATTGTTATATTATAATATTATTACAGATGGACAATATATTTTTATGGCATCTTAACCCCCCAACAAGTAAATGAGATTAATATTATTTGTCCTCACATTGGTTTACCACAGAAGCAGCGTTGAAAACAGAACAGGCGTTATCTACAGACACATGTGAACGATGACAATTTATTGTGTATGTATTTTCCCTATATTTTTCCTTTTTCACACAATGCTTTGATGTAAATTATATTTCATGTATTTTCTTAAATAAACAATTAAATATTGGGTCATAAAATATCTTACTTTAATCATTTTTTCTTAAGTGAACACGATTTGGGTCTTCTTTCCATAATTAGTCAATTATGGTATGCTCTTACCTACAAATCAAGTTTCGTACGTCGCAAAAGCATCCTCAAGTTTTCTCAATTTCATAAATTCTAAAATGCCATAAGTAGCCCATCTTTTCATGTAAACAGGATGTGTGTATCATCAGTATTAATATTTGCTACCATTTTTAACATTTTGGAACAGTTTGGGAAAAACTGAGCCTCAAAATATGTTTGGGTAATTGACGATAAATCCGATGGATTGTGATAAAGACTAAGTTTTTCAGCCGATGAGTATCGATATCACTGAGTTGTCGTTTATCATGCCTTTGTGAAACAGTTTGTCAGGTCCATGACATTTCCGTAGATCGCCGACAAGAGTTATGACTGTCATGGAGTTGGTTTGATGAAACGATCCCCTGGCTGCTAACTTACAAACATATAAACCTGCTTTAGTGACCACCTGTATAGAAAGACCACCTGTCTATAAAAGACCATAATTTTCGTATCCCTTGAAAAGTGTTTCTCATTGAAACATGTATTTAAGGAACCTGTACATAAAGACCACCTGCTCAAAAAGACCACTTTTCTTGTCTCCCTTGAGTGGTCTTTATAGACAGGTTTCAATATACTTGCTTTCTCAGCAGTAAGATAAAATAAAAACTCTTCTTTGAACACATAAACTATCATACCTCCACCTCTCCTAGTGTCTGCGTCCATCTATAGTTAGGCAGGTCTGCTCCGTTGCCAGAGTTTGGTTTCATTTTTCCTTTGTCTTCTTCACTCTCCTCCTCGTCGTCTTCCTGTCAAATTTTTGAAAGTAAAAGTGAAAATATTTTGCTATCAGCATCATATGAAAATTGTGGTCCCGTGGTTTAGTCACTGGACTCTCAGTCAAAAGGTTGAGGATTCAAATCTCTGCATGGTGCTTATGTCCTTAGACAAGGTAGTTGTCTCTCTCTGCCCAGGTGTTCAATGGGTACCTGGAAGAACTTATTCCTTGAAATGCATTATGTGCTGATAACAGCTGCTAAAGCTAAAGCTAGGGTATTTAAACCCTTTTGGGAGTTCATAAGGACGTTATAATCATGCGTATATAAGAACGGTTTGTTATTATCATTAGCCCTATGAGGACCAAAGTCAACAACACTATGTACAAAGTGAATGGTATTTAAGTCTTGTGGTAACGAGAGGGTTAAAAGACCAACAAGATAGCACATATAGGCCATCAAATCATGTAGAGGTTGTTATAAATTTACTTTAAGTGGTTTGATGTAAAAGCATAAACATCATCATATATGGTTTACAGTTATTTTGCTCAATCTCAGGGATGATACAGTTTCAGAAAAAGGCTCTATTTCATGCTAAATATGCAAATTGAAGAATACTGATTACTGATTTGGTCTCAGACAAACTTGATTTATATTTTAAAACTAGATGATTCTTCGACCGCGCGCGGTCGGAATTTATGCCTCCGCCATCACCAAATTGGAAATGTATGGCATATATGTACACTCTAAAAAGGATTGGTCCAACAAAATTACAAATCTTTTCACTTAAAAGCCCTGGAGACAGAAAATTAATTTCATTTCTGAATCATTTCCATATAAAAAACTTAACATTGATGACTTACAATCATCAAATACACCAAGGAAATATTATAGCAAATAGACCACTGTCCCCTTGAAATTTCTAAAATAGGTAGGCCTAGACTCCATACATCATAAACCATTTTCATGTATATAATGAACTTTGACCTTGAGACCCTAAAATCTAATCCGTTCATCGTCCCTCACATATGCATACATGGGCCAAGTAGGAAGCTGATCTGTCAAACAGTTCTGAGGTTATTGGGAGAACGAACCATTTCTATGTACATAATGACCTCTGTGACCTTCGACCTTTGACCTTGAGACCCCACAATCTAATCAGTTCATCGTCCCTCCCATATGCATACAGGGGCCAAGTTACAAACTGATAAAAAACTAGAAATATTTGATAACGAGGCTAAAAACCAGTAATTTCATGTAATTTTATGTAAATTGACCTCTGTGACCTCTGACCTTTGACCTACTTACCCCAAAATCTAATCAGTTCATCTTTCTATGGGGATACATACTGGTACCAAGTTTGAAGTTCTCACCTCAGATAGTTCTTGAGATATCGCGGTAACGGTGCTAAAAACCAGTAAATCCATGTAATTTCATGTAAATTGACCTCTGTGACCTCTGAACTTTGACCTACCTACCCCAAAATCTAATCAGTTCCTCTCTCTATGGGGATACACACTGGTACCAAGTTTGAAGTTCTCACCTCAAACAGTTCTTGAGATATCGCGGTAACGGTGCTAAAAACCAAGAATTTCATGTAATTTCATGTAAATTGACCTCTGTGACCTCTGACCTTTGACCTCCTTACCCCAAAATCTAATCAGTTCATCTTCATATAGGGAAACATACTAGCACCAAGTTTGAAGTTCTTACCTCAAACAGATCTTGAGATATCGTGGTAACGGTGCTAAAAACCAAGAATTTTTATGTAATTTCAGGTAAATTGACCTCTGTGACCTCTGACCTTTGACCTACTTACCCCAAAATCTAATCAGTTCATCTTCGTATGGGGATACATACTAGTACCAAGTTTGAAGTTCTCACCTCACATAGTTCTTGAGATATCGCGGTAACGGTGCTAAAAACCAGTAAATCCATGTAATTTCATGTAAATTGACCTCTGTGACCTCTGAACTTTGACCTACCTACCCCAAAATCTAATCAGTTCCTCTCTCTATGGGGATACACACTGGTACCAAGTTTGAAGTTCTCACCTCAAACAGTTCTTGAGATATCGCGGTAACGGTGCTAAAAACCAAGAATTTCATGTAATTTCATGTAAATTGACCTCTGTGACCTCTGACCTTTGACCTCCTTACCCCAAAATCTAATCAGTTCATCTTCATATAGGGAAACATACTAGCACCAAGTTTGAAGTTCTTACCTCAAACAGTTCTTGAGATATCGTGGTAACGGTGCTAAAAACCAAGAATTTTTATGTAATTTCAGGTAAATTGACCTCTGTGACCTCTGACCTTTGACCTACTTACCCCAAAATCTAATCAGTTCATCTTCGTATGGGGATACATACTAGTACCAAGTTTGAGGTTCCTACCACAAATGATTCTTCAGATATCGCGGTAACGAGAAGTGGGACGGACGCACGGACGGACGGACGGACGGACGGACGGACAGACGGACGGACGGACGGACGGACGGACGGACGGACAACCCGAAAACATAATGCCTCCGGCACCCACCTTCGGTGGGCGGAGGCATAAAAATAAAAATTCACAAAATCCATGATCTTGACCATCATTGTGTATTACAAACTATAATGACATATTTCTACAAACTCACATCTTCTTTGGTTTCTTTCTTTGACTCTGTGGTCCCAGTATCCCCTGTTGCTCCAGCACCTTCACTTGGCTTTGCTTTCTCCTAAACACATCAACAACAACAATTATTGCAAAGTGGAAACTCTTAAGATGAAATTCAAATAGATACAAGTTTTGGGTATTGTGCTGAAATTGAGAGTGATAAAAAATATGAGGTCATAATTTTAACTTTTCATGAATCTCCATATTTTGTCCTCTTGACCATAGTATTATGCTTTTAAGCAACAAAAAAAGCAGCTCTGCATCCTGTTTCATATTGTTTTGCTACTGAAATCCTTGAATCTGATTGGCTGAGAACATATTTGTTATAAAAATGGGGCAGTTGTTATTGTTAACAAGTTTTATGAAACAGGGCCCAGACACCCCGCCCCCCCCTCTCTCTCTCTCTCTCTCCTCCTCCTCCTCCTCCTACTACTACTACTACTTCTATAGTAAAAGGGATCAATGAAAACATTATAATTTAAAAGATGCTAATTACTCACCTTGTCTATCTCTGCCTGTAACCTCTCTGCCTCTTCATCTGTAAGCTCCTGTATCTTAGGCTGTTCTTCTTTCTTCTTAGCCTCAGCAGCTAACCTTGCAGCGGCCTCCTTTGCCTTCCGCTCTGCTCTTGCCTTCTCAGCCGCTGCCGCTTCTTCTTCTTTCTTCTTCTTGGCATCAACGGCAATCTTCTGATGAGCCTTGAAGCTTCCTATCACCACCTGGTCAGGTCAAAGTTCAAAGATCACAGGTCAGCAGTAAAATTTGAATTGTTTATAAGAACAGATAGCCCACTGCCTTGTCTTGAAGCTCTGATTACAGAAGCTTGACATTGCTAGAAAATGACATCACAGTGTTGTAACAAGTTGTAATAATATGGCATATAAAGCAAGTAGCCTTGTCAATTATTCGAAATTAGAGTACAGTAGATTTCAAGCCTCTAGTATAAATGTTACAGATTATTAACCCGGAAAAACAATTTGAAGAAATAAAGCCTGAAATAGAACAAGCCAATGACAATCAAAAACAATAAAAACATATTCCTCAGTCTGCCTTTCTATCAGTTATGTGATGCTATCATCCACTTGCTTCTTGATGATTTAGGCAAAGTATCAAACCATGCCAATAAGAAAAGAAAAGTAGATTTGCAGCTGTACACTTGGGCAAGATGTAATGCAAATTTCTGAATGAATTTTCTTTTTTACATTCAATCAATCAATCATAAACAAAGTGCTCCAGAGTTGGAAAAATCATTATTTCCATTTTCTACCCCAGACTTCAGCTGTTTCTTGTCACATTTTGAATGTGAGGGTATTTGAATAGCAAACCTATTCAGGATACATTTCTACTAGATGATAATCTTTAAAACTAACATAAAAAGAATGAGAAAGCTCACAAATTATTTTTCACCTTTCCCCAAACTCAACTTCCCTTTATTAAACTTCAACAGATTTCCTCCAAGCATTTTTTAGAACATTTGGAACAATTTGAAGAAAAAAATAACAATCTTAGAACGAGTTTCGGGTTACATTAATTACCTTCTCTGCTTCACCTTTCTGTGCTCCTGTGAAGAAGTCTGTTTTCCTTCTCAGAAATCCAAAGAAATTATTGATGAGCTATTTTAAGAATAGAAAAAAAAGAGAAAATTAATTATTTTAAATAAATCACATCCATTGCAGGTTGTAAATGTGACGATACAATAAAATTCTTAAAGACTGAAATACCAAAGTTGTCCATTGATGCTGATGGATTTTGTTACTATTAATTAATATGTTTGCTTTAACTGTTACAACTTAAACTGTCTTAATATCGCACAAAATGTAAATATTCAGGCCAGATCTTGTTACAAAAATGAAGCTATGCTGCAAAGTTTGGGTTCATAATTTGCTGCGCATTGCAATAAAGATAATACGAACAAAAGAAAACAGCGCTTGCAAGTGGCTTCCATTCAATACACATTGTTCACTGTTGCTGAGAAGGCTGAAGTGCAAAAATGCGCTCAATTGCAAATTAATTACGTCATGTCATGTAGAAATCGTAAACTTTAGGCTCCAGATATTGATCTCGTACATAATTATAAAGTCAATGAGGGGCCATAATTCACATTAAATAATAGATCTTTAATTTCTATTGTGTCTATGACCGCGTTTACACAGAGTGAACTCGAGTTCAAATTCGACAGCGAATTCAATTGCGACCTTGGATTAGCATAAATTATTTTTCGGTGGGCTGTTTACACCAAGCGTTGGACGAACTCGAATTCAGAAGGAAAGTGAATTCGACTTGATTACGCCCTCGCTTGGTGGGAATATCGTGATAATCAACTTCCGGGTTAAATTTGTGAAAACCCCGCGAGTGAGTTCAAAATGGCGGTAGCGTGTATTGTAAGCGCAGCCATTTTGATCTGGTTTTGTTTGATTTTACGTCGGAATTACAAAATTATGAACGAATATTTGCAGATATGATGAGCGCGTGGTGGATTGAATCAAGCCAGTTCGGTGAATGTGTCGCCGTTCGTTGTGGTTCACTTGTTGAATGACGCTTGTTTTACTGATGCGACGCTTAGCGTTGCTTAGCAATACCGGAAGTGACGTATGACGGGGTCACTGGCTGGATATTTGCTAGTCGACTTTCAATTACGTGTCCGTTCACACTGCAAATAGCGAATTTAAATTTGATAATAGTCGAGTTTGAATTCGATAAAAGTTGCTCTGGGTCGTCATTCGAATTCGAGTTTTGAACTCGAGTTCTAATTGCGACTACCCTGTTTACACACAAATGAACTCGAGTTCAAATTCGACTAAAGTCGAGTTCAGTCTCTGTGTAAACGGGGTCTTAGTCTTATACCAACCGACTCACAGAACCATCACTATGTGGGGCTGTGTCAATTTTGGCGGTGGTCACAACCTAGCTCTAAGTTGAAGAGGTAAAAACACCAATGTAATCAGCAAACTTTTGAGAAAATACTTTCTTCTACATTTTAGGATGATATCTGATTTCATGTCAGATTTTCCAATAGAATCTTTATCATCTTGATAAAGTGAAATTTTCAGGCTGTTTTTGGCTGGCAATCTTGCTACTTTCCAGCACACATATGTGCTAGAGATCAAACACTTGCTACGGGAGGCAATTCCTCGCAGTATGAAGGTACACAGTGCGAGGTTATCTTCTTTTCCTTTCGAGTTTCAAAATATTATTGAGATATCCCAAACTAGGGAGCCTCCTGTCTGCACCCAAGTCTGAGAGACATAGGAAACTTTTTCTGAGAAACCTTCGTACAAAACATGAGCAGGTTTGTCAGGACATAGCCCCGGGACGCTGCCATGAAGTGGCAGCGTCCTGAGTGAAACCACTACTATTCCGTGTGTCTCACAATTTACATGGGCAAATGACAATGTATAGTTGTATCGTAGGGACTATTTTTTAAATCAAAGTATCATATATGTGATGCCACTTACCTAAACAGACCTTCCGCAGATCAGCTCTTCCTCAGAAATGTATAGAATCAATCAAATGTCACTTTTTTCACTCAATTGTAATTGTATAAAAATTATACTGACGCGCATGCGTATTGCAAACTATACATCGGCCTCCGAAAATTTTTAGTACATGAGCCGGGCAATTAATAGGCCTTTTTTATATCGTCCTCATCGAAAAGAAAGACGACAGTTATTCGGAAAGTATTGTAAGTACCTAAAGCATCCTTAAATGAAGTTATGTCATATTTCATGGTATAATTTTGACATACGAGCTTGGATTTAAGAGGCATCCAACCTTTCAAAGGACTGCTGATCGCAGCCCGAACGCTATGCGTTCGGGCTGCCACAGTAAGTCAGGACAGTGCCAATTTCGAACCGACAGGACCCAGTAACCTGGCATGATACCATTTTATCAAAAAAATAAAAATAAAATAATAATAATTTTAAAATACGTGACATAACTACCAAAAAAAAAGGCAGTGGCTATTCTTACGACGAGTCGTAAAAATAATTTTCCGGCTATTCTTACGACACGCGCACACGCTCCATTTTCGTACTCTGCGCCACACCACGAATAGTGGTCATATTGACCACTACGAATACAAAATGCAAAAATAGTTGGTATTTTCTGTCGCGTGTAGTAAAGGTATGGAGGGAAAAAAAAGATAAATATTTTAAATACTTGCTTTCAAATTCAGCACTTAAAAATCTCACTACCTCAAATGGCCGTTAGAAAGAACTTTTGATATTTTCAGCAAAATCCAAAGTCAAAATCTTGTCCAAAACCGGAGAAATCCCCGCCGATTTGTTTCGCGATCGCGTGTTGTTTACATACTACCGATGTCTTAGACTAAAATCGGCCAATAAAATTTTTGTCCACGAAGAAACTCGGGATCGCAAGCGCACATCGATCTTTACGATCGCGCACACAGAAAATCGGGACTTTCCGTGTATGCCACATAGGGACCGAATTTTTAAGGACAAAACTCTTTTGGGGAGATGTCAGCGCCCGCGGCGACCAGGAAATGTACACAATGACTCCGATAGCTCGTTTCGCGAGAATCAACAGTAAATTACGGATTTGATTTTTGGAAATATCTTTTCCAACATCGGTGAGTTGAATTTATTGTATTTCTTGGATATTTAGTGGTCGGTTTTTGTAAATTAAATGCCGATTTTGAGTGAATGTTTGTGACTTTTGTGCAGTGGTGTTTTAAAAAGTTGAGGTGTATGACTGCCTACATTATACACACGAAGTATAGGAATGTAGCTATGAGTGCTCTGCGCCGTCGTAAGAATAATTTTCCGGCTATTCTTACGACATGCGCATACACTCCATTTTCCCTAACCCTAACCATATGCGCATGTCGTAAGAATAGCCGGAAAATTATTCTTATGACTCGTCGTAAGAATAGCCACTGCCAAAAAAAAAAAAAGATGATTAAACTTAAAGTAGGGTGCGCGCGCCGGTATTCGGTCACTTAAAAAGAAATCGCCGCTAATATGAATACCTATCTCTTTAAATTGACAATCTACCATCAACAGAACCGCAAAATTGTCCTTTAAATAATTATCAAAATAATTTAAAACATGGAAACTTACCCCAAAAAATATCGCCGACAGAAGGAGAAGTTTTCCGCCCAGTATTCGGTCGGCGCCGTCCACAATTCGGTCACGCGATAGTGCGCTGCATCTCGGGAGAGTTATATAACCATTTTTGTCACATTTCTGCGTTTTTAGGCATTTTCTGTGGCTTCTATATATTCATACTTAAATGTATGAGAATTTTTATCCATTAAAATCCACAAATCGAAGCTCTAGGGTCAGAAATAATGCACAAAATGTATTTCTAAAAAGAGCAAAGCGCGTCAGCAAAGCGCAAAGCGCGTCGGCGAAGCGCAAAGCGACAAGTTGCACACAAAGCGCGTTGGCGCAAGGCACTCAATGTTGCCTGACCGAATACTGGAAGAGCGCCATCTCACTGGCAGGGGTGAGGTATATATTCTCTTGCTCATCGCTGAGATCGCCATTTGCAAATTCGCTGCGATAGATGGAAGACCCGGAAGCTCCTCTTCACACACATACTAAATTCATTGCACCTGCACACATAGTTATTTCACCATAGGCGTCTACATATGGCTATGCGTGTTAACTCATGCGCTAACGGAACCCGGAAGTGCGGAAACTTGGGTAACACCGACCAGTTTCGAGGGTATTTGGAGATCTTTTCCAGGGCGTCCGACCTGAATTGCTTTCAACATTAGAGGTACCTTGTTCATGTGTCTGTTATGTATAGGTTTCGAGCCTCAAAAATTATTCATGAGTTCTTCACAGCTGTTCAAAGAGCTGCGTGACCGAATTCTGGAATATGACCGAATACCGGGCCGCGCACCCTATGCCCTAACTAAAAAGTCTGTTTAAAAAAATAAATAACGAAAAAAATTGTTGGTGATAACAGTCAAAATCGACTGATTGCCATATAACACTAATCAACAACAAATAACCTCACATATGTGTGAGTGATACCAACCATCTCATCACGCACGAATGGACCACCCCCCCCCCCCCCCCAAAAAAAAAATGGTTCACTGAAATAGAAACACAAAAGTGGGTGCATGGGACTGAAATGAACTCTGTCGCCCGAATCACGTTGGAAAACAAGATAAATAATACACAATGCAGATTGAAAACTTTCCTACGATTCACATACTTTACCTCATGAATTCCTTGTTCTTGTTGCTGGGCCATCGCCATCAGCATACCGTCAAATCTATCATCCTCAGCCATTTTTGTCGAGCAATTTGCCGTAAATCGCGTGGATTTCTTAGTCTTGTTTTCAGTCATCAATCATTTTTAGGAGCAGAAAGAATTTTCCAGAATATTTTTCCGCGTTATCGATAAGGGTCCGGTCCTATAGTCTACCCACCCGAACCCCCCCCCCCCCGCCGATTTTTCTTTTCTTTTTCTTTGTCTTATTTTTTGGAGGGGGGAGGAGCTCCCTCGGAATATACAAATTCAAATTCAAAGCATAGAAGACATATATACAAAAATAGCAATACAAAAACAAATAAAAAAAAAAAAAAAATCAAGTAAAAATTCCAGGTCAAAGTATAATATAAATTTACCGATAATAATAAATTTTAAAAAATGCCGCAAGCCAATTCGGAACATAATACATTTGAATAATATTATAACATATAAAAATATTTATATTATATTGGATGGCTCTGAATGGGACACCAGAGAATATTCCACGATCGAGTTAGGGCCAATATTGCACGAATCGACGGTGAGTGCAATATTGGCCCTAACGAGTGGAATATATTTTCTGGTATTCCATGAAATAAAGCCATCCATATAAGTATTGTCTATACCCTACAGGAAAATGATTTAGATCTTAATAAAAATTCATTTAACCCGACCACATTCAGTTAGGGTAAACCGGGGAAATATGGAGCCTCGGGGTAATATGGAACCATGCATAGAAATCTGCTCGTAGAAAAGTGTTATAGCCCCCCTCTGTGGTTTAAATGCCTGTTATGTGACCTGTTGCACCCACTGCCACTCTGTAAACACGAAGTTAGCTGGTAGGTCTCGGATATCCACAACAAAATCCAACATATTGGAGAAAGGTAAGCGATTTTCGTGCCATTTTTTGGCTCCTTATAAGCCCGAAAATGTAAAGATTGCTGTTGTAAACCTACTTTGCGTAATCATATCTTGATTGTATCATAATAAGTGCATAATGTGGGTTGTATACTGGTGCTGAGTGCATGTGTATTGATCATGGCTGAGTGAATGGCCTGTACAATCCATTTACATAGCAACAATATCTTTGGGGTTATATGGAGCCCCTTGTAAACATGCAGCATTCTATACAATGGATATAGTGTTATCAATGTGTACATGCACAGACTGTTGATGGCTAGTGCAGTATTGTTCTGTTGTGTAGTTATAATCATTACATGATGTATAATTTATAGTTTGAAGAGAACTTTTTTTTTCTTTTTTTTTTAATTGTATACCAATTACGAGCATAATCAAATTTCAGTATAGATTGTTTATGGGCTCCATGTTACCCCGTTCATTGGGGTAATATGGATCCCGTGACACTTTTGTTTATTTTGACTTTTATTTATACAAGACAATTATTTTTTTTTCTATCTTTAGTGATTTTATGTAAGCAATAAATAGTTCTTCCACCAGTAAAAGAGAGAAGTGAATAGAATGTTTGTTACATGTTCAAAAATATCATTTTGTGCTTAAGGGCTCCATATTCCCTGTGAATTCAATGTGATCACACAAGTTTAACTTAATCTAAAATGACAATTAAACTACGCGATTTCATTGCGTTTTAAGTTTGCACGCACCAGAGGTACGCGTACGCGCATGCAGCTCAGCCGTGCTTTAGAGCCCTTTTGCCGTGCGTTATCACTTTTTTTTGCACGGTCACGTGGTGTTATTTGACCATTCAGGATGGCTACATTCTGGAACCCGTTTTATAAATTTCACTATTATATTCCATTACCACATATTTCATTTGAGTTTTATCAGGCTTATCACTGCTTATCTTCCCATGTTATCTTTGTATGATGTTTTAAACAATCTTTCTCCTTGTATTGTAAGGATTTCCTGTCCAGTCTTTTTTTTTTAAAAGATCAAAATGCATCATTGAGCACTTCAATTTCGTCCTATAGTCTGATAGGAATCAATAATCATGCAAATGTCAAATGTCAAAGATAGTTTAATAATTGAAATGTCATTCAACAGGTTCAATGGTCAATCAACTTCAACATATCTCCATTAATTTTCATCAGATTTCATTCGAATTCGTCCAACCTGGCAATCCGTTGCAAACTTTTATCATCAAATCCATCTTTGGGAAGTCGATTTCAAGAAAATTGTCATTCAAATTCGTCACATCGACAAGACCTTACATCGAGCGGGTGACGATTTTGAATAAATCTTTGTACTCTTTCAGTCTTAGACAAAGTCATAGCAGAATAAAAAATAAATTCCGAAAATGAATGGCCAAAGAAATATTCACTAGGCCTTATAAATGGCTGTGCAATGTTATGAAGTTGCAGGACAAAAGCAAATAAAAATTGAATGGAAACCCTATTATTTTCCACATTCTTTCCGCTCTCCCCTTTCATGTGACCCCTTGTGCGCCCCTCCCATATCTAAGCCAGATGGTATGGAAATGTTTTAAAATTTTCAACCTAAACATCACTATTCTGATGTCACTTTGGATTTTTTTCCGCCTTATGATTCTTTTTTTGTTGTTGTTCAACTTCAAGTAAATTTGTGCTCGTCAGCTTGGGGGTGGGGGGGGGGGGGGGGGGGGATATTCGAACCCTCTGACCCCCCGGTACAGGCCTGCCAATGACGCTTTGAAAAATCGATTGCAACATGGTATAACGTACAAAATTCGAAAATGAATGATGAAAGACGACATTGATTAATTATAGAATTGCCAGATTAGGAAGATACGGGACAAAATCGAATGAAATGTATTAAAATAGACAGAAAGATCGATATCTTATCACGTTATTTTCCCTTTCCATCACCTCTCCCCTCGCCTCTTTTTTTTTTAATCTTTTTTTTTCCCAAGCGGACCTCTGCTCGCCGAAGGGAGGGGGGGGGGGGGGGGGGGGGGTTCGAACCCCCTGAATTTTGATATATATAACATAATATACAAACACCTTTTAAATAATATATTTTAAATATAACATAATATACCAACACCTTGTGGCAGATTAGCCCATGTGCTAGACAATGCATGGGGGGGGGGGGGCATTGTGTTGATTTTATGATTTATTGCTTTTCAGCAGCTCAGTACATATAGTCTACGTAAATTCCAGCTCTCCCACCGTAATGTTGACCAGTACATGTAGTCTAATAATTTTTAGACCTTAATTTGTTTTTTTAATTGAACCCCCCCCCCCCCCCCGATCCACATATCCCTGATAGCAGAAAGTGTTAAAAATGACGTGATATTTACGTCGCGGTTTTCGTCTTTTTTACGTACTCTTGTATAGTAATTACGTCAATAAGACGACTTGCCCCAACGCAAGACGTCCAGAGGACGTCTTATTTTGACGTCATCTCTACGTCTTGTACACTGTAAAAACTAAAGTGCTACTTTTAGGGGCATGTATAGTGACTGCACGTGAAATGCTGTTTATAGCACTTGTAGTGTGCTAATTTACCAGCAAAAAAAAAATGTGACCGTGGCGAGCCTCGAACCAGGTTGCGCTGATTGAGAGGCGCTGACGTTACCGATGGACTAACGAATGCTTCTTGCAATCCAGTTTAGTCATGGGAGTCAAGTAGATAACATGAACTATGTGGTGTCGTAAATTCACTATGTAACAATATGATCTGCTCTAAATCGTACAATGTGAGTTAGTCTAGCGGTAATGCCAGCAATTCTCGATCAGCGGACCCTGGTTCGAAGCTCGCCCAAATCATTTTTTTAATGAATGTTTAGCAGTTTAAGGAGCCGGTCCAGCTCCCATGAAAGTGCTGAAAGAGCACGCTGTGTGCATTCAATATAGCACTCTGAGTGCAGTCCCTATGCATGCCCTCAAAAAGTGCTATATACAGCACTTCAGTTTTTACAGTGTACAGATGACGTCAAAATAAGACGTCCTCTTGACGTCTTGCGTTGGTGCAAGTTGTCGTCTTATTGACGTAATTACAGGACGTAAAAAAGACGAAAACCACGACGTAAATATCACGTAATTTTTACCACTTTCTGCTATCAGGGATGTACTGATATTCTAGAATTTAGAATATAGTGAAACTGGGTACCGTAAATAATTTATTATCTAGACTCTTACTGAATTTAAAGTGCCATCGATATTATAGGCCTGCCATATAGGCGTAAGGCGATGCTGAAGGGGGGGGGGGGCGGCATGTTAGTGGCTGGCTGTAGCCCCTGTTAAATTTTGAAAATACCAATCTCCGAGTAAACGTCAAAAATATTCGGGCAGTTTGATGGTCTCTTTGGTAACTAATCCAATCATCTAGTATATTTCAAAAAAATAGAATTTTTTATATATGGATATAGGCGTTCATGAAAATTGGAAACATAAAAGTTTGGGCAAGAGAGGTGGGGATTTTGTGGTAGATTGCCTATACCTAGTTCCCACAACATGGCAAATTTGTGAGGCTGTCAGTGCTTGTGCCTACTTCCAAAATGAATTTTTCAGTTGATCACTCACTTTGTCCCAGCATCCCATGTTTCTGGACGGTTGGTCCCCCTCTCTTATAGTGACTGTTTAGATATATCTTCATATAGTATTTTGTGTTGCAAAGATCATGCCCTGTTTATATTATTCAAATGACAATAACTCATAGAACAATAAGGAGGATGAGAAGAAGAACATGAAAAAGAGATGGGGAGGAGGAGAAGAAGAAGACGAAGGAGGAGAAGGGGGGGGGGGGGTCTCCAAAGCCTTTAAAGAATCTTAGTCAAGGTAGGCGTTGCCCCTTTAATTAAAGGGGAATTAACCTTAAAATATAAATGTGCTCATATTCAAAGATGTAATCTATTCCTCCTTGTTGCCCTACGTAGTTTTGCAATAAAATATACGAGATGGGTATAAATCAGGATTTTCTCAGCAAGATTTATCGTCTGCTAGCGATACCAGGGGGCTGCCATTTTCTTGATGTGTACATAAAGATATCTTTATTCCGAATGCAAAATTGTCTTTCTTCCTGATACAAAATTCCATAGATTTGAAATATTTATCAGATATATACATATATTCTAAAAACAAAAATGTGTTTTATATTTCTTTGAAAATTACGATTTTATTAAATATCAATCTATTTTCTTGATACTATGACGTACGTGACGGAGCGAATTAATTCAAATTTATGGATGATGACTTTCCCGAGCGTCAATAGTGACAAACTATGCATTCACCTGCTTTGAGATAATGGACTTCAAAAGTCAGAATGCGCGTTGTATAAATTATGTTCTGCTCTGCCAGGCAAGACCAAGAAATCGATTTCTAGTTAGCGAAACCGGAGAATTTAAAAAGAAATCTATAAATTTCAAATTTAAAATAAATGTATACACCTGTTATGTATTTTCCATCATATATGGGGCTTTTTATAATGAATAGAAGCAATTTAGCTTGTGGATTAAAAATATCTTCCTGACCGGAACGGTCTCCAATGGTTCATGTACAACTCCATGTCATCAAGAAAATGGCAGCCCCATGAAGTGTTAGCATGATACCGTGTGCTAGAATGTCTTGATTTAAACCCTTTTCTGATATTTTATTTCTAAAGTGATACAGGTCAATGATTAAGAATATATTACACCTACATAAGTACATTTATATTCTAGTGTTAATTCTCCTTTAAATTACCAATACCTTTGAACATAATACATAATAGCTACAGCTCGCTAACAAACTGCTATTTCCTATAATGCAATGTGCCTATAAACCCCTCCCACCCCCTCCCACCCCCATCACCCCATTTTACGATTTTTATTTAGTCGCTCCTGCAACAGATGTTACCCACAAACCACAATCACACCGATTCTATCCAATATGAAGGCCGAAATATTCACACCTAACAGAGAATTAGGAGAAGGTTATGATTTACTATAATCACTGCCACGCACAAAAATCACTTTCGACGTTCACTATTTACTCAACTGATAATAGCTGTACACGGACTGTGTAAAATACACTAATTGAATCATTATCTCAGCTATAACATGCCAGTAACGACAATCATTATCATATTAACATGTTCTATCATCGGAGCGATGTTACTATTTGGTTTGACGAAACACCTTAATCGTCGCAAGGAACGAAATAGTTAAATTCTACACTTTCCGTCGAAACTGTTTACCATCATCCTCGTTATTCATAGTATGTAGAATCTGGATTAAAGAAGAAACATACGACACAGCACGAGTGGTATAATTGCTTGATAAAATCCCGGAACTTCTCTCTCCTCAATCGTCATTTCTTTGATAAAGCAGTACTCTAGAAGATAAGGAAGGATGAAACTCTTAGTTGTTGGATTGTTGGTTTGTGTCGTCATTGGCATAAGAGCTCAAATGAGCGAAGATGTTCATATCCCAGACGGAATACAGGTAATTTTAGTTCTTAAAATATACATATACCTTCAGTTTTCCTTACATTTTTCTTTGGATGAGATGGTATGCCGTTTCCAGTCTAATGATTCAAAGTGATTTGTTTTTTTCTTTTGATCGGTGTCATGTGCAAGAGAGAACGTATACTTTCCTGTAAAATGAGCCATTTTAATATGGATTTGCATTTTTTATACGATTTTATGTATCATATACTCAGCTAAATGGTACTATACTTCATTAGAATTAAAAGAAATCATTCAACGGATTATATATATATATATATATATATATATATATGTTAAGGTTTCACGTATCGGCTCAAACAAATTGAAAGAAAACTGCTAAAAGCGTTTGTAATGCATTATGGCCATTTTTTTTATATAATAAAATAAAATTGGCCACAATGCATTACAAACGCTTTTAGCAGTTTTCTTTCTATATATATATATATATATATATATATAAATGTGAAAGAAATTGGGGGAAATAACGTTGCGTAGCTCAATCAATGTTCCCCAGAGCTGTCCTCCCTTTTTGAAACTTTTGCAAAGGCTGAAAAAATGTCTCCGCCGGGAATCGAACCCGGGTCGTTGGCTTAGAACGCCAATGCCTTAACCACTAGACCACGGAGACGGGTTAGTGGTTTCGGCGACACCAGATTCAATTGACCGACAGATTGACAAATCCTCAACCTTTATTAATTAATTCCCCTTGTCGGGGGCAGATGAGTTTTTGAACAAGACAAGCCGCTAGTGCCTCAGCTGGATCCAAGCGAATGCTTTGAATACATGTATACATTGGAATAAATTATTCTTAATAACATTATTGTAAGGAAATAACATATACAACAGCTTTGGCAAATCTCGTGGAAATAAATACAAATGTGAAAGAAATTGCGAGAATAACGTTGCGTAGCTCAATCAAAGTTCCCCAGAGCTGTCCTCCCTTTTTGAAATTTTTGCAAAGGCTGAAAAAATGTCTCCGCCGGGAATCGAACCAGGGTCGTTGGCTTAGAACGCCAATGCCTTAACCACTAGACCACGGAGACGGGTTAGTGGTTTCGGCGACACCAGATTCAATTGACCGACAGATTGACAAATCCTCAACCTTATTAATTAATTCCCCTTGTCGGGGGCAGATGAGTTTTTGAACAAGACAAGCCGCTATAGTGCCTCAGCTGGATCCAAGCGAATGCTTTGAATACATGTATACATTGGAATAAATTATTCTTAATAACATTATTGTAAGGAAATAACATATACAACAGCTTTGGCAAATCTCGTGGAAATAAATTCAAATGTGAAAGAAATTGCGAGAACATAATATACATCAAAGATCTTTGTGTTAATCTAGGAATGTTGTCCTTTGTTGTCCAGCTAAATAACGTTTTGATGATAAGTAAGTTAACGTATCGAGTTTGCAGACATGGACGCCAATAACGTCGATTCATATAGACCTGGGTCACTGGATGGGTGGGAGCATGTTACTAAAATATACAATTATTGGTTTGATATAGTGATTAATTTGTGATATGTTATATTCTCTAGTTTGTGTGTTTTATTAAGTGGACCCCGGCAGGTCACCTGTGCTGCAATGGCACAGCTGAGCAGGGCGATCCTTCCGATATTATGTTATGATTTATATGTTTTGATATTTGGTAAATTAAAAAAAAATCAAATCAAACCTAATATACTCTTAAAATATAAAATCATAATATTTTTGTCCCAAAAAATTTCCTGTAATTTAGCACATTGTCATATCATTCTTTTTTTCAAATAGGCCATGATTATACGAAACTAATAATATAACAATTATCTAAAATGGGACATCGTAGCGAAGCCCCTTCTCAACAACTTCTTAATAACTTATTTGTTTATAGTAGTAGCGGGTATAGTCATGTCTACATTCATTCGAGAAAAAAAAATAAGAACAAAGAGAAACACGAAAGAGTGAGAGAGAGAGAGAGAGAGAGAGAGAGAGAGAGAGGAGAAGAACGAGATAATAATATACACAGAGATGGGGCAGAGGGAGAGGGAGAGAGGAAAACGAGAGAGGCATAGGGTGAGAGAGATATATAGAGAGAGAGAGAGAGAAAGAGAGAGAGAGCTAAAAGAGCTAGACATATAAGGGCAGGGAGAGAGGGCGAATTATATACATGCAGCAGGGGCGGATAAAGACAGACCATTTGCACTGTATGGTGTTTACCCGTGTCAGTATACGATCAGCTCGAATCAATATCTAACAGCTGACACATTTTCTTTCCCACAAAATCATGTAAATAGTAAAATAATGTACTTTCTATTTGAGGTAGTCCTCAGTCACTCCAACAGATTTCGACGAGACGACTAGAAGTACATGCATTGTGTATTTTAGAATGAATACAAAGAGATATAATATCGGGGGAGGTGGCTTGCCTCATCATGTATTATTGCCGTTATATTTACTAGATCGGCTTATGGGTGCTTCTTTTCAAGACTATTAGTGACAAATGTAATTTACCTGTTGATAGTTTTCCTTGGATTTAATCCGCCTTACATAAAATATGTCATAGGCGTACGGGCACACTTTCGCAAGGGAGCTGACGTCTTTTGCTCAAATAACGTTCTATTTTTTTTTTGCGAGCGACCGAAGCGAGCAAGCACAAGAAGTAGTTTCAGTTGCCGAAATATCACCACTTCCAAAATCCTCTGTTGGCGGAGGGGCTGCACCCCTAGCCCCCCTACCCCACCTCGTACGCCTGTTAAGCAGGGGCGGTGGAGCGTCTTACAAAGTGGGGGGGGGGGCACCAACAAAATGGGGCACTTTTTGGGGAAAAGGGCACCTACAAAGAGTGAAAACAAAGCGGAAAATACCACTTTCAGATATTAGCATACCGGTACAGTCTGATTAATACACTATCGAGGATCATTTTCGACACATTATTGTTTATGTCTTAACATGGTTCTAGATAAATTATACTTTGCAGTTGAGTGTAACGGTCTGCTTATTCATTTGCGAGCGAGCAAAATATTGAAGATATTTTGAATAGCAGCGATTTTCCTAATATGATAAGAAGGCTTTGGAAAAATTTTAGAACAAAATTGTCCTCTTTCCTGTTATGATTTAGAGGCACTGCTCATTCTTGTATAACTTAGGGAATTGTGCCCCTCTTGCCCCTGCACCATTGTCTTTCATTGTGCTGATATCAGTAGGGTAATCTATTATTATGAAGCCTCTCTGATTATTTGGAGGTAGGTAGACCTTTATGGCTCTTTTGTGGACTTTAGGGCACAGTTCATAAGCGCAAAGGAGTATATAGGTACAATATATCAAATATATATAGGTATATAGGTAGGGCACTTATCAGAAGACAAAATGGGCACTTACCAAAAGGGGAAATAATACTGTTAGAGAGAAAAAAGGGGCACTGATCAAAAGTAAAAGGGGCACTTAAAAAGAGGCATTTATCAGAGGTGAAAAGGGCACATAATTATCATAAGGAAAAATTGTACTATTAGAACGGAAAATGGGCACTAATTAGACGAAACACAAAGGCACACATTTCAAAGGGGCAGTAATGTATGAAGTTAAAGTGGGCACTTATCAGAAGGTGAAAAGGGCATTTATCAGAAAGAAGAAGGGGTGCAGTTATACGAAGGAAAAGGGGCACTTATCAGAAGTGAAAAGGGACACTTATCAGAAGGAAAAATTGCACTATTAGAATGGGAAATGGGCACTAATTACACATAAAAGGGCAATTATTAGATTTCATAAGGGGCAGTAATGTCTGAGGTTAAAGGGGGCACTTATCAGAAGGTAAAAGGGCACTTATTAGAAAGAAAAAAATGCACTATACGAAAAAAGGGGGCATTTGTCAGCTATGAAAAGGGGCATTTTTCATAGATAAAAATGGGCACTTTGGGGGTAATTGAAAGGGGGGCACTGTGCCCCGCCCCCTCCCGGGAGCGCTGCCTCTGCCGTTAAGTAAAACAAACCTCGGACAAGGTTTAGAACAACCGAACTAGTCTATTTCTAAATTATGGATGATTATTGCAATGATTGTGTTCTTTTCAGTTTTTCTACATTCTCTGAATCAAAATCTGAGACAACATTGATTTTTTCATAGTTCCTAATGTTTCAATCATTTATTATCCAATTCAGGATGACTCGAAATCACCTTTCTCGTGGCTCGATCTCTTCGGCAAGCTTTCTGAATTCATGCATGATACGAAAGAACCTGACGTCGACATTAAACTCCTGAATAATCAGACTAACCTTGATCAGCCTATCGTCGACCAAACCGTGGAAAATGAGGGGAATAATGACGAATATAACATCGCTACTACCGCTGTATATGAAGAAGTGACCGTCACGAATATCAGCCTTGGGAATAGCAGCAAAGATGGTGGCATTAAAGAACTGTCAGACTCAGAAACCGTTTCTGCTGCTGTTGACATCACTAATGGCGTCCAGAATAATGACGGATCTACCGATTCTGTATCTAATGTGTCGACAACCAACCATGTTAACAAGGAAACACCGACATCACAGCCTTCTGTCAGTCAATCACTACCATTTCTAAACCCAAATCTATCTCTCAAAGAAGCCCTCGCCCTTTTCCGGGATTACCAAGAACAGGAGAGTGTACAGACTCAGCAGAAGGAGGATGGACAAGGGCAAGAGCCACATAATACCACTGATCACATCCAAACTGCCCTTGATCATCTTGCAGAAGAGACAGCATTACCTCTTCCAAATGGCTATCCTCAATACGAAGTAATAAAACCTGAAAACGCTGGTCTGCAGGGTGGTGGACAGGGGCAAGAGCCACAGAACAGCACTAAAGATATCGACACTGTCCTGGGAAACCTTGGAGAAGAAACAGCACTATCTCTTCAAAATAACTACCAGCAAGACGAAGTGATGAAACCTGAAACAGTCGGTGCGGATGACACGGATATGGTAGGCGAATTGCACAACTTAGCACAGGCGTTTTCAAATGAGGAAACTGAGTCAAAGAATAATGTCACTCTGCTATCAACAAACTCCACATCATCCAGTGCTGCAGCTTCAAGTGGAAACGATTCTCAAACAGATGGTCCAGGGATGGAAACATCATCACTGTCTTCTGGCGTTGATACAGCTAGCTTGAGTCTGGGCCAGACTGACTTCGCAAACCAATGGAATGCGACAGATGTTGGTATGAGCTCTGTATTGGTAAACAACCAACCATCATCGCCAGCGACACAACAGTACGCCATCGGATTGGATGACGACATGATATCATCACTGTCGACTGATCACGGTGTCGTTGAGGCGTCTACCAAGTCGACCCAGACAGAACTTCCTCGGGAATTCTGGAACGTGAATCTTAAAGGGGACGACAACGATTCGAATTCTAAAGAAAACGACTTCTATGACAACATTTATGACCATATGTCCTCAACAAGCGGCAGCTTTAAAGAAGGCATCACACAAAGACTTACGAACATAACGGTTTGCAGTTTTAATTTGCATTACAAAGATTTCATGTCATAATATATTTTGAATCATAATGTTATTTGCACGATGGTGATACAATATAGGCCGATCCAAGGGCGTCGGTAGAATATTTTGAATAAGAGGGAGGGGCATGCAGTACCACATAATTGGCTGTTGGAAAATAATGTTTGTAAGGAAGTAATTTTTTATTGAATATATCAGAGCACACTGATCTAAACGTCAGTGTAAACAATAAAAAGGCAAAAAGAACTTTTCTTCAAAGGTTTTTACCATACAAAACTTTATTTGGATTAAAAGACACAATTTGCAGATGTAATTACAGTATATTATTTATCACTGAAAACGTATTATAATGGCTATCTTCCAAAACATACAAGATTTCCATTTACATGATTACAAAGAGAATTTTTTCTCTGCTATGATCTTTATTGTACTTTTTGTCATTCTTATAGACACCCAAATGCGACTGGATGGGTACCAGCAGTAATGCCTTCATCAAGTTGATTGACAGGTTATGCCACACGCTCAAGCCCCTCCCAATCATCTTCAACATCCTCATCCTGGTCACACTCGGTATCATCAGCGTGGTCGTATGCAGGATGGCGTGTCTTTGTATACGTTGTCGACGTCGGAAGAGTGGTGAAGAAAAAGATAGCCTGATCGAAGCAGGGACGCGCAAAGAGAAGAAATCGCTGCTGCAAGTCTAGTCGGTCACATCATTTTTAAAGAAATCCGATTCATTCCTTGGACATGCCGCTTCTCTAACGTATGACTTTCGTCTGTTTAGAGCCAGAAGTGTGTTAAAGTATAGACTTAACGTCAATGGTGTCGCTTTCAAGTGGGCAGATAAAATATACCGGTACTGGCTAACAAAATGAGATAAATCTCATTCATTTTCTTTTAACACAATCGCAAAGACTAAAAAAAAAAAAAGTCAAAGCGAGGGCAATTTCAATACCCTATTGTATGATGTTGCAAGAAAGTTGCAATTGATTGCAAGTTGCAACTGATCGGTACTGACCAATCAAAATCATTGTTGCAAGCGCATCTTCTTGAATGGGCAGACCCTGAACCATTCAAAATGGTTGTTCTAATTTGCTTTACAATTTGCAATTGATTGCAACTTTCTTGCAACACCCCAATATCACTAGAAATCATGTTAAGATATCGTACTATAAGTCATTGTAATGTTTGAACATTTCAATAGGTGACGAACAAAGCTATCATAGCTGTAGAAATTCCTTTAGATTCATTTAACAAAAGTCTTTATTCATTCATTTATTTACTCATTTTTCAATAGTTTAGATAGATCATGTAGGTTATGAATACAGAGAAGATGGGTTATTGAAGTAGGCCTCAATGATTCTCTTATTCTATTTTACAGAATCACATAATTTTGATCGGACTTCATCGCCAGTAGTCTGCAGGAGCGACATGCCCTTGTTTGTAGGGCAAGTGTCACAAAGAAATGAATGAATGAATGAATTGATTGTGTAATAAGAAAATTGGTTAAAGTAATCAAGCCTCACCTAGTCAGAGAGAACTTGTATAACGTTCATGAATTATTTTAGCTATGAATAAAGTTTCGAAAATCACATCTAACTGTGAATTTTGTTGGTATAGAACAGTGTTTGAGGTATTCAGAAAAGTGAAACGAATAAAATGAACTTGACAAAATTGTGTACTCCTGAATTGGTAACGATCTGTGGACCTATTTTCACTGGTTTTGTACGGTATGTGAAAGAGAGAAAAAAAGCTATAGAATTGGAAACAATTTTAAATATTGCACTGAAATTTATGTTTCTTTGTTTTCTTTTTCTGAAGAGCAAGAGGTGTTGTAAAATCTTCTTCTTTGTTTTTTACTTCCCAGTTGAAAAAATAGAAATACAAAAAAATCACTGACAAAACGCTTGATGAAACGCTCCCCTGGTCTTGTAGACGGACAAAATGCGAGGTAGGAGCGACAGAGAGCAGAGTGTTTAGAAGTGGGTTATGTTCTTTTTTTCTCCCCTCCCTCCCTCTCTCCCTCTCTCCCCCTCTCTCTCTGTCTCTCTGTCTCTCTGTCTCTCTGTCTCTCTGTCTCTCTCTCTCTCTCTCCTTCCCTTTTTCCTTTTCTCCCTATCTTTCTTCCTTTCAATTTTTTTTTCGACAGGGAGGGAGCGGGGGTAGGCAAAGTCCGGAAAGACCTGACATCCTGCATGTGGGTAACATATACCGCCGCATTATCAAAGATTTGGGGTTGATATCAGGATTCGAAAGTCATGGGCATGGTTTTTAAAAGACGAATTTCTGCTACAATGGATTTTATCATGAAATATTTTGGTAGTTTACAAAATTAATAAAATCAATACAATCATCTTTCATTATTCTTCCTTGGACTGTCACATTATTTTCTACAAACTTCTTCAGATAGAAATGCGGTACAGTGGGCCGAGCCAATAATTGTGGCATCTGAAGTTTCTGAACCACTGAGCTCTACGTTAAAATAAAAAAATCAACGTAGGGATCAGTGGTCTGAACTCGGGCATCACTTGCTAAAGTATATGGCTTCCAGTCGTAGATGGCGCTGTTCAAAGTTTGAGCCAAAGAGATTCGATCACACACAGTATGCCCTCTGAATTCCCAGAAAACAATGACTAAAAATAATGCCATTGGGTGGATAATGTATGCGTACACCCGATCTAAAGCTTAAAAATATTCGCGTAATCTCAATATGATTCTGCATTATAATATCGGATAAAATATTAGGGCACTAAAAACCAAATTTCAATGATAGCGTAAAATTGGGCTATGACATATTGGAAATTATGATGATGAACCACAGGCGGATCCAGGGGTGGGTCACCCCCTCCCCCTTTGAGAATTGTGTCCTTCTTGATCGTCTGATATTTTAACCGAGGCTGCTCATCATTTTCATGGCTTAATCCGGATGTCTGCTTCAGATAAAGGATGTTTGAAGTTCAAGGCCGAAGTAAATCCCATCGGTGAAGAGGAAGTTGTTTTTAGCTCTTAATTAGGCCTTCTGGTAGACCCAAAGCTTCTTTGCCGCAATGGTTGGGGTACACCATGGACCTGTAGGCCTAAGCTAGGGTTGCTGGGGTGCTGTTAGGATGCTGTCAGTCGTCTTTGGAGTGAAAAAGCACCACCGTAAAATACGAAACTTTTTTTCCTTGTTAGAGATTTTTTCGGAACAAAATGTTAGACAAGACCGAATGTGAATCTTTATTAACTTAAATTCCGTGGGGGACATTTTGGGAGAAATTTGTTTCTGGATTGTGCAATGAATTATACTGTAAACTTCTGGAGGCTCAAAATACTAGTGACAATTGAAAGTCTTTCTTCTTATATTTGTGTACTTGAAATAACTTTTCGGACAAGAATCAGTTTTCTATTGTTCTGTGGTGAACCGTTTGAGGTTAATAACAAATATTGAGAATTGTATTATAGGCATGCATAACCACAAGCGTGTACATGTGTGTGTGATAATGTATTAATCATTCTTCAGTATCAATAGATAATGAAAGCGTATCTACACCACTTGATCAGACATACAAGTAGATTTAAAGTTTACATACAGAGCTAATTTATACAAAATGTATTGGATTGACCACTTGTGTGTAGTATTAGTTGTATTTCTGTATAGAAGGGAATTGTAATCGTTATTCAGGTTGACCAGACAAACGTGGGATGTAGTTGGCAGCTTGTCAATGCTATTCATGTGAAATTGTGTCTAGCACATAATATCAAAAAGAGAATATGAGAGAAAAAAAAAGGCAGAAAAATAGACAGACAGAGAGGGGATAAAAGAGAGTAAGAGAGAGAGAGAGAGACTTAAAGAGAGAGAGAAGGAGGGAGAGGGAGAAAGTAGGAGAGAGAGAGAGAGTCTGTCCGAGATTCATTATTTTCTTTCTTTTGAGTAGTTTGTTTTAACTAAGAATCGTTTGTAAGGAAGAAAAAACAATAAGAGTACGTCCCTCGGATTATGGCGTGCAGTCCCTCCGTCCTTCCTGTGACTACAACCTTATCATTAGAGGGTGTGTGTGTAATGTAGGAGGGGATTCCTTTACCATTATTTAAAAAAAAGGTCAAGATCTGGGCGTGCTGTTTATTTATATATTTTTGTAATAATTAACATTATTATAATCATTATTATCATCATTATTATCATTTTATCATCAGTATGATTGTTATTGTTATCACTATTATTATCATTGTTATTATTACTATTATTATTATTATTACTATTATTATTATTATTATTATTATTATTATTATTATTATTATTATTATTATTATTATTATTATTATTATTATTATTATTATTATTACTACTACTATTACTACTACTATTATTATTATTATTATTATCATTATTATTATTATTATTATTATTATTATTATTATTATTATTATTATTATTATTAAAGTGCAACTTTTTGAGACACCGTTCCCCTTCTTTAATAATCAAATAGGAGTAATTTCAAGATATTTGTAATACGTTGACAATTATCTACATGATTATAGGTTAATGTTTGTTGCCTTTCATGTCCCTTTAACGATGGATTCACGCCCATAATTGCACATAGATCAAATGAACGTCTGAATCAATCCATTAGCTTTCATGTTAAAAGAATGTCAAAACACCTGCCCTTCCCTGTAGTCCCCTCCATGCGTGATACCAGACAATAAAAGGGAGATTCACACTGTTGCATTATCATAATTAGCAAGCGTGCTTCAAATCAATAACCAACATTCAGCTGACATTTTTGCTGCTAATTATGACAAAGAGCTCAAACTGTGTGCTTTGCTATACAGGTAGCTAGGCCTATCGTGCCCATTTGTAACCTTGTAGTATGAAAAGGTTGAAATGCGCATAAATCTGCTGTAAAGAGATTTTTTTTAATGTAAAGCAGATTTTTAACGGAAAGAAATCGACACCAATCGACATACACATGATTTTATATATAGGGCCCATTACATGTAGCTTACAATGAGCAATTTATTAATAAATTGTTGGTCTTCAGCATGCTATTGCAACGAATTGCTTTCTGTCTTCTCTACTTGTATAAAGATAAAATAATGTGCATGCCCCCGGGATTTACGTGGGGGGGGGGGGCATATTATATTAATGAGCCCCCATGTTCTATTCCTCCCATTGGATCAGTCACTACTATGGATTAATTGTTGTACAAAACCTGAAAAGCAAATAAACAATAAACAACCCTTGTAGTTTTACTCTGAAATAATACTGCGGGCAAAATGACACTCTTTTCAGTGTGTCATTCATTCATTCAGTTAATGAAAAAGCTCGCAAGTTAGCAAGCCATGCACGTAAGCGTAAAGCCAGTCACATTGCTTAATTGTCGAAAACTTCTTGCACGTGATTGCTATGTTGATTACTGATTGGTCGAATCTCTGGCATCAACGGTCGTTCGCACCGCCACGCCCGGCCCGTGGAGTTTTCTTATCACTTTACCCGCTTTCACATCACTTCGCAAGACACAGCCTTTCGACGAACGACGCCTTCGAAACTTCGCTCCGGCTTCAAATCACGAACTCGATCAGTGACTAAAGGATTACTCCCAGAGATCCAATAATCCAGAATTTCTCTGTAGCAGGTTAAAGGGAAATTTAACAAAATGAATACCACTCTTTCATGCCTTATTCTTCTCGCTATGGTTGCAGTCGTCTTTGCTACTAATAGCACGAACGCGACTGAATCCCCGATGACAGAACCTGCGGTAAGTTTTTAGAAGCTCTCTGAGTGGTTTTGATTATCATCGTTGTGAAGTCACTTTTAAGATTTAACATAACAATCGGAGTATACATTTGAATATTCACAGTCTTCGTTAAAAAGTGAATTATAGCTATTTCAAAAATGGGACCCCATCTATCTCTGGATGGAAGGGAAATCTTCCACTATCTCCAGCATCATCTTTTCCTCCACTTCTTCAATGAAATTTATCTCTAAACCTATGTGATGTTTACCCTTGTTTTCATAAGTTATAAGGTTCACATCACTGTCTGTGTATTAGACATGTTATTCTTTATATATTTATATATATATAGCGAAAGAAATGGACTATGAAATGGCCGTATAGCTTCTATACCTCTCTTTTATTCAATCAAGCTTTCGATCTAAAGATCTTCATCAGGACGACTGTGTAAACAAAGTACAATATGATGGCTGAAATAAAAAAATAAAGTTTAACTCTTGATTACTTATAATTTGGTTATCATTAATACTAAAATTAAATCGTGATTAACTACTTATCGTTCTCTACTGCAAAACACATTATTCTATAGTTAAACTGCTACTACCCGGCACGTATCTGATCATAGGCGAAATATTGAACCGTTTGTGTTCTAACGGAGTCATTTATTCTGTGTGTGTGTGTTGGGGGGGGGGGGGGGGGGGGGGGGTCTCTCTCTCTCTCTCTCTATATATATATGATTGTATATACATGTATTATATTTATATATTATATATCATTATTATATCCATACACGTACATTTCCATAACATACACACTTCTTTTTCTATAAAACCTTATTTTACATAATTAGCATCCACGACAATCGAGTCAATTTCGTTTATTCCAAGTTTGGCTTTTATTCTATTCGTGTTTCGTCAAATTGTCTTCAAGAGCTTGAGGTCTATGTTCGAGGATCACTGGGGAGTACACAGAGAAAACGTTGTTTAAAAATGCAAACAGTTGTTTACAATATAAATGAATGAATGAGTTTATTACCAAATCACAATGATACATACATCTTGGTAAAAATCACAATAACGTCTTGGTAAAGGGAGCTAACAAATAGCATAAATTATGCTAATCGAGGTTAGCCCCGTAAAATTGATTACATAAATCAATAGTTAGCAAATTAATTGAAATGTACATCTCATATATCTTCTTTTTAAAAAATAACACTTATACATTATTTACAATCAATAAAAGTAGTAATAACAGTGCAACAACAATAATAACAAATATCAAGTGAGCTTAAAATAAATAAAATGAATGATAATGATCTTCATGAACATTCTAAAATTGATTTTCAAGTTGGTATTCTCCAATGAAGTATTCTTGTAATGCCCGTCCGAAACTTCTGCGACCGGTTATATTCCTTAATTCTTTTGGCAAATTATTCCATATAACAGGTCCTGAATAATTTATGAAATCGATTGAATATGAAATCGATATTATTGTAAACAATAATATTGTTTAAACATTAAACAGGTTGTATAAGTTTAAAGAACCTTTTAAAACAGCGTTTTTACTGTATAGGACCAATGGCATGTAGGATCATTGGGGAGTAGGACCATTATTGCGTGTCACCGGGAACAGGGAGCGGTTCCAGGATCCTCTAAAGAGAGGGGGGGGGGGGGGGGACTTCTGAAAAAATCTCTGACAAGGTACAGAAAAAAAAGTTTTTTTGTGTACTTAAGGAATGGCAGATTTGATTAGTGGGGCATAAGCCGGTTGTGCCACGCCCCCAATCACCGATGCCCCGTAACACAAAGGTTTGTAAACTGGCAATACCCAATCAAGATAATCGTTGCATGCACATATTGTTAAAAAGGCTGGTGATTAACCAATCAGGATCGTTGTCATCAATGTTACATTGACACGTCTCTGCGAACACCACATTCGTACACGGGTTATACAAGGTACATTCATTTCATTGTCAATGCAACTTAATGAATCATATCCGTTATCCCATTCATCTTTCTATCGCCCCCTCTTAGCCTTTCATCGAGGGCGGCATGCTAGGTCTTTTCTTTGCTGCATGCTCTACTCTTATAGCTTTGTCGGTCCTCGAAACGCACGGAAGTCAACACACGCGAATCATTCAACAACCTTACCAAACACGGCAGTACAACTCGTTTCGTTTAAACCAACCTTACGGTTCAGTGCGTTAAAGGAGAATTAACCCCTGAGTACAAATTTACTTATATTGAAAGGTGTAATATATTCCTATTTATTGGCCTAAATCATTTTCTAATAAGATATCAGAAAAGGGTATAAATAAAGATATTCCAACACCCGGTATCGTCTCCTACTCATTTACATGGGGGCTGCCATTTTCTTGCTGATTTGGATTTGTACATGAACCATTGAGAAATGTTCCGGTCAGGAAGATATTTTGCATCCAAGACCTAAATTGATTTTCTTCATTACCTAAAATCCCATATGTGACGAAAAATATAAAGTGGGTGTTTACATGATTTATAAAAATTAAATCTTTATAATGATACTTTTAAATTGTCTGGTTTTGCTTAACAAAAATCTATTTTCTTGGGTTTGCCAAACAGAGCAGAACATAATATATGCAGCATGCATTCTGACTTTTCAAGTCCCATTATCCGAAAGCAGGTGAATGCATAGTTTGCCGCTATAGATGCTCAGGGAAGAAGCATCCATAAAATTTGAATTAATTTGCTCCGTCCATTGCGTCACAGTATCTAGAAAATAGATTTATATTAAGCGAATATCGATTTTCAACAGAAATATATAAGGAAATCTTCAGTTTAAAAATAAATTGACATATCTATTCTATATTTTTAATCTCAAATGGGTTTTTAATTTTGAAAAAGGCAATTGGGCATTTGGATTAAGAAAATCTTCTTGTACACATAAAAAAAATGGCAGCCCCCATGTATTGCTAGCAGACGATACATATTGCTAGCAGATGATAAATTTTGCTCAGAAAATCTTGATTCGTATCGATCTCGTATATTTTGACGCGAAGCCATATAGTCTAACAAGTAGGAATAAATAACACCTTTGAACACTATCGTCTTTATTGTTTGAGGTTAATTCTCCTTTAAGCAATCGAATAAAAGGAACCGTAACGGAAAAGACCGAGCTTATCCACTATTTAAAGGTTGACTAAATTAGAGAGAACATGGGTGCTCTTTCCATGTAGTTTTGCCTTCTAATCACGAATCTGCCAATCGATTGTCCAAATTATGTCTCGTTTTGGCGAAAAAGGGGGAAAAGTAGAGGTTTTGGGACCGTTACTTAAAACTCGTGAGCTGATTGGCTAACCCCCAAGTGACGTATGAAAAGTAAGAGGCACAAGATCTGCAGGCTGCAGCATATAATATTGTACACAGAATGCGGTATTTGACCCCTATGTTCAACGGACAATTTATGAAAAAAGGAAATTAATCACTATAATCTTAGGAGTGAATAATCATTAGCAATATATTTTCTACAAGATCAGAAAACGATTTTGCCCAAATATACAGCTTTTGTTTTGTTTTTAGCTTTTCTTTTGAACAATGTTCTCATCCACCTGAGCTTGCCGAACGAAAGTTTTGCATTGGTCATAAACGCGTGCACAGCCGTTTTAAATGCGTCTGTATGTACAATGTCCTACACATATTTAGTACGGCAGTGACTATGTTCCCCTCGTACATAGCGACTGGTGAACGCTTTTGTTTTGTTTATTTCACTCACGGCTTTTTTTTTTACTTCGCTTTACATAGTAGTTAGTACTGACTTAGATTTTGGCTGAATTCGAGTAACTTATATAGAGAGAGGAAAAGTGCCCGCGATTCCGAGTTGGAGGACTTTTCTGAGCCATGCAGATACGAACTCTGATTTATCAGATGATTTATCAGACCCCGAAGGCAAAGAAGCTCGAGTGGCAAGGGGAAATTCGACCATATTATATGTTTGAACCCCTCGCAGAATACGGTGAAGGGCCGTGGGTGAAGTAACTCCAGGGAGCTCCAACGCGTTGGAGCTCCCTGGAGTTACGGGTGAAGTAGACCGAAAATTCTGTCTCTCGTTCGTTAGGTCGTCTTAGCTAACGAACGAGAGACGGAATTTTCGGTCTACGGGTGGGGGTGAAGCTGCTGCAGCTGCTGTCGTTGAAAAACAGATTGGAAGACTTGACTCCAAGTCTGATCGTTGGAATAGCTGAATCTTTTAGCTAGCTTATATCCTTCTCTTCATGCCAAATTCGGAATACAGGCCAGGATCCTCAAAATCATCTTCGGCAAAGTCATCGCTGCAGATTGTACTCCACTCACTTGGCCGGCCCTTGCCACTCTGCCCGCGTGAGCTTTACCTTTGCGACCCACAATTTCCGTAGATTTTCATCTTTAGGAAAATGATGTAGGCTTACACCATCTTTAGGGGTCTTGCTACAGCCCGCAACTATACACCGATTAGGCATTATTGATGAAACTGTGTCCCAAAATCAAAGTTATTGTGAGGAATTAAACACACGAAAATACGCAATGCAAATGGTCGATGCGGTGAATATCATGCTCGGCACCGGGCTGGGCCTGCCGGGGGCCTCCGGGCGCGCACGGTATAGGTTAGTGGAATATTTTCCCTTACTTTTCATGCGTCACAGATCACGTGATCACGATGTCGCTTTGATGGGTTTTTTTAGGGGCGGGGCTTATGACTGTGTAAATCAGCAAAAATGTACTTTTCAAATGATTATAAAATATGACTGAATGCATAAAAAATTGTGTGATGGATATTTTTTGGCTCCTGATGACACCTTCCTACGAAAAATGGGCAATTATTTTTTTATTTTAGTGACCCTTTAATGGGGACCAACAAAGGGTAGATAGTTCGAGAAAACTGAAAGTATTTATAATTTTCGTTTCCTTGATAAAAAAAAAATCCACAAACAAATATTTTTTTCTCATTAAAAAAGAAAAAGAAATTGGTCAGGAGTCGTATTTTTGTTATATATGTGGAAAGTATGTTATCATATTCGCCGTAACTTATTGCTAATACCCCATGGCTAGAATGGGCTGAATAGTCTCTTGTCTTCGTGTCCTAAAAGCTTCTGATTGGTTCACTTTTTCTACCAGGAACTGAATTATTCATGAAAATCTTTCGTACGAAATTGACGAAAGATTTCAAAGTTAAAATTAAGAAAGCAACAAGTAACGTTGGCGGGTGAGTAAAGGCGGCCTGCACGCGTGTGTCGCCTTCTCGAAATCAGAGGACTGCTTCGCGCGTTTCGAGGATCGACAGATCACACCTAGTATTAGACCCCATTTACACCAAGCTTTTAGGCCGGCCTCGGGCCGGCCTAAAGCTTGGTGTAAATGCAAAGCCGGCCCGAGGCCCTCCCAAATTTGGGACTACCTCTGGAGGTAGTCTCGGGCCGGCCCGAGGCCGGCCTAAATTTGGTGTAAATGGAAAGGAGGCCTCGGGCCTCCAATTTTGCGCGCGATGCGACGCTGTTACGTAACAACAAACAAAACGCGCAAAGTATATCCGGAGTATCTGGCGTGCAAGCATCAACTGAACTAACCTCCGACATATTGTATTATAAATTTGATAAAGATATCAAAACAGACGACAATATCCCTGAACTATCACCTATCCTGTTTTGAATTTCCTGATGCTGGTAAGAATTTTCTTATTTTACAGCAACCACCGAGGACACGGAGTCGGAGAGTATAACAAGACAACAAGCGCGAAAGAAAAAAAAAAGTTTTGTTTACATGTAGGGCGACACGTGCGGAGAGTTTGGGAAAGGAGGCCTTAAAATGCCGGCCCAATATTCGGTGTAAACGCAAAAAATTGCGGGCCTCGGGCCGGCCTTTTGGTGTATGATTAAAGGCTACCCCCTCTCCGCCTATAGCTTTCTATCTCTCCGTATCTGATCATAACTGATTATTGGAAATGAGCGAAAGAGACGGAGATAGAGGGAGAGAGAGAGAGTGAGGGAGAGAGGGAGAGAGAGAGAGAGAGAGAGAGACAGAGATGGGGGAGTGGGAGGAAGCATTGCTGGTACAAACTATTTATTTCAAATATTCGTTTTTTTACATTCACCAGACTACAACTGCTGCAGTGATGACAACTAAAATACAGGTATCCATTGATTAGGGCGCTCGTTATGCCTGCATGTATGCATGAATACCCCCCCCCCCCCCCCCTCGAGATTTTTCAACCTCAGAGGGCCTCAGAGCACGAATAATATTGTGGGGTGTTTCTATACCGATTCTTATTTTACGGATTCGACTAACTTTACTAGATAAAGTTTCGCTGTCCACACGCGGTGTATCTAGAGCATGTCTGGATATTTTCATGTCGTCTCTAATGCATCTTTAATTCGCTGTCCATAAGCTGTCAGATCCCATGCCAAGTATCTATAGCATGCTATAGGATAGCTTACATGGTATGGACAGCTCGAGGTAATCTCAATTCGAATGAGGTACGTTTCTCAGCATGCCGAGATAATTTTCTCACATCGTATGGACAGGGATCTGAGATGACATTAAAACTTTCCCAGTTGCTTTCAGACAGTATCTTTCACATTGCACGTTTCATCTGTTTGGGATATTGCAGAAGCAACAGCATGAGTTTGTTGATGGAATGCATTGAAGTTGATCAAAATATATTTTGATGAATGAATATTCCCCTCCATTTTGATTGACATTTACTGTAACGCCCATCCTTACATCTCTTGAATATGGATACCTTGTTAACACTTTCAAGACAATGGACCACATTTTGTGGTTTTGCTCAATAACTTTTAGATAACCCAGATCCCTAAAAATATACGAGACGCATGAGCAGCAAGAGCAACAATTTTTGCACACACTATTTTTGTTGCATGACCTCATGCGTTTGATGAAAGGAATTTTAAAAAGCAGAATAAGCTTTAAAATCCTTATATTGGTAACACATTGAGAGGTTCAGAATCATTGTTTATGTCAAAATTATCCTTTTTAAAAAACTTTTCGACAAAATTCCTAACCATGTGTGTTGTTTTCAAAGACGATAAATTTGATTAGAACCATGTAGTGTTAAAAGAAAACTATTTTTGTTGCCAATTTAAAGAACAAAATGTGAGCGATTTAGCCCTGATTCCTGTCCTGAATCGTCCTGGGTCGTAGTGGTTGCAACATTTGACTCGAGATGCCGGGGTCATGGGTTCAGGCCTCGGCTCAACGCCGGTGGCCTTGATCAAGGACCTGACAGGATGGTGAAAACCATTGCCATAACCTCATGATCATGATTATTACGTGTGGAACTTTCCTCATGGAGTAGAGATAGTGCACACATCACGTGCGTTAATGCAATATTTCCAGATTCAGTTATAACGAGTTAGCTTTCATTGTCCTTTTTATGTGTGTGTGGGGGGGGGGGGGGGGTGGGGCGCGTAAACATCTTCTTTTTTGAGAAATCAACACAAGGGCTATTCCAGTACCTTATTCTACATCGCATAGACATCCGACAACTGTTATAAGTAAAAAGTCACTGACAAAACGTTTGATGAAACGCTCCCCAGATTGCGTAATGCGTCAGTATATAATGTTCTCACATTTCAGTAGGTGATTAACAAGGCGATTAACATTTCCTTTGGTTGTTTTTTCGAAAGTACATGAAGAATAATTTGTGTCATCCGGCTTCACTATACTGCTTCTGTAGAATATCTACAATATTTTTGTGACACTCGTTTTCTGTGGGTACATTGCCTAATGTTGAGTAAATTTCATCATCCTCACCTCACCGCCTTTCCCCAAGTGTCTCTTGTCGGTACGGGATGCAGTGCCTGCATGGTACAGGAATTTGTCAGGGAGGGGTCCAATATTCTGAAAATTTTCTGACAAGCGAAATAAAGAGGGTCATTAGCATTTGGGGTGCCTTTTTACCCCCACATTCTCTGACAAGCAAAAAAAGGAATTGTTTTTTTTTTGCCAGGGGAGGGGGCACCGGGCCCTGGATCTTGCACATGAAGGGATGGACCTATATCGTCAGGGCTGTAATGATATTAATTAATATTATTATTATTACTATAATTACTCTCATTATTATTTGATTTTCTCTCAGGGCATGGGTAACACTACAGAAGGAGCGCCGATGACCACATCAGGAAGCCAAGTGTCAGTCGCCTGCAGCATCGTCTACGTTGCTTTGAGCCTCCTGGCTGCGAAATTCTTCTAAAGTATTCAGTTCACCCTCCTCCTCCTCCTCCTCCTCCTCCTCCTCTTCATCACCATGATTCTCCTCTGGAGTGACGCCACCTCATCCTCATACACTCTGGAAGTTACTTGAGCGGTAACCATGACAACCTCATCGTTGGTGACGTTTTGGGCAAAACGCCCAAAGACTCACCGGAACGTTACAGGATGAAAATGACTAGGATCGATAATGAATAGTTAAAAATATGCCGTCAGTTAGTTATCATCCACATTTTGTACCATTTGAATTAAACTTTAATTTTTGAATTTTTGCTGATATGAAATGCATTTTTCAGTAATAAGATTGGAAATGTAGTTTCATGACCCTAGGTTTTAATAAGAAGAATCTGTGATATGTTAATGTTCTTGTATGCAAAGTTAGCTGGATTTAACTACATTATTTCAGTGGCGCCATTACCTCGAACCATAGCACATTTAAAGAAAAAGTTGTGACACTCACACAAGTGCGCACTCAAAGAAGTTCAATTCATTGGATCCAATTTGTCCCCTCGTACAATTTCTATATGGGAGCACATGAATCATATGGAGCCCCATGAATTTGACCTTCAAATGAGCTCTCATAGTTCCGTCTGTCACAACTATCTCTCTCAAATCATTATACATGATATTTGCAGGTAAACCAGATGGGCGGGCATCAAATCTCCATTCGTTTCATATTCTGTCCTTAAATCTCGTCTTTCAAAATGTATTTATATCATTACATTACTTACAGTTGATTAAATATATGAATAAAGATATTCTACATATTTTGATACCGCACGCAATTTTACTTCGCGGTCGGTTAAATGATGCACTTCATGTTTTGATATAAGTACGTGAGATTTAACTTATTTTCTGATATTAATTTTTAATAATTAACATGGTAAAAGGGATTCCAAATGAATGCAGTGTATTACTGATTTTCTCTCCTTTGTGTCTTTAAAGATGTAAATTATTCTTTCATTGAAGATCGATAAATTTGATGTAATAATATGTATATTTTGCAAGCGATTGGTGTACTATACATTTTTTTAAAGCAAAACTATACGAATGTTCCACTTCTTCATTTGAACAAATAAAACGAACCATTAGTGAAGAAAACAGTTTTCGGGATACCACACAACAATTCCATTGCTACACAGTGCATTTTTGGTGTGGGTCTGCAATAGAATAGATTGAATATGTGGCATGATGTCTTTCTCAAAGTAGTGAAAAAATCGACAAAAAATGTAAAATGTATGATGGTGAAGCCACATGAAAAAGGCTGATTCATACGAAAATGCATTTTGTTATATTTTTTCATAGAAAATGCAATTTTGTTATAATTATTTTCTCAGACTTCGTAGATATACATGTATATATCTCTGAAGTAATTTTATTATAATATATTAAGTGCACGTGATATTTATCCGAGGGATCCTAAGCTACAACTTCGGCCGATAACACGATCGCAAAGACTTTCGAAAAATCATTTCAAGTGCAATTTCAATACCTTATTGTTTATCGCACATAAATCAGGTTTGGATTACGTAATGCATCATCATGGTATTTTCGTACCTTTCAATAGAAATCAATTCCCAGTTTCTCGCCCCGTCTGCGGCCTTATTTCTGACCCGCCTCCTTTCTCTTCTACGGGGTTTATGATGAAAATCAAATAAAAAGATGTGTGGAAACGATTTTATCGGTTCATATTATTATGCTAATATTTTTAAAACGAACATTAATGTGAATTCACAATACGAGGATCATATTAGCAGAGAAATGATAAACACTGCAAAATATCAAATTAATTTACTTTTCTTTCTTAAAAAAGAAGAATCCAAACGAGAAACTGGAAATTTTATTTTATAAAGCCTTCGTCAGTATATACGCATATACTTTTTTGTGTCTCTTTCTTAAGTTCAACCGGGCTTTGGTAATCTTTCAAAAAGTATTTCAATTTGACGTCACCAAGAGCACACTGTTTTTTTTTGTTCCCAAACATAAGATTTGTAAAACCAGAGGTAATCTTCCTTTTCAATAAAGTCTTAAATATTTTGTATCATCCGTATATATTAATTCCGATTTATTTCTCTTCCATGGTCAATGAAATGTATATATTTGTAGATTCTTTTAAATTTGACAATTCGGGTAAAGCCCAGCTCACACACGTGGCATCATTTGCTGACCTTATGACAGCGTCGCGACGCGTCGGTGACTTCTACGCAAAGCTTGTACGGTCTTTTGCGCGCCAAGAAAGAGTGATATCGTTTAAAAAGTGATTGCAAAATGAAGAATGCAAAATATACTTTGAATAACTGAAGTATGGGTTAATTGCCTTTACAGGCTCGATTAACGCAGGTAATGACGCAATCGAAACGAAGCGTCACGACACTTTGTGTGAGCCGGGCTTACTTTATTGAATGAATGAAATACGTCGTTGAAGAGAAAGAATGGTGCACCATATTTCGGAACAAAAAGACACCAAAAGAGAGAGTGAGAGGATGAGTACTAGTATATAGTGTTAAACGATAGAAAGGAGAGTGAGAGAAAGAGAAAGGGAGGTGGAGTCGGGAGAGAATGAGGAAGAGGTGAGAGAGAGAGAGAGAGAGAGAGAGGGAGGGGGGGAAGAGGGAGAGAAAGAAAGAGAGAAATAGAAGAAGGTAGGAAGAAGGAAAAAAATGAAGAACAAAGAAAGGTGAATTACCTTGAAAGTACGTTATTATAAAGAGAATCAGAAGGGTGTTAATGTATGAAAGGATATATATTAAGGTCCTTGCTTTCTCTTATACAAAACTGATATAACTATCTATTCCTTTCAATTTATTACGTAATTTTTTTTCTCAATATATCTAAATGAAATTCACGCTAGAAATTATGAATCCGCCTGCAACTACTATAAGGATATCAACTTTCCCTAATATTAATGAAAGTGTTGATGAACACGATAATAACTTTCCGGCATGATACCTTTTAATGTCCAGGATGAGGTAAGTGAAAGGTGTCTTTGGTTTCTAGTGTAAATGTCCCACTTTTCCTGAGAATGCTGGGTTTCTATAGGCTGTGATATTATTGATACATGACACTTGAAAGAAAAATCTCCACTTTTTATGAGGTAATTTGTTTCTCTCTAGATTTACTTCGAATGCATACCTGCCAATCATTCCTGGGCCCTGTTCATAAACCTTGTTATCAATAACAAGTTGCAATAATTGATATAAGCTACTGAACTCCTGGCATCTGATTGGCTAAGAGAACAAATTCGTTAAAAAAAAGTTGTTAATGACAACACGTTTTATGAAACAGGTCAGCCTCATGCCAAAAGGGCCTTAAGGCCATAGACTAAGTGATAAGGCCCTTTTGGCATAAGGCCGACGAAATGATCACTTATTTCGGCCTTCAATTTAATCCTTAGATTCCCCTCTTTTTATAAAAGACATGTGTGTGAATGCGTATGAAATACATATTCCATTCAAAATTACAAAAAATTAAATCAATTATTTCAAGTAAGATAAACCTCTGGCAAGCTGGGGGCATGAATAAGAAGACTTTGAGTCCACCTGGCACTAAAACATCACAACAAAGTACATGTATACACTTAAATTTCTGTGCTTATTCACCTCGTTTCACGGTGTACCTCCCGTTTCTTGACAGCTGCAGATATCATACTTGACCTTTGAATAGTGAATACACAGAGGTCTCCCCAACCCTCAAAACTATTAAAAGATTATCTTTTATGAGAAAGCCCCCTTAAAATACATTGTTTCATTGATCAAGCGTATGTTTTGACCCCCATTCATTAATCCCTCACACTGGTTGAATACAGATGGTCAACAATCTTGACCAATGGGTGTAGTATTAGGCCCTATCATTCTTTGACCTTAAATTTGCCACAAACATCACAAAGGGACAATCAAAATGAAAGCATAACAATTGCAACATTGGGAGACACGTTATATCGCAGTGGCTTGACATAATCATTTTTTTCTATAAGCACATTTATGACACACACCGTTTGATAATCGGCATAATTAGTCACAAATGCAAATCGAACTTATTTCACACGCTGTTCGTTCCGTGGGCTGTCTGTAAGAATTTTAAACTGGAAATTTTGCTGCAGATTTACTGTCTTAATTAATGCTAAACTATGCACCGTGGATGATATTTTCCTTGTTTCCTAAGTGAATTTATGACACACACCCAGTAATAAATGGGACAAACTACCCACACATCCAAATTATTGTAAACAAAAATCACTTGCTGCATGTTTGTCTTCAATGGTTATAATGTTGTCTGCAAGAAATTAGACTATTTTTCAAAGCCTAAATTGTGCTTCCTGTAGAAAAGTAAAAGTTTACTACGTCTGTTACCATGTATAGGTTTCCATTTTTCTTGGTAATTTATCCACGAATCAAAGAATCCATTTCCCGATCCAAATCTATGGACAACCCTTTTCCATGGTTTTTTATTCTATATAAAACTGTGGAATCAACTGTGGAATCAACTACCCCAAATTCTCTGTAACCAACAATCTCTGGGTGCCTTCAAAAAGCTCCTCAAGACTCACTTATTCCGTTAATATCATTGTAAAGCGCATTTGAACATAATATATGGAAAATGCGCTATATAAATGCATTATTATTATTATATCATCAATCATGATCAACATAGATTTCCGGAGTAAAATAAACAAGGAAGTAAATTTACTAGCAGAAATAATTATAGGAGTAGTCGTATAACCTCATAATGTGGGTGTCTTTAGGAAGGGGGGGGGGGGGGCCTGACACCCCTCATTTAAACACAATAATATTGGTCAATTTGTAATTTTTTGAGCCTTGTCGCCAATCAAAAAAAAATTTGAGTACCTTCTTTCCCCCCATGTTTCCTTGATGAAAATCTTTTTTGGCAAACTTTTCAGCAAACTTGGTCACACACCTCCCCTTTTCAAAATGGTCTTGTAATACCCCAGGCCTAACCCATGCTTCAATCTCTTTAGAGATCAGTGAGAGAATGTCTGGACTTGATGAGGAAGTTAAACTAAATATTTTATTCCTTACTGAACCAAAAAGACTAAATGAATGCATTATAAAGTACAACTTCTTTGTACATATTTTTAATTGTTCCTTTTTGTAAACATTGTCTATCTCGCTATAAAGAGTATGTCATGATGGTATCAAATGGCACAATCCAAGAGCAAATTTTAAATTTCAAGAAGACAATGCAAAATATCAAAAAATTATTAAAATCAGTGATAAATTCATCAGAGGTAGATGTACTTCAACAGTGTATGCCTAGACGAATGTGTTCACAAAAAGATGAGACGATTTAGATCGTGGGTCATCATCTCTGTTGCAATCTTATTAGGGCATTGGTTTGATTAGTGGCAATTAGACAGAGCTGTAAATAATGATGTACTTGATATTGGTTAATGATGACAGAAATACTCATCAAAATTAATTCAGATTAATAACGTATTGGCTTCAAATTTGCCACAGAATGGTGAGAAATTTAATGGAAGAAAAATAATTTACATATCTCAAGTTGGGAATGTCTAAATATGTGAATTGTGTTTCAGCGGTGCCAATCTGAAATTTGACATTATATAGATGCAGGAGCAATGTTGATTCTTGATATTCAAAAGTATTTTGACAAAACTATGTCTTATCACAAACATGACTGCCATTTCCTATTTCCGGACCATTAAGAAACCAATGAGGTACTCCTTGGAGAAACTTGTTGAAAATAAAGCATTTCTGTAAGTAATAACCAAGAAAATATAAAGCTTCAATTGAAATGACTTTCCTTTCAATCAATGTTAAACCTTCGAGACAATTGACAACATTTTGTGGTTTGGCTCAATAACTTTTTTGACTCAGAGCTCTATAAAATATACCAGATGCACGAGAAGAGCGAGCAAAAATTTCTGCACACACTATGTCCATTTTTGTTTCATGACCATATTGCATTTGATGCCAGGGATTAAAAAAAAACAAGAATAAGCTTCAAAATCCTTAAATTGACAACACATTGAGACGTTCAAAATCGTTATTCAAATTTTTTTTTTTTTAACTTTTCAACAAAATTCCTAACAATGTATATTGTTTTCAAAGACATTACACCTTATTAGAACCATGTAGTACTAAAAGAAAAAAAATATTATTGTTGCCAATTTGAAGAACAAAATGTGATCAATTTTAGCCCTTAAATAATTCCTGCCCTGAAAGGGTTAATGGCTTAAATCTACAGCCTAATGTATCACTGACGCAAACAAATAAACAATGATAGAGTGAGTACCTTATTTTAAAAGACGGCCTGTTTATAGACCATTTTGTCATTTATTCGGTTCAAATAAATACAAATATAACAAAGTGAGAAACAAGTCTAATAGGGGGTCATATTGCCTTCTGTTGTGTCATTTATGGAAAAATACAAATAATCAAATGAGAAATGACTCAAAAGAGGGTAAATCTACACCCCTTTCATCACTTATTTAAAGAAATATACAATGAGGAAATGAGAACAATATTTGAACAAATGGCCAAATTGATTTCCATTGTGTTTATAATGAATCACATTATAAACCACAATAAGGCAACAAATCATACTAAAAGAGGAACTATTTGACCAATGAAACATAAAATGTGACCTCATATTATTTTGTTGAATGCAACGGAGCATGAGGTTTGGGGGAAAATGAGATTATTTCTGCATTTATGTTTAGAGGGAAGTAATCACCAAATTTTGTTTTACTCTGTTTGGGGTACCATGCTCCTGTACTAAAAGATATCAGGTTCAAATATTACTTCTGTAAAGGGCTACTGAAAGATTAACTACAATATCTGCATTTTAAAGGCAAAATTCTGTCCTTTAAATAGTCCTCTATGATGCATGTGGTGTAGGAACTGAACTTGTTGTTAGAACCACTTGGCAACAGTCAATAGGGCCTAGTCCTGAAAACTTTTGTTGATGAGGTGGATCCTCTTTTTCTGTTGCCAAATCGAGTAGACAGTACACTTCTAAAGCTGTTAATTACTGTTATCCTGAGTCTGTAAAATAGTCCTTGATTGTGTGGTAAGGGAACTGGACCTGTTAGAACCACTTGGCAACAGTCAATAGGGCCTAGTCCTGAAAACTTTTGTTGATGAGGTGGATCCTCTTTTTCTGTTGCCAAATCGAGTAGACAGTACACTTCTAAAGCTGTTAATTTCTGTTATCCTGAGTCTGTAAAGTAGTCCTTGATGGTGTGGTGAGAGAACTGGACCTCTTGTTAGAACCACTTGGGAACAGTCAATAGGGCCTAGTCCTGAAAACTTTTGTTGATGAGGTGGATCCTCTTTTTCTGTTGCCAAATCGAGTAGACAGTACACTTCTAAAGCTGTTAATTACTGTTATCCTGAGTCTGTAAAATAGTCCTTGATTGTGTGGTAAGGGAACTGGACCTGTTAGAACCACTTGGCAACAGTCAATAGGGCCTAGTCCTGAAAACTTTTGTTGATGAGGTGGATCCTCTTTTTTTGTTGCCAAATCAAGTAGACAGTACACTTCTAAAGCTGTTAAAGGAGAATTAAGCCCTGATTACAAATGTACTTATATTGGAAGGTGTAATATATTCCTACTTATTGGCCTAAATCATTTTCTAATAAGATATCAGAAAAGGGTATAAATAAAGATATTCCAACACCCGGTATCGTCTCCTACTCATTTACATGGGGGCTGCCATTTTCTTGCTGATTTTGAGTTGTACATGAACCATTGAGAAATGTTTTTCTTTTGTCACAACATGACTGATATTTCTTCATATAAAGTGCAGCCCTATATTTCACAAGCGATCAGATAAAGAACTTAGATGGTATGAATAGCATATAAAGTAAAAATAAGTTTGAAAAAATAATGGACAATGATGTTAAAATAATTAGTAAATTTATGAGGAAATGTCACGTACATGTACTTTCAAAAACTAAACATTATATACCCTACTCTTTTGTCATAACCTCAGCGTGATATTTCCTCAAAACAAATGCAGCCCTATAAATTACACAAACGATGAGATGAGGAACGTAGAAGGGAAAAGTATATAAAAAAGTATATTTTAATTTGTAAACAAATCTTTAGGCATTTTACTCCCAGTGTTAAAGATCGTATGCTCGATCTGTAATGAAAAACACAAGTCAGAAAAAATTGGAACCAGCGGGATTCGAAGCTGTCATCTACTGCTTGCCGGGCAGCGACTTAAAGGAGAATTAACCCCTGATTACAAATTTACTTCTATTGGAAGGTGTAATATATTCCTACTTATTGGCCTAAATCATTTTCTAATAAGATATCAGAAAAGGGTATAAATAAAGATATTCCAACACCCGGTATCGTCTCCTACTCATTTACATGGGGGCTGCCATTTTCTTGCTGATTTGGAGTTGTACATGAACCATTGAGAAATGTTCCAGTCAGGAAGATATTTTGAATCCAAATTGACAGTGTGGTGAGAGAACTGGACCTGTTGTTTGAATCACTTGGCAACAGTCAATAGGGCCTTGTTCTAAAAAGTTTTGTCGATGAGATGGATTTCTACTCTCTGTTCTTATTTCAAGTCACTGAGACAGCGCGCTTCTACACTTCACCATGCTGTCATTCTGAGTCTGTAAAATAGTCCTCTATGATGTGATGTGGGAACTGGACTTGCTGCTCAAACCACTTGGCGACAGTCAGAAGGGCTTGGTCCTGAAAGTTCTTTCCAATCAGCTGGATCCCTATTGGAAGCCCTCTAGAGGAAAGCATAGACGGTACGACCACTGCTGGCAAACCTGAGCAAAGACAGTGAAATAGTTAATAGTGGTTGATGAAAATACACGTATATTGTTTACACCGGTTAAGACAAGTTCACATATGGGCCATTAAACCACGGCTGATTTTACATGTAGATGAATGGAAAGAGCGGAGAAAACAAAGTAGCTGTGGGCACCAAAGGTCCTTCCTGGACTCACTATGTCTGTATTTGAATATTGATAAATGTAATAAATCATGGTGGTTTACCATAACATATATGTGAACAAGACTTTAGTCCCACATCACATTAATGAGATAAATGTATCTAAAATATAAAACGTGACCCTACAGTATACCAATATACTAGAACTTACACACAATCTAGTACTTACCCTTACTTAAATGGGACATGGGATCACTTTGATTAAAAAATGATGGCTCAAAACATACCATAGCGCCAATAGCGCATACAACTATACGGACACATATCCAGATACATGTCAGTGTCCTATTAACAAAATTTTATCTTTTTCAGTCCTGTAATGTTTTGTTTGTCTTTCAGTGCAACTGGAGGCCTACTGTAAAAGAGTTCAGTGCTGTTTTTACAAATGAACAATACTTCTGTGTAACAGGGAAATTAATGATAGTTAATTTGTTATAAAATTGGCATTGTTGATTTAATGACAGAGAGAGAGAGAGAGAGAAAAAAAAATTCTGCATTTGTAATACATGTGACATACTAACATGTGGGAGCTAAAAATGACCAGGTTAAGAAATTATTTTGTAAAAAGAAGACCCCTTGTACCAAAGAGTTTTTCACAGACCAAAACAGCAACTGTCAGTATTTATAATCATCCAAACTCATTTGAAGGTTTGTCTCAATCCGATTCACTTTCATTGCACAAATGCATATCATAATTGTATAAACAATTTTAAATAAAATACATACAGGAAATTACAAAACAAAACTAGAAATATCACTGAACATGATTATTAATACCCCCGCTCCGTGACAACAGCCTTATCCAAAAATTAGGGCACTTGGTGAAAACATGCATTTACTGCCATAGATATGCCGTTTCCATGGCAATGCAGCTTCCGAGACATCCAAAAAATATGTCTTGCACATCTTCCCACCAAGACCAATGTGTGTACCAAATTTCTTGACTTTTGGTCGAAAACTGAGGAAGTAGTTCGATCCGCAAGATTTTTCCATGATTTACTGCCATAGATATGCCGTTTCCATGGCAACACAGCTTCCGACACATCCAAAAAATATGTTTTACACATCTTCCCACCAAGACCAACGTGTGTACCAAATTCCTTGACTTTTGGTCGAAAACTGAGGAAGTAGTTCGAACCGCAAGATTTTTCCATGATTTACTGCCATAGATATGCCGTTTCCATGGCAACACAGCTTCCGACACATTCAAAAAATATGTCTTGCACATCTTCCCACCAAGACCAATGTGTGTACCAAATTCCTTGACTTTTGGTCGAAAAATGAGGAAGTAGTTCGATCCGCAAGATTTTTCCCTGATTTACCGCCATAGATATGCCGTTTCCATGGCAACGCAGCTTCCGACACATCAAAAAAATATGTTTTACACATCTTCCCACCAAGACCAACGTGTGTACCAAATTCCTTGACTTTTGGTCGAAAACTGAGGAAGTAGTTCGATCCGCAAGATTTTTCCGATTTACTGCCATAAATACGCCGTTTCCATGGCAACGCAGCTTCCGACACATCAAAAAAATAAGTCTTGCACATCTTCCCACCAAGCCCAACATGTGTACCAATTCTTTGACTTTTGGTCGAAAAATGAGGAAGTAGTTCGATCCGCAAGATGTTTCCTTGATTTTCTGCAATAAATATGCCGTTACCATGGCAACACAGCTTCCGACACATCCAAAAAATATGTCTTGCACATCTTCCCACCAAGACCAATGTGTGTACCAAATTCCTTGACTTTTGGTCAAAAACTGAGGAAGTAGTTCGATTCGCAAGGTGTTTCCTTGATTTTCTGCCATAAATATGCCGTTACCATGGCAACGCAGTTCCGACTCAACCGAAAAATATGTCTTGCACATCTTCCCACCAAGACCAATGTGTGTACCAAATTTCATGAGCTTTGGTCGAAAACTGAGAAAGTAGTTTGATCCGCAAGATTTGCAACGGGCCGACCGACCGCCCGACCGCCCAACCGTTGACGGATTCCTATATACCCCCTTCAAACTTCTATGTTATAAAACAAACAACACCATTGGCAAATGCCAAGGAGGTAGTCAAAATAATTGAAGACCAAGTACCCAATTAATAAAGAAAAATTATAGAATTCAGGAACCTACAATCTGATTAGTGATGAGATCATGAGGTGGTACCAGTACCGAGAAATAGTGTGGGGGGGGGGGGGGGGGGGGGGTGGGGGAGAGGAAATAACATAACTAACTCCATTTCTGTTTATGAAGGGTTTCAACGTAAAAAATAAATGAATAGGTAAGATATATTAACTACAAATTCCAGGTGTCAGATCAAAAGCTATTGGGCAGTTAATTAACTGGGCAATTAATTAATGCTTATTATAAAACGGGTTCAAGAATGTAGCCATCCTGATTGGTCAAATAACACCACGTGACCGTGCAAAAAAAAAAGCAAGCACTAACGAACGGTGAGGGGACTAACGCATGGCTAATCCGGATCAAACCGGATCTGTAAACATGTAAAACATGTAAATATTCAAGGATTCATGCATGGAGCATGACAATTTGAGGTAAGTAAAAACACTAAGATTGTAGACCCGTTTTATAAAACTATTAATACATGGTTGTGAGTTTGTGCGTTAGTGCGATCCCAACCATGTATTAATAGTATACATGAGAACAATAGTTCTATTCATCATGTGTGATAAAGCACTACTCTGGGGGAACTTGGACAACTTTGTGTTCTCCCAGGTTTCTGTACAGTCAAAAAGCTTTTTCACCCTCTACACTTCCCGAATTGAGTGATTTGATAATGCTGCAGTTTCGTATTGCAAAATGGTTTATGATTGATTGGATTCATTTTCAGTCCTGTAAGTGCAGTTAAATGTCATATATCAAATAGACTCTAAGAGAAAATGAAACAGTTAAAGATGGAAGAATAATGACTGATCTTCTCTGATAAATAAAAGTCAAGTAAAATGCAACGCTACTATGAGATCGAGGAGCTTGAAAACATCAAACCAAAGCTTGATGAAGAAATATAATTCTCATTATGCAAGAAGTATTTGCTAGTCATAAGGAAGTATTTGCTAGTCATAAGGAAGTATTTGCTAGTCATAAGGAAGCATTTTCTTGCAAGAGAAACACTGTTCCTTTTGTTTGCAAGCATTTGCTAAACTTTTATAGATAGGGCCCATTGTTGCAGGATCAGAGAGTTGACCGAAAATTGACACCGCTAAAACAACCTGATTCAATGGATACGTCAACTTTTCATTACCAATTTAAGATGAGACACACGGACTAATCAACAACTTCCTGACCGTCCTCCCAAAGGTTCATTCATTCCAGTAGAGTCAGAGACACTCAAATTGGCTGGGTTGTCATTTTAAAGGCACTGTTTAACTTTTACCTTATAAGGGCTATAAAACATCAGTCGAAGATGTCACGATATAAAATCCAATAATAATAATAATAATAATAAAAATAGCTACATGTACATTTATATTGCGCACATATCCATCCCAGGGGATGCTCAAGGCGCCTACAAAGTACCCTGGCTTTAACCAAGCTGCCCTAAGGCACTGAAAGCATTCAAGGAATAAATTCCTACCAGGTACCCATTTACTATGTACATATAATTCCTCCTAAAATGTGAGGTTGTATGGAATTCAAGCAGGAGTATTGTCTATGTGTGTGCAAACTGTGCATCTTATAATGTATAAAAAAGAAAACGAAAACTGTAAAATTAAAATGTTCCTTCAAAACTACATGGTATTACTTTTCCTATGATTAATAAAAAATACCTAATGATTTGTCTTTTATGAATCTCCTAAAGTGCATTGTTAAAATCGAAATTTCTCTAAAACACTACATACCAGTAAGATTTTATGCCAATAAAATCTCCTAATGATTGATAGTTTATGATCTATTTCAAGATTTAAAAAAAAATTCTTCTGTTGTATGTGCACATATTTATGATAAAGATCTTGTGCACGTCATATTACTAAAAAGTTTAATGATTAATACTATTCTAGCTTCCTAAGTTTGCGAAAGGAAAATGAAGGATCCAGCTGTTAAAATACTGGCAATATTCCAACAAATCAGTTTGTCTAACGCAAATACCCCAGAATAGATGCCTGATATTTTCTCTGTATCACGTCTCAAACGCTTGGGCTCAAATTCAAATTCACAGAGCAGGTTTGATTTAACCCATGGCCTAAGACTCTAAATCATGGTTTAAGCCTCCACCATGGACTAAAATAAGATTAGATAAGCATAGTATATTACTGCCTATCCATGGAAGATGAGGACATGGGTGTACTACGCTTATGGAGGTTTAAACCCTGGGACAAGATAAACCTCTTCATGAATTTGGACCTTAATGTTCCACCTAGTTTACAGATATGTACATATACCTAAAATCATGTGTTATTATACAAGTTTTCATTCATAGCACAGTGCTCCAATGTTCAGCTCGATACAAAACTGCTTGATGACATCGAACTCCAAAATTCAAGAGGAAAGAAAGGCTCTTCTCTAAGTCCTACAAAATTTAAAAAAAAAAAAAATCAAAATTTGGGTGGTCTAAATCACAAATGTCTAGCGAAAGGATTAAAAACCCAAACGTGGCACTGTTACAGCCTTTGGGCCCATAGAATACACAAAAAAGGAAAAAGGAGTGGCGACTTCATTTTAAAATACAGTCAAACCTACTTCAGCGACCACCTGTATAGAAGGGCCACCCGTCTTTAAAGACCATAATTTTTGTTTCCCTTGAAAAGTGTTTCTCACTGAAATGTGTATCAAAGGAACCTGTCCATAAAGACCATCTGCTCATAAAGACCACTTTTCTTGTCTCCCTTGAGCGGTCTTTACATGTACAGTCAAACCTGCTTTAGCAACCACCTGTATAGAAAGACCACCTGTCTATAAAGACCACAATTTTTGTTTCCCTTGAAAGGTGTTTTTCATTGAAACGTGTATTAAAGGAACCTGCACGTAAAGACCACCTGCTTATAGACAGGATTCACTGTATTGTCAAGACAGTTTCCTTCCTGAATGTTGTGATGGGGGAAATGTATTTTCACTAGATACGCAGTAATATTTAATTGATGAACATAATAAAAGATTAATAAAATCATCAGGTGACTTAGATTAGTGTCTTCTGTAATGGCCACGGCCTTTCTCTGTAATTCCATTAATCTATGATAAAATTACTAATACTATGTCATCTGTTTTTCATTCAACTCATGTTGTAGTTAAATCACCAAAAATACCTAGCTATATTTGCTAGGGTTTAATGTTACTATACTTTATGCAAAATATGAGCTTCAAATATCACTTCTAGAAAGATTAGATACACTCTCAATAAACACAAAAAGCGACTTGTGAGTAGATTAGTTGAAACACCCGTACACACTCGCAAAGAAAAGGGTTCGCATGGAACCCAAGTCCAACTTGGGTTCTGTGCATGGGGTTTAGTGTTATCCCTTATTTTCACAGTAATTATTAGCCATTAACCCACAGAATGCCAGGTAGAGATTTCTGATGTTAATTTATATATTCTAGCAGTACATATTTAATTTTTTTTGTGACTGGTACCCTTTAAAGGTAGTGCATAGTGCCGGGGGTTAAAAAATAAATTTGATTCATTTTTTGTTATAACACTCCCTTTGGGGTACCTAACCAACCCTCCAAACCGCAGATTCTAATATTGTTTAGTTTTTCGAGATATTAACGTTTTTCTATTTAATGTATTTTATTGAAAATTCAGGAATCGCCTTTATAACGGGGGACCCCCGATAAAAATGCGATCCGTTAGCAACAAAGGCAGAATTGCTAAGACCTTATATCTCAGTTATTCATTGGCCGATCGCCATGAAATTTTAGGAGTATCTTCACGTGAGACTACTTCATCATATTATTTAACGAAGAACTTGATTTCTTATGTAAAACCTTTATTTTGGCGGAGGAGAATATCTTTTCCAACGATTGCGCTATACAGCTCGAGAAAAGAAAACCCTTTATATCTCTGAACCTGGACCGATTTTAACCGGACCAACGACCATTATCTTCTTCTGTAGGTCACTTGGATCGAATAAAATATACATTAAAAAAATCTATGATCTTTGCAAACACTATGTACTACCTTTAATTAGTTACGATTACACCCCTGCATAGGCCTCTGGTATGCAGCTTAGTAGTAGTGAGAATGGAGAGACGAGCAATTAGTCACGGAACATAAGCGGTCTCTTTACTGGTACAGGTATATTGTCTAGACAGTCACATTTATGGGTTTCCTTTTAACATTATTCCATAGCAGAGTGGTGCTCTGATCAGCTGAACATACTGTAGCCCTTCTTTCTCAATAAAAATGCCAAGACTTTCAGTGAAACCAGGGAGCTGTAAATAGATGGAGTGGAAACAAGCTGCTCTCCTTTGATCCCATGCTCGGCACCGCCAAAAAGTTATGTGCTACTCCGCAACTGTTAACCAGGTGGTTAGATAAAAGAGCGCATGAATTATCAGGGTTTCAAACTCCTACATCAGAATATGGTATCTCAGCAACTGTTTGCTGTCCCTTTCAATGATTTCTCATCAATTGTCGAATGTGTAATGAGTTGACATTACATTTTGACAATATTTCACAGCTTTATGGCAAATATATCAGACTTTGTATTCTAAAAATAAATGATAAAAGACTTCATACAATTTATTGAACTTGCCTGCCACACTAAATGATTTTGTAAATTAGATGTACAGAATCTAGAATACATAAAGTATACAGTTGTTTCTCTCGAAAGAGATAAAGCTTGTCGCCAAGTCTACTTGGCATTTTTTATTTGTTGCCTTCTCTCCATGATAATAAGCCTGTTCAGACTATATGTATCTAAATTCATTGTATGGTTATATGTGATTCTAAAACTATACGTTAAGTAATTAAATTTCATAGTCTGAACATCGTATAAAGAAACGTTGTACATGTATAACGAAGCGTCGTATAGCGAAACACAGAAACAAAATCATCTGGAAGTTAGAATGTGAGAGGAAGGTAGTACCAGAATATAAGAAACGTTTGCGACATGAAACTTTCGTGAATTGTGAACGGCAGCCATTTTCACAACAAGAATCTTTCGCAAATTGCAAAATTTCAGTGTTGTGTCACTTGTAATTCAATCATTTCGCAGAATGAATGTCTCTCCGAGTCTGAACCACTTGTGAAATTTGTGAACATTAAACAATTTAACAATGGACAGCTGCAGCTGATAGAGATTTCACAATTATCAGAATACAATGGAAGTTTTTTTTGCAAATAATGACTTCTGTAGGATTGATATTTGAAACCAAGAGAAAACTCTTCAAGAATCATACAGCCATTTCTATGGAACAATATATCTAGCTGTGGCCATTCAATTTACCTACAGCTCTGGGATAGGTTCCAAGTAATGATTTTTGTCATTAAGATAAGCATGAAATCTCCTTAACAACAAGAGAGAGTCCATTTAATTGTATGGTGTGGGTCAAACAGAGAGAGGGAAGGAGGGGAGAAAGAAACAGAGATGCGAGAGAGAAGGGGAGGGAGTCGACACAGAGATATGAGAAAGAAGAGGATGGAGGCAGAAGAGAGGCAGAAGAGAGAAAAGAAGGGGAGAAAGAGACAGAGATATGAGAAGAAGGGGAGGCAGGCAGAGAGAGGGAAGGAGGGGAGAAAGAGACATAGATATGAGAGAGAAGGGGAGGGAGGCAGACAGAGAGAGGGAAGGAGGGGAGAAAGAGACAGATATGAGAGAGAAGGGGAGGGAGGCAGACAGAGAGAGGGAAGGAGGGGAGAAAGAGACAGAGATATGAGAGAGAAGGGGAGGGAGGCAGAGAGAGGGAATGACGGGAGAAAGAGAGAGAGATATGAGAGAGAAGGGGAGGGAGTCAGAAGGGGAGGGAGTCAGACAGAGAGAGGGAAGGAGATAAGAAAGAGACAGAGATATGAGAGAGAAGGGGAGGGAGGCAGACAGAGAGAGGGAAGGAGGGGAGAAAGAGAGAGAGATATGAGAGAGAAGGGGAGGGAGGCAGACAGAGAGAGGGAAGGAGATGAGAAAGAGAGAGAGATATGAGAGAGAAGGGGAGGGAGGCAGACAGAGAGAGGGAAGGAGATGAGAAAGAGAGAGAGATATGGGAGAGAGAGAGAGGGAGGCAGAGAGAGAAGGGGAGGGAGGCAGAGAGAGGGAAGGAGGGGAGAAAGAGACAGAGATATGAGATATGAGAGAGAAGGAGAGGGAGGCAGACAGAGAGAGGGAAGGAGATGAGAAATAGACAGATATGAGAGAGGAGAGAGAGTCAGACAGAGAGAGGGAAGGAGATGAGAAATAGACAGATATGAGAGAGGAGAGAGAGTCAGACAGAGAGAGGGAAGGAGATAAGAAAGGGAAGGAGATAAGAAAGAGAGAGAGATATGAGAGAGAAGGGGAGGGAGGCAGACAGAGTGAGGGAAGGAGGGGAGAAAGAGAGAGAGAGAGAGAGAGAGAAGGGGATGGAGGCAGGCAGAGAGGGAGAAAGAGGGACGAACAATGAGAGAACTACATGTAAAGACAAAAAAAGAAGTGACAGAGAAAGAGAGAGAAAGAAGGAGAGATGTGTGTAGTCAGAGAAACACAAAAACACACGCTAACACAACACAATTAAAAAAAATGGTTGAAAACCAATTGAGACAGACAGCTCAAAGGTTACCAAAATTTTACGCTTTTGTTATCCAAACCGCACAAATCATTTCATCATTCAACTCATTAAAATTAAAAGAACATAAATGATGTATTCAAACATGAACCCAGACCGTCCTTGAATCCAATAGAAAGCATGACAATAGGATGCACATCACATAGCATTTGGGCCCTGTATAAAACTTGTGCTCAATAAACAATTGCTACATTTTTATGACAATTTTCTCACAACCAATCAAATGCAATGATTCCAGTAGCTTACAGCAACCGTTGTTACTTGTTATTAATAACAAAGTGTTAGGACCCAGAAACTGTAATATCTGGGCCAGTGTAGGGAAACTCCCTTCAGACAGACATAGTTTACAGGGGGACCAAAGAAAAAATGTTCAATGTGCAATTTGGCAAATTCCTAAAAAGAATGAGAAAAAACTTTTGAACAAATATTTATCTACAATATCGTGTGTTCCCCCAAAAGTTAACAGTCGGAAAAAGTCTCCCGAAATAAATATTTCAGAATATTTTCAATAAATATTAATTTTTGTACATAACCCTAGGGTCTGTCCTACATGTATGCAAAATTAAGACTTGACAAGAATTTATATTTGTTCTTCCTGGTATGAACAATTTGAGAATGGTTTAAAATTAACAGTTGAAAAAAGTCTTCCCAATTAAATATTTAAAAACATTTTCAGGGAATTTTCATACCTGTGGATAGCTTAGGTATGAAAATTTCCTTTAAATATTTTGAAAAATTTATTTCAGGAGACTTTGTCCAAATGTTACCGTAACTCTTTTTGCTGGGACACAATATATCTCTGATTATCTACTACCTCCTGTTCTTATTCAAAAAATTAATCTACAAGTTATCAAACATGACTGGAAAGACCTTTCTTTATCCTCTCTGTAAATATGTAACATCGGCGCATAACAGGCCTGTTTATTAATGTATTCATAGCCACGCCCACAACCGTACTCGGGCAAACTCTGATCCCCAAAGTCTGCCATGCTCAGCATTGCTGTACAAAGTGAAAAGGCGAATTGAGTTACTGTTATTCGTTTATTCATATTCTAATCCACCAAAATCCATCAAAACCATACATGCTTTGCATAGGTAGGGTTGCATGTAAGCTTGTGATGTACAGGGTGGCTGTTCTATTTTAAAGTCAGCATTTGCCATTTCGTCATTGACGGACTCGCACGACGTCTGCGATAGTTCGAATCGTCTCAAACCACGCAGGTCAATGGCGCTTGGGCATGTTAAAAAACGTGATTTTGAAGCAAACGGGACAAATACAGGCCAAACGAATACCGTTCCGCACATCCAAGCAGAGAGCCGGACACGATGCAACGGAAGACGACCTCCGGGGCGAAGCGGGAAAAAAGCCTTTCTTCGACATAGAATCCCCTTTTTACAGCGTACGAATCCCCTTGACTTACGTACGATACCCCCCTCGATGCCTTACACTATTATTATGATTGATGCTGACTTTGAATAGAGCATATTGTTGAGCCAGCCTGTGCATCATAAGCATGCTTCAAAAGCATGCTTTAAAAGCGTGCATGCTTGAAAACAATGGCTTTCACTGCAGCTGTATTTTCAATGTACATGTACTTGTAATGCAACCACACCTATGATAACAATTTTCCATTAATCACATCACATTAAAAACCGTAAAAAAATTACTCCCACTTGTAAAACACAGACACTCACTTTGACATTGACCAACGAGAAACAGATGTCCAGTGATAAATTGTCAAGTGCTGAATTTGTTTCTATGACACAACAATTTTAAATCTTTATGTGACTAACATCACTTCACAGATTCAACCATATGTTATATACTGGGTGTTCTTTTAAAAGTACAATGGACTTTCCCTCCAATGATGTTTAAAAAACATGCTTTCTATTTTTAATGAATAGGAGAGCTGTCAATACTCATACTTACGGGGAAGACTTGAAAGAGATGTTTTAACGGCGTTACTTGAAGTAAACCTCACAATTATGCATCTTTATTCACAGATATGTTAAGAGAGGTGAAATGATGTAAAACCTGCTTGCAATGCACCTAATAACTGGCATGATTTTAAAAAAAATCTACAAACATATATATACGATCTGGGCACTGTATCATAAAGAGTTGTGACTGATTTGAATCAATGGCAACTTAAAATTAATCGCAACTCTGTCTTTAGATATAAGTTGCGATCGATTCTAATCAATCACAACTATTTATAATACAGGACCCATGGCCCTCTAGCATAAAAATTCGCATTAAATCTCTACACAAAAAATTAAACGCAAGTCAAAAGAATCCTGATTGGTTGAAAATCAAGTTGCATTTAATTTCTAGAGTTACAAATAAACACAATTTTTTGTGCAAGAGCTGGGGCCCAGGTCACATAATGTGAAGTCTACTTTCAATTTCAAGCATCTATTAATAGACATGATTTCAGAAGATTTTCAATATGAAGTCATCTACTGCTACAAATATAATGGGATATCATTTAAACCTGGGCCCCGTTTCATAAAACCTGTCATCAAGGACAAGTTGCAATAACTGTTATAAGCTACTGAAATCCTTGCATCTGATTGGCTGAGAGCTACTTTGTCATAGAAATGTGGCAGTTGTTACTGATAAGAAGTTTTATGAAGCAGGACCCTAATATTACACATTGAATTTCTTTGAAGTCTAACTCACACAATTATGTCGCAAATTTAAATATATGAAATACATATATCAATCGCTGCTTTTGCATCACAGCATACTTTGTAATTATTCCATTCATGTAATATGTTCTAACTGTATAAGAAGTCAATCAAGACTTTAAATGAATAAGTATTTGTTTAAAATATATCTTTATGACTTTATAGATTACTAGCAAAAATTACCCGTGGCACCATTGGGGGGGGGGGGGGGATGGTCTTCTACAGCCCAAGTACCCATTCACACTGAAAGGCAATTTGTTTATTGATGAAACATATTTGAACAATTGATTCATAGCAGACTTCTCAATAAATATAGAGGAGGTTTAGTCTATAATAGCATTAGGGGTTAAACTGGGGGAAGAACTTGAATATCATTGCGGAGTGAAATCAAAATCTAAGTATAGAATGGAGAAAAAAAATGTATTGTAACACAGTGTATTGTAAGCAGTCAAGAGGCAACTATTGTAATATAAAAATATTATCATTACATGTATTAAGTCGAAAATAAATGAGTAATTTACCCTACAATGCACAACAGATTGCATTTGTTTGTAGTTCTCCAATTAAAGGTTGCTCAATCATACATGTATATAGTGGAATGTTGAAAGAAGCGAGAAGTATATAGTGGAATATTAAAAGAAGCGAGAGAGAGAGTGATACAGTGGGAAACACTGGTGGGGAAATGAGTGAGAGAGAGAGGCATATAGTGGAAAATGAGAGAGAGAGAGAGAGAGAGAGAGAGAGAAACAGTGGAAATATGAGAGAGTGAGAAACAGCCAAACGGCTTTACTGTTTGTTCTGGGGATGTGGAGTAAAGTACAGTCAGTACTTGAGCGAAGACCGGGTCGAGCAGAATATGGGCATCTTCACTTATTAGAATACAATATTCAGTTTCCATTCAAATATGTATTGCATTGGCGGATTTGGGGGGGGGAGGGAAGAAAAGTATGCATTTTGACCATAAAAGATCCGCCCTTTTGTCAATTGTGCCTCCCCCCTCTTTTAGAATGAAAACCTTGCTTGTCAGAGAATTATGGAGGAGAACTGGACCCCCATAACCCCCCCCTCCCCCCACTAAGCAAATTTTGGAGGTCTGGCAAATTTTTTTACCACAAACAACCCCCCCCCCCCCCCATGACATTCTGGGAACAATTTAAGCACGTTTAAAAACAAACCCAGCTCGATTGAGTGGAAAATCACAGAGAAAAGCGCTTTCAAACAAACGGACGGACAGACACACATTAGCCAAATTATAGTAAGGAAATACCACATACAGTAGCCATGATGAATGAACGAAACCCCTTAGGACTACATATCATGATCAGATTTATTCTTGGTACATACTGCTTGCAATGTGCTTAAAGATTCTATGCACGCAACCTTCCAAGATATGAAAGTAATAATCATTATGAAATTATAAATGCCATCCTATGTTATGAAAGTGTATTGCTGCCTGGATCATCAAAACAACTGGCGTATTGAGGTTTTCCCTGAAATGTAAGACACAACATTGATCTCCTTTACGATGATAGATCTTAGAGATAGAGCTGAGTTGTGGTCATGCAATTACATTTTGAAAGAAACTGATTCAAAGCAATTGGGAATAATATTTATATACTGTGAGGTTTCTAATCATCAAAATGATAAGATATACATGTAACCAATTTCGCTGAAAAGCACACTCATGTACATGTATGTCCTGGACACAAAAATGGGCATATTGGACTGCAGACACAAGAGGCACGAGTGTCTGGCCCAAACATTTCAGCTCTTTCTTGTTATACTTTGAGTTTGAAGGCATTTAAAGAGCTATCCTTTCCAGGGGACATTTCTAATATGATGTTTTTCAAACTGACATAAAAAGAATAATAATTTAGCTAACAAATCATTTTCCGTATACCTCCCCCAGAACTCAACCTTCTTTTACAGTGTACCAATCACAAAAAAATATTTTGTTCTGTATGTCAGGCATTTTAAGCTGATGTATACTATATTCAAAATATGAACTTCAAATGTTGATTCTATAAAGAGATATTGCAAGTTGAAGTACACTCCCAATAAACAATACAGTGACTTGCGAGGAGACTAGTCGAATAAGGGCCCGCACGGAACCGAACTTGGAGTTGGGTTCCGCACGAAGGAGTTTTAAGTTTTCCTTCATTTTTCTTCATACTCCTTAAAGATCACATTGCAAGAAAATTCCATCAAAATAAATATTGGCTTAATACTTATTATTGCATAGATGGCATAAATTATACAAGGTTATCCAAATTCAACGCTTGGAAACATTTGAATTAATGATTATTATCAATTATAAAACGGTAAAATACAGCCCCCGATATAGCAGCTGCAGAGCTCCTTGAACGCTGCTGAGATGTGTGACGACACACGAAGGACCAGTCCTGTCTAAGCAGATGATGTCCCATAACATCTTACACATTTTTCAGTGCCTGTTTTGTCATCTCCTCTTCACTTATTTCTCTTACTTGACTAGCGTCAGTCTTAATGTTAGTCTGTTGCCTCACTCTTAACTTCGTGTATGGTATTATTTTGATGAAAAATGCAGCGTTAAAAAAATAAAGGAATCAGTCACTTGTAAACAAAATAAGACGCCATTGTATTTTCAGCTGCTTGCACCGGGGCATGTTCGCCGTTTCAAGAGGGAACGAATACAATCTGTGATATTATTTGGAGGACTTTTCGATTTGAAAGTGGGGTTTATTTCATTGATCATTGACCCTTCTCCTGTGTATTTACTATCAAACGGTTTTAGTTATCAGAATCAGTTCACTTTCCCTTTTAGAATGGTGTGAAATAAGGTCATGTTTAAATGTACCAAACTCTTTATAATTTGATAAATAATTGCATTGCAGTTACGTTTATTCATTATAGGACGTCGTCTGCTTAAGCAGGATTGGTCCCTAGTGTGACGATATCAAAACTTCGCTATATTTCTGGCGAATCCTCGGATATTCCAGATGCTGAGAAGAGCTTTTATTTGTGTTGTTTTTATAATCATCATATACGCAGTTGACATAAAACTTATACGATTGCCATCTGTAAGCTTCCCAGTTTCTAGTGATACATTAATTGCCATATTTGTGATTTTCTTTGGATAGCTACTTTAACGGTTAACACATAGAAGGCCAGGTACAGTGTTTTGAGGTTGATTTTATACATTCTAGCTGCACACTATTTTTTAAAAGGTGATTGGCATGTTCTGTCTAGGGCTTATCTAATAGCAATGGATTTCAAGATTGTTTAAGGGAAAGACTTCATGTTCATTTGAAGACATTCATGTTGGATGGGATTAAATTGCATTCATTAATTACATCAGATATTGATTATGACTAGCTAGTAGCATAGTCTATAATCTTATTTGTGCTACAAATGAGAAGTAATGTAAACAAACATGAAATCAGGAACAGATGTTACTATTTAGTCGACAAACCAGACGCCATATTCCATGATTTTTTTTTTCAGACAAGCATTTAGAACTACAAATGAGTTCATGTGGCAAGTTTTAACTCAATAATTGACAAAACAAACATACACATGCTTTCTTAGCAGTTAGGTTACATAAACCATTAACATGAAACCATATGTGTTAAATTAATTATGATTAATTAAAGGAGAATGAAACTCAACATACATTAGGTGATAATCATGTGGAAAATTGTCAGCCTATTCAAAATATCTTGAAAATACTCTGATTTGATTACTCAGTAAGGAGAACAATCTCTCTAAAGTTTGCAGATTCCTTGCTAGATATTATCCCATGGGGGCTGCCATTTTGAAAAAAAATGTGATATCATTGCGGTACATGTCATTACCTGTAAACAATGGATAAGATATTGCATAATGAATAGCTATTGTACAACTAAAGCCACCCATGCAAAATGGCAGCCATCTTGGTACCCCCATTGTCTCGCACAGGTGATATCTAAGAGCAGTTGTAGGTCTTTGTCACTTCTTTGAAGAATTGACAAACCTTTGTAAGACCAAGCAACTTACAAGTGCATGCCAAATCCTGCTTAACAAAAGAAAAAGCTGAACCAAATATCTTGACACAAATAGGTTATATGACAGGATAAAAGTATCTTCATTTGAATGTACATGACTACAAAAATGGTTTATTATGAGAAAATCCAGTGTCATGCATTCCACAGCTAATCATGAGTGTCATCGTAGCTAGTGTATAGGTCAGTGTGTATCTCACAAATAAAACTGCTCTGACATTACTTTGTAAAGAAAATGGCAGCCCCCATGGGATAATGTCAAGCAAGGAAACTGCAACTTTTGGAGACACTGTTCTCCTTCTTAAATAATCAAATAGGAGTAATTTCAAGATATTTGTAATAGGATGACAATTATCTACATGATTGTAGGCTAATGTTTGTTGCCTTTTATTCCCCTTTAACTCTTTCGTGACATTACTACACATTTGTGGTTTGGCTCAATAACTTTTGATTCAGAGCTCTATAAAAGAGATTCCAGAAAGTGGGGCAAAAGAGCAAACATATCTGCATACACTGTGTCCATTTTTTTTTGGCATGACCATATTGCATTTGATAACGGGAAGTTTAAAAAAGGGGAATAAGCTTTAAAATCCTTAAATGGGCCACACATTGAGAGGTTCAAAATCATTGTGTTTTAACAAAATTTGCCATATTTTCAACTTTTCAACAAAGTTAGTAACAATGTATACTGTTTTCAAAGACATTATATCTTAATAGAACCATGTAGCCCTAAAATAAAAATATTGATGCCGATTTCAAAAGAAGAAAATGTGATCAATTTAGCCCTTAAATAATTCTTGTCATGAAAGGGTTAAGGAGATAATAATCTTTATTAGTGATGAGTTAAAGTCTGGAAAGAATAGGGATTCAACGGGTGTCCGTGTAGAGACCCATTCTTAGAAGAAAAAAACCCAGAATTGATCTTATAGAATAGAACTGTTAACTAATTATATATGCATACTTCTTGAACAAAAGTTTCTGTTGACAATTCTAAAGCTTGCCAGAAGCTTGCCCGACAGAGCAACAACTTATGAATGCAAAATGAATCCATCCATAGAGATGCCATTATGCATAGCAGGTGCACTAAATAGTTGGTAATTAAGGATTCTGGGGAGAAACATGCATACATATTGAAATACTCATAATATTCAGGCTTTATTCAAAAAATATTAAATATAATTATTAATAATTTCCTCTTTATAATTACAATATTGAAATACATTAGTAAACAGGTCTGTTAGAAGTCAGTCCATAAGGTTCCAATAGACCTGTTTACTAAGTGTTTTATGCATACTTTTGAAACAAAGGTTGTTCTTGACAACTTGAAAGCTTGCCAGAGGCTTGTCAGACATAGCAACAAGTAATGTATGCTAACTGGATTCCAAGTATTGTAGTTCATTCATTAATAACAGGTTAATGGAATACCTCGTTACTAGGTCCCCAGGAAAGAAACATCCATAAATGTGAATCACTTAGTAAACAAGTCTATAGACTGCTTCAGTAATGTATGCAAATTTTATGCATACCTTTCAAACAAAGGTTGTTTTTGACAACCTGACAGCTTGCCGGGCATAGCAACAAATAATGTATGCAAACTGGATTCCAAGCAGTGAGGCTCATTTATAAAAAGCATGTTCATGGAATACATGTAGCTCGTCACTTGGTGCTCAGAGAATATATGTGCATAAATTTGTATAGAAGCGGTCTATTCAATCCAAATCCATTAAAACAGTTTTTGTAACAGTGATTCTGTTGACTACTGCATCATCTCATCAATGAAACTGAGGAATCATATTGGATATAATTTGATTTAGATATAACATGCATTTTCCATAGACTTATCTAATCTATGGCTAAGTATTTAATGGTTTAACCCTTTCAGGACAGGAATTATGTAAGGGCTAAATTGATCACATTTTCTTCTTCAAATTGGCAACAATAATATTTTTCTTTTAGTGCTACATGGTTCTAATAAGATGTAATGTCTTGGAAACAATATACATGGTTAGGAACTTTGTCAAAAAGTTGAAAAAATTGCCAATTTCGATAAAAAAAAAAATGATTTTGAACCTCTCAATATGTTGCCAATTTAAGCATTTTAAAGCTTATTCTCTTTCTTAAAATTCCTGGCGTCGAATGCAATGTGGTAATGCAACAAAAATGGATACAGTGTGTGCAAAAATATTTGCTCTTTCTACTCATGCATCTGGTATATATTTTAGAGCTTTGAATCAAAAGTTATTGAGCCAAACCACAAAATGTGGTCAATTAATTGACTTGAAAGGGTTTAATAAGAACCACTGCTTTTTAAGATGCCGTTCAGACCACACACCCATACACACGAAAAGTGAAACGAAAAGTATCATAAAGAAAATAATTATACAATATTTCATGTCGTGTTTTCTGTGAAGGGACATTTAACTGACAGATGATCAAGCAAAATTAGTTTCTGATGAGGCATATACAATAGAGCTGTATATTGTTAATATACTGTTAGAAACTCCCTTTATAATAGAGATTCTTTTTTTTTCACAAACACTTTCCAAGGGTAAAACAAAGAGAACCCTGAAATGTATGTTGTCATGAAACATATGGCTGAGCACATGTACATAAAATATACAATTTGTCATTCTTCAGTCTGCACATAATTAACAGATTGAAATTGCATTTCAAGCTATTGCCATTTTACAAAATCAGTTTCACAGGCATAATTAGGTATTTACTTTTCACAACTGAAGTTTGGCATACTCATGGCTGGACAGTCTAACGATTTAAATGTGCCTGGGTATTTTCATTTTACAGAAGAGATACATGCAATTATTAAACTAAATATAAACACTCATTTGTTATGCTCACACATATAAGTATTTAATACTCAAAAACAAGGCATTAGCAAGATTGTGTCTCGCCCACTTGCGAAAACTGGAAATATCGTGATCTCCGTTGCCACGCAGAAGAATTGTATCTCTGGGTATCTGCCACAGAATGTAATATCCCATTAATGAGGAGGACTATTCATAAAATACTACTTCCCTCCATCGACTGCCCCCATCCCCCCTTTTAGAGATGGAATAAAAAGTTACCATCAAGGTTGAAAAAGCAGTGATGGTTGTCAAAGAAGAGTCTTTCACGTAAACTATAACACTTGACCTGAAATGACCTTTGACCTTACCATGTGAGCTCGAAGGTACCAAAACATGAATGTACTCCAAGTGCATCTATCACCCAAGTTAGGTTGTAATCCAAGCAAGTGTATTGTGCTATAAAGGCCAAGTCCAACCTAACAAAAAGTTGATTTGAATAAATAGAGAAAAATCCAACAAGCATAACAGTGAAAATTTCATCAAAATAGGATGTAAAATAAGAAAGTTATGGTATTTTAAAGTTTCGCTTAACAGTTATATGCACATTCTGCTCAGTATGCAAATGAGGGAACCAGTGACGTCACCCACTCACTATTTCTTTTGTATTTTATTACATGAAATACGAAATATTTTAATTTTTCCTTGTTATAATGTGGACCAAGGTTTGATTCCTCGCTGAACATGTGTAATTTCCATTGTTGCAACCTATACACAATTCAATAAGAGCTTCCTAATTGCGAAATCTGCAGAAATTAAAATATTCTATATTTCACATAATAAAATACAAAAGAAATAGTGAGTGGGTGACATCACTGGTTCCCTCATTTGCATACTGAGCAGGATGTACATATAACTGTTTTGCGAAATTAAGCGAAACTTTAAAATACCATAACTTTCTTATTTTACATCCTATTTTGATGAAATTTTCAGTGTTATGCTTGTTGGATTTTTCTCTATTTATTCAAATCAACTTTTTGTTAGGGTGGACTTGGCCTTTAAATAATATGTGATAAAGTAACCTTGTAACAGTGAAAGCAGTTCATAAAAAAACATCACATTCTTGTTATTATCCAATAAAAAAGAAAAAGATAACATAAAAACCTCTTTAAAAAGAATGTTAAATTTCACAACAACTATACTTTGGACTTCATCTATACATTGCAACATTTTATTGGGCCATAAAACAGGCCTCTTTAGGTTTCACATTCACGGTAGTAACAACATACTGCAGTTTAGGAGCTTGAATCTATAAGAAGTACTTATTTCACACCACTGTCATGACTACATGTATCACTTGACAAGTCTGATTAATCTCTATTCACAAGATCTTCCTGGGAATTTACACCTTTCAGATTCACAATTCAATTACGAGATGCAATACAGCAAGCAAATTGGTTTTCAGTGTGTGTGCATGAATGTGATTGAATGTTTGAATGTCTATTTATGCTGTTGTACTGGGTCTCATAATAAGTAGTTGCATGGACAATTGCTTGGCCAAACAACCGTGAAGATAATAGTATACAAATATACAGGGCCCGAGGGAATGTAGTGCGATCTATTGAGGTAGAGCCCCAAGGAAAATTGACAATTGACTGTAGTCGCTGAAACCGGACCTATAGATTGAATTAGATTTCCGAATAAAGGCCTTGTAGGTGTGTTTGATATCCCTCATCCAATCTAAATAGATATCTAGATTTGGATCGAACTTTGATCTAGGTATGACAAGTACCAATCACCAAAAAATATTTTGCTCTGTATGTTAGAGGTTCCATGTCGTTATACTTTATTGAAAATATGGGCTTCAAATATTACTTCTATAAAGAGATTTTGCAAGTTTAATTACACTCTCTAAAAGAGTAAAAGCAACTTTTTAGATGAGGGTTCATGCAGAACCAATCTCTGAGTTTGGTTCTGCGTGAGCATTTTAATGTTATCCTTTATTTCTTTCATACTCCTTATCTGTTGACCTATAGAATGCCAGATCATAAAGATCTTTCAGCTTGAGTTTCTACATTCTAGCTGTACACAAATGATTTGTTCAGGTGATTGGTACACTTTAATGTTGGATGGTCTTAATCTAACGTCGTTACTTAGGCCTCTAGATCTAAACACAGTGAACTCTACAACTTATAGATTGACGATTGATGATGGTCACTGAGACTGACCCCATAAATCGAAGTAGATTTCCGAATAAAGGCCCTGTATATCAATTTGGTATATCCCTCTTCAAAAACTAAATACCGTAGATCTGGATCTAACTTTAATCTAGGTATATCTAACGTTACACAGTCTAGTAGATCTAACGTTAGTAGTAACACAATGAACGCTGACAACTTAGATAAATTTCTAACACATCATTTGATCAATCTGTGAAAGTCAGAGTTAGACCAAGGCTAGGACCGGCTAGCATTCTTTATGTTAGTATCGTAGATGTAGAAAGGGTCTAACAACAACCTTTGATGTTAATAATACAGTACCAGTACATACAGTTATTACAGTTTTAATAGATAGGTTTACCTGATAGGTAAACAGCATATCCATAGGTACATTAGATCTAGATGCTTCATTTGTTTTTGGTCCTCATCGATAAAATCAAATCTTCTTCCTTCCAACGGACACTAGACAAGACATAGGTCGCCATGTTTTGATTTTCGACTGATGACGTGCATGTTCAACAAGCACTAACGTTTAGTTAGCACGATGAGAAACAACTGATCAACTGACCTACGTCCATAGAGTTACCTAATTACCCACATGTCATGTGTCCGGACAGGTTGGTTATCCAGACAGGTCCCTTTTAAACAGTATCAATCGAACAATTTTTCATGCAAATTGTCATCAATCTTTGACAAGATTATGAAATGCAAATATTCACTGGGTTTAGTGTTACTTGATACATATTTTTTGTAACATGCGACAGAATAATTTTTGTTAACTGTCCAGACACACAACAATTCATCATACATCTTTATGGATTCATGAAAATTCTCGGGCTTGGCGTAATCTCATTGGTGCCTACGCCGTCCCATCGCGGGAGTCACCCGAGGGAGACTACTGGCTGCTCACCGTACGCGTCAGAAGAAATGATTCTAGGGAACAGGGGGCAGTCGGAGGCAAAATTGTAAAAATCTTATTCTCAAAAATGTGACATCACAAAACCTATGTTTTTCTCCCGGAGAGATTTCGTTTTCTAGTAGATTTATGATTTATCACATAAAGTGCTCCTGTCCTATCCAGGAACAAGGAATTTTCAATTCAATTCAATTCAAATTTATTCAAAATATCAAATATATGAGAATACAATATGGAACAATGAGGATATAACAATGAGGATATAACACTAAAATATTATAGAGCACTTAAAAAGTGTGTAATAAATATAACACCATTAAAGATAAAGTGAAACATAAAGTTTGTTTATATTTTAAAGTGCTCACTATAGTCCATCCCAGAAAAAATGAAACCGTAAATCAAAGGGTTATTGTGACCACACTATGTGCTCTATGACAATGATTATCTATTTGTGCCAGATTTGATAAAACTGTGAAAACACAACATGACGCAAGGGAAATACCACCTATATCACGAGATTGAACTGAAAAAGAAACTGTCTGAAAGCAATTGGGAAAGGCTGATTATATAGCACATAAGAATTGGTGTATGCTGTTAAGGATTTGGTATCACCAAAATGATAAGAATTTGACTCAATGCTGCTGAGAGTCACATGCACTGGACACAGAAATGTGTATATGGGACTACACACAAATTTACGGCCTAAACATTTCAGCTGTTTCTTGTCATATTTTGAATGTGAGGGCATTTGAAGAGCAAACCTATTCAGGAGACATTTCTGCTAGATGATAATCCTCCAAACTAACATAAAAAGAAGGAGAAAGTTCACAAATTAGTTTTTACCTTTCCTAGAACTCCACTTTCTCTTTAAGAAGTGTGGCATAACTACTGCTGCTGTTATCGTAATTGCCATTTTTGCCACTTTCGTCAACCTCGGCTGTCCACTCAAAATCAATCAGGACAAACAAGGATTGGAGCTCCCTCTACAGTAAGATTATTATTTTATGAAATAAATCCAGAGTAAAGCACAACCATTGACTACTACCACTGAAGAACTACACAGAAGACACCTGGTATGGTTCTCACCAGTACTGTACATAGCACCCTTGGTGTTGATACCAAGGGTGAGAAATTTCAGAAAATAAAAACCATGTGTAGATTCCTCAAACAAGGGTACCGAGAAGGGTAATAAATCAGTCAATGCCTACTGCCAATCTCCAAATTTGTTTTGGTCTTCCCAAAGGCCACATTCACTCAATATGGACTAACATACATGTATGTGTCACTGTATTACTTTCAACCTGTAAAATTGCTTTGGTCCTCAAGGATCACCCCATAGGATTTGAACCATGTGTGCAGGGCTGCCAACATTGGATAATAGTTGAGAATGAGATTATATGAGAAGCCAAGCGCGAGGGAGTGTGGGAGGGGACATCCCCCTCCCCCCTCCCACGGTGCGTAGAAATTTCATTATTAGCGTGAGAGCGCGAGAATTGGCAGCCCTGCGTGTGAACCATGTTTCTGCCAAGAAGCCTGCTGCCCTCCCTCAAAGGAGTCCAATGGGAGAGGGAAGAGGTTGTAGTCCATCACCGTGTGAGAGATACATGTATATATTAAGTAACTTTTACCAGGGGGGGGGGGGGTAAACCAGGGGATGGTTGTCATTAGTGTGTCAGACCTCACCAATAATGATAATCATAACAGGATTTTCAATTACTGAAAGGATTTTCAATTACTGAAAGAAATAAATCAATTAATGTACATGTACATCCTACCATGCTGTATGTATGAGTGATTGTGCTCATGTATGTTATTAGTATGTAGGGTAGCTGTAGGGTGTATCTTTAACGGTACTTCATCCATTTTGCAGCCCTAACTTTTGAAGTTGTGTGGATATGTGATAAATTACAAAAGAATTATAATTGTAAACTTGTGTGGGTGTGAAAAGGATAATTCGCTTATAACAATTTGGTAACACTTTATATTTTTCCACTCGAAAAACATCGCGTAATTTTTCAAATTTATTTCTTGACCGTTACTAGTACACATACTTGCGTTGATTTCTGAATAGCTTCCTCAGCAACAAGAGAAAGATTTTCATTTCTTACAAAGGAGTTATAGTACTTGTGACCTTGAAATTTCATGGGCAGTATTTAAAGGATGTCCACTATTAAAAAATATTGTGTGTGTACACACACACACACACACAAAACCTGTGCTAAGTTTCGCGGAACTTCATTTAAGTCTTCAAAAGGGACCTGTACCTTTTAAAGGGCAATCCAACCTTGGTAATAAGATGACTGGTGTGAAAGCAAAGCAAAAAAAAAAAAAGTTTGAAAGAAATTGGACAAGGAATAAGAAAGTTATGTATGTTTGAATGATGAGATTACTACATCTACGCAAATCTCAAATTGGCAATTTGGTGAGTCGATTGTGACATACTGGCGATCAAGTCACAAAAATATCACTAATTTGCAGTTTTCTCCTAAGCGCATTTACCCTCGGGGCAGTACTGAAATTTTATAGTAAATAGCATACTGTTATAGGTCTTCATAAACAAAAAAGATCCTACTTAGTAATAAATTTTGAAGAAAAAAATGACATTTTCGTCATTTTGGGTGTTGGAACAAATGGGGGAGTTGTCCCCCACTGCATCACAGTGACATTACCGATTCGACCAATTTGAAATTCCCATATGCACATGTATAGTGATTATAACTTTCAAAACTTCATAACTCTCTTATTGCTTGTCCGATTTCGTTTCTTTCAGAACAATTACCATTAAGGTTGGATTTCCCTTTAATGAAAAATCTAGTTATAATTATCGGTGAAGTCTGACCTGCACTACAGAAATGAGTATAATTTTTAAAGAATTTGTCCACTGTGTCTCACCTGCAAGGTTAACAGGTTGAGTAAAGATATCTTGTCTCTCTGCTTGAGTCCTGGTATCTACCTCAGAGAATTCAGCATACGTGGGACTATCAGAGATGGTTGTTGGCGTCACGATCACGTCTATGCCGTCTTCAAAGACATTCTGGAAATCCTGGGCGATGAGACGACGTACCCGCTGGGCGTGCAAGAAGTACCGCTCATAGTTCCTGACAGAATAGTAAGATGACAAACTTATACAATCATATCCTGTATATCCAGAAACATTTGAGATATGAAACAGCATGGATTGTTTAATGACTTCAACACTGCTCTCAAAGACATTATGGAAATCTTGGGCATTAAGACGACGAAGGGCATGCAAGAAGTAACGCTTGTACGTAGCTCCTCTAAGCGTAACCAGATAAAAACTACCTGTATACATGCAATTATTTCACAATGTTGAATTTCTTGAAACAGTCAAACCGACATATTACATGTTCATAAGTGGCCATCTATTTAAAGACCAGGGCCCCTGTTTCATAAAACTTGTTATCAGTAACAACTGCCACATTTCTATGACAAATTTGCTCACAGCCAATCAGATGCAAGGATTTCAGTAGCTTATAACTGTTATTGTAACTTATTATTGATAGCAAGTTTCATGAAATAGGGCCCAGGGCCGGTATTCAGTTCAAAACGTGCAATAATTACGCCTTTTACTTAGCATTTTGCTTGGCTACTTAAAATGGCTACGCTTGTATTCAGATCAAATTTAAATACTTTACTTTAGCAAGCCTACTTTAAGGCAAAATACTTTCTGATATCCATTGTAATGTCACATATCCTGTCCAAGAATGTGTCGGATTACAAATGTAGATGCGCAGTTTATATTATATGAAAGTCACATACATGTAATGTACATGTACATGTTGTACCTGCTAATCAAGTAATGGGCTTAAGTCTGCTAGTGAGCTTTCTTATACTTTGGGTAAAATACTTAGTCAAAAGATTCAAATGAATAACAAAGTTGCTTAAGTCTTTTATTTCATTGTAAAAACTATTAATAAACTACTCATATTTTGTACTTAAGTAAAGAATTGAATTCTGGCCGAGGTCTGCCTATAAATTACAGTGTTCTTTGTTATCTTTCATGCCAAATCTAACGTGCCTTCCAATGTTGAAAAAAAATTTTCACAAGAGTTAAAAAAAAAAATTCAACTATAAAATTGAGATATTCTGCCATCCTCACAGTGATTGTTATATTTATGTTTTCTCTTTTTTTCACCAGACCTCTCTTTGGAAATTTCCACAATTCTTTCGGAGCTTTCAAGAGCTGTTCTCATGTGTATCTTTTCCTTCCAGGGTACACACTATTTCCTACTTTGCTTTGTTCAGTAATGCAGTTTTCCAACTTGATATTATTTTATTGTTTATTGACTGTATGTTAAAAAAAAAAAAAAAACCTGATGATGTCCTATAAATAGACCCGTTTACTAATTTTAAGCATAATTCTTGAACGAAAGTTTCTCTTGTTGACCTAAAAGCTTGCCCGACATAGCAACAACTAATGCATGCAAAGTGGATTCCATCCATAGAGATGCTATTGTACATAGCAGATGCACTAAATAGTTGGTAACAAAGCATTCTGGAGGGAAACATGCATAAATTGAAATACATAACAGTAAACGGGCCTATTGCTTTGCTGTATGTATTTTTGTTTTGTTTTGTTTTTGGAAATATGAAAGTATTTTTTTTTTATACCAGGGCCTCAAAATGAAAGTAAGATCAATCACATGAAGTGCACTTCTTTCATGTCTTGATCATGTGATCCACCCTTTGAAGATTGTTTCATTTTCATTTCACCTACAAGCTTTCATCACACATATTCTCAGTCACAATTAAAGGGAGAGGCCACCCTGAGAGAAACAGATTTGTGAGAGTTTGAGCAAACTCCGATAAGAAATATGAAAGTTATGAATTTTTAAAGTTGTAATCAATCAAACACAAATTGGCAACTCTGTGATGTATCTTGCGAGCTCCTCATCCATTTGCTAAGTAAGTACAGAGAATTTCATAAATTTTCATTTTCTTAGTTGTTGATGAAGGAATAGATTTGTATCATACAGGTTTTGTGTAATAACGTATGAGCAATGATTATATCTAAGGTGCATGTATGATTGAATATTTTCTTTTATAGGGAGAAAGGAAATTAATGATTTTTGAGGTACAGGGCAAATGGGAGAGGAGCTTGCCAATATGTGTTTGATTGATTAAAACTTCAAATATTCATAACTTTCTTGTTTCGTATATTTTGAACAAACCTTCACTGATTTGTTTCTTCAATGTTTCTGCTACGTTTAAAACCAACTTGTAATCAAGGTGGACGTCCCCTTTAAGTGCTATATAAATGTAACTATTATTATTCACTGTCATACTAACTTTTCCAAGAGGAAGTAATTGCCAGCCAAGATGCGACCTCTGACGGTGTCAAAGAAACCCTCATGTCTACTCAGTGCATACAACTCTTCAGTCGATCTTCCTTCGGAACTCCGATGACCTGATCAATAAACAAAAATACATGTACATTTACATTATATCCCATAGCAGTAGTGACTCCTTTCAGTGATGTTTTGCAATTATCTTTTGATCTAAAATGATATGAATTACACATTACACATGAGCAGAAAGAGCAAAACTCTCAGAACTTTCTTAGTCTATATCCAATGTGCAGTATGCTGTGCTGTTCATAAATAAATTGAAACTAATAATTAAAGTCTTTAAATTACCAATGCGGTGTAAAGTATAAAATCACTATTCTCCTGTACAAATCAGCAAGTTTTCTGTTCATATTGGTAAATGTAAAAAACATTTGTATTTTTAAAACTATGTAGGAGTTGCCAATTTGAGCAGGGAAAACTGATTAATTTAGGCCATAAGAAAACTCTGAACTGCTATGGGAAAAAGTTGTACTACATTTGCAACAATACAGAATATGGAGGGGGTCTTCTGTTACATCGAAAATGGATTGTAATCTTTATGGTGAATGAAGGTAAATTGTTAATTTTTCTAACAAATCTCTTTTGTAGTACATGTGTAGATATAATCATGTTTGAAAGACCATCCCCAGGTTTATAGCAATATTGCAAATAGGGAATATGAAGTTTTCATTAAAAAATGTACAAAGTACAAACTTTGGGTATATTTGTATCATGATTCCTCTAAATACTTTAAAGAAGAATCTGTGAAAATGCTAAATAAATAATAAATTAATAAACCAGTTCGTAATTACGATTTGCGCATGTGCAGATAATCTATAACGGGTACAAATGACCTCTATACGCTTTCACACCCTGATGTGCGCACCAGTATGATTTTATGTGTCAAACTAGTAGCGCGTCCACCAAAACAGAAGCACGATCGTGTACAAATTGGGGTCATTTAGGGGTCATTTGTACCATGCACTAATTACGAACTGGCTTGTTAAGACACAAATGACAGTTGTAAAATCACTTAAACCCGTTGACTACTGAATTCTCTCCTTCCTATAGACTTTATAGTACAGAGACCACCATGTTCCCATAGTCAAGGGGTTAATAATAAATATATCGGGCCAAGGATTGACCCCTGGGGCACTCCACATCTTATTGGTTGCAATGAAGATATAGATCTTAAAACAATAATCTCCAATCATATTTATAAATGACTTTAAAATACACAGAAAGCAAGTCAAAATATTTCATTTTTGTCAAGATTCAAGCAGTAATATAACAAATGTATATTTTGAAGTTCATTTTTCTAAAAGAGTGTCAAACCATCTGAGCCAGAATATTATACAGATATTGACTGACTTGAGGGTCAATATAACATTTGAGTTCCTCGAGGGGAGTTATATTTTTGTCGAGGGATATTATATTTTTCCGAAGCGCGTAGCGCTGAGGAAAAATATAGTATCCCAAGACAAAAATATGACTACCCAAGAGAAATGAAATGTTATGTTGTTCCCGAAGGAGAAAGTCAATATCTGTTATATTACAATGACCTAGGCCTATATAGATACGAAAAAAAATTGTGCAGACTATCAGATGTTAAAAAATCCGAAAAAAGATCAACTCCAACTGTAAAATAGTTCCCAACTGGAAGAAATTCCACGCTAAAATTCCAACTCCATAAAGTTTGAATGTAACACAAAAATGCTGAATAAGCCTAGTCTCTGTCTAGATTTAGTCATAGGCCTAGTAAAAAGTTAGAGATTAATTGTAAAAATTGACTGTACAATTGTAAAAATTGTACTGTCGCTTCTTGTCTAGGGCCATCTTGTTGGATACAACATTTATTTGGGGTGATGACTGAGATTGTAATGATGCATCTTCTGGCACTGGCACGAGAGCTGCACTACTAGGTCCTGGACCAGGTCCTGGACTAGTTGAGCTAGCGGTGTGAATGCGAGGAGTGGACGGTGCTGTAGATGGGCAAGCTGTTGGACCATCACTCATTGATGAAAGGCATCTGCTCATGCGTCTTTTCTTAGCTTCATCGACGTAAGAATAGTGTTTGATACTACTTTCAGATTTGTGTCCGGATACGGACATTATGTGTCTTGCTCATAGGTCTTGCTTCAAATCCACTCGCATCCAGAACATGGATAGAAGTTGCGCGCAGGCAGTGGTTTGTGTAAACCTTCGATGTATGCGCTTCAAGGGATATTTTTTTCATCTTTTCCCCTAAAGTATTCTTTCCAACAGGAGAGTTGTCATACCACACTTGTTGATCACTTTCCACATTCATCTTTGGACGCTGGAAAAGGTCATCACACAGTGGATTCAGATGGGAAACATAGGTTTCAAATGTCTTTACAGGACAGTCAGGCTTATGGGTTTCATACATCCTTCCTTGTTGACTGCGGGAGTCGTCGAGTGATTCCCCACGATGATTCTTGGCCAATTTGTCACTGGCGAGGTAAACATATTTCTCATTTGTTGAATCTGTCACAACTAGTCTGTTTTGGAAAAACTGCGCAAGTTTTCTCTCCCTCGATTGCACAAATGCATCATAATGTCCATAAAAACTTTGTTTTGAAGTCCTTCGGGGGTGTTAACATCAGTTGCTGTTGATGACTTGATTTTCAAATAATCTTCTCGCGTAATTGGTTCTTTATGATCAACTGACCCTTTACCCTCCTTCTTAAGCTTGACTAGTACAGCGTGAAACATTTCATTTGCCCCTTTGAACTCGGCGTCACTTACGATGTCAAAACCGAACTCTTGAAGTGTCTCTGCAATCCATATCGTAGTGTTATCATCGAGCGCTTGCTATACAATTCACCATTCGATCTCCGAACCTCGGCATAAAATGATCGAAGAAACTTACTCAGTTCATCTGCTGTAATTGTTTCTGGAATTTGGACTCCTTTGTGTTCACTATAAGCCTTCAACACATTCTCTGCTACATTAATGACCTTTTTAGTTGAACGAGCATCTTTTTGATCAATGATTTCGTCCAGTTCTTCCTCACCCAGTGAAGCGAATCGATTTGCCGAAGCAGCCATTTTGATGAACAGAAATTTTTGTTTCCAAAATTTCGCGCTGCTGCGCTGCGCTGCGCTGGATGGGGCCTGGCGCGGCCTGCGCGATCGCACATACACGTGACGTCATACCTACGGATATAACGGCATTATGGGCATTATATTCCGAGGTATGACGTATTTTACGTCATATCTCGGAATATAAATCTTGTCTTCCTTCTTAGGATAGTCACGTGATAGCATTTTGACCAATGACGCATAAGTATCTATATAGGTCATGTAATATTTGTATATACTGCCAGTATAATTAAAGCTAGAGTACAATTTCATGTGTAGACAGTACACTGAAAAGAGATATCTTACTTATAGCCTATCAGCACTATGTTGGAGTTTAAATTATGAGACTGCTAACAGAGTTTTAAAGGTAACCAAATTTTTACTGGAAATAATTACAAATCTGGGCCGTTTCATAAAACTTGTTACTAGCGAGCTTTCCATTTCTGCACCGAACAACTTTTACAACGAGCCACCAGAGCCTGGATACGAAGTGCTGATTCGAGGACAACGGCAAAACCAGGGTGCACGCGTCCTCGATTCGCCTAGTGGATGAGGGAGATGACATGACACATGCACAGAGATTAAAAATGTGGTTATCTCGGACCAGTCGACTATGTCGATGTGCAAATCGAAAGCTTGCTATTAATAGCAAGTCACAGTGACTGTTAAAAGATACTGACGTCATAGCATTTGATTTGCTGAGAGCAAATTTGTCATAGATCTGTTGCAATTGTTACTGACAACAAGTTGTATGAAACGGAGCCATTATATTAAGACAGGAAGGAACAATTACAGTAGATGAAATCATAGCATTCTACTCCACCTTCAAGGAAAATATTGCAAAATACTACTCTTACTAAAACCTAAAAAAATGAAAAATAATACAGAACAAAAATGGAGATACATTGTAATTCCCCCAAAGAACTACATGTAGTGTCTCTTCACAACTATATCCAGTTTTAAATGCAGTTTAATTTTTCCAACCACTTTCTATTCAATTTCAGGGCCCTGTTTCACAAAACTTGTTATAAATAGCTAATTTGTAAGCTACTGAAATCAATGAATTTGATTGGCTTAGAGCAAAATTGTCATAGTTTTGGTATCGTTTGTTATCAGTTTTATGAAACAGGCCCCAGATGTCAAAGTCAAGCAGCCCTCTACAGCCTTCACCTTTAAGCCATACCATATGGCGTATTGTGCCCAGGTGTGGCAGAGTACCTTTCCAAATGGGGGGGGGGGGGGGCACCAGTAACATAGGGGCACCTCCAAGAGGTGAATATGAAGCGCAAAAGAAGGGACCATTAATTTGTGACATTGGTATTACCATACAAGTATCATGTTCTTCGATTTAATTGTGGTTGTGGAAACTGCTTCGGCTTCCCCAATTAGCAAATTGTGTGTAATGGGTAGTTGAAAAAGAGGGGGGTGGGGAACTCTTATTGTGCCATAAACAGCTGTTTATATTAAAGTGGCTATCATTATCATCATCAATCTTCTGAGTCTTGATTATGCTTTTATTGTGCCATAAACAGCTGTTTATATTAAAGTAGCTATCATGATTATCAATCTTCTGGGTCTTCATGCTTTTTAATAGAGTAATTCTGATGCATATATATGATAATAGGAGCTGGGGTACTGTACATTGTAGGTCGATCTACTTGTATGTATGATGGAGAAAGTATGTGTGTAGCCTGCGCACCTACATGTAGGATTTGACATGAAATTCAACAAGAATTTTCTTTTACATTCCTCCAATGTTTAATATTAATGCAATCATTTTGAGACTCGTAAATGAAATATCTGAAACAAGACTTTTTCTGAACATTTTTTACTCCATTTTGCATGAAAATTTAGGAACTAGGATTCATACAATTAATAATCATAATATTGAATAGATTTTCTTTCATGGGACACAATGGTATATCGCATTCGCTTTGAAAATATTTCACTCATCGTGCCGACTCGTGAAATATGATCCCTAATCACAGCTCGTGCAATATACATGTACCCTTACTATTGTCTACGGCGGACCGTTGAATATTAATGAGTCAGAAAGAAGAGGATCTTGGGTATTTGATTCCAGTTCATCGTGACTTGGCCATGAACCAGAATAGCCTGGTGGTTACTAGTCGCTGCCCGGCAAGTAGTAGATGACAGGTTCAAATCCCGCTTTTCATTACATATCGAGCATACGATCTTTAACACTGGGAGTAATGCCTAAAAATTTCTTTACAAATTTTAAAAAATTCCTCCCATTAAGCTTCTTCATTTACTATCCCACTCAAAACCATTGAATATTATATAAATATTGACCTTAAAAATATTTTGTGCATGTTAGTGCCCACCTGTGATTCACAAAATAAACAACTTGAGTGCTTATAGAGGAACATGAAATTTTATATTCAATAAACATGTTATTCATTATGGGCTTCAATGAGCCCTAACATGAAAATGGTTGAGTGACCCCATTATTGCGCAAGACGAAAAACACATGAAACAGAAGCAGGGCCAGAAGAGGTGACATAAGGGACCATATATTTCAGTTCTATACCCCTTTTTATTTAGCTATTAATAAAAAGTACAATAGTGGATACAAATTTGGGAAAGAAAACAAAATACAACTGTACAATACATGTTTATCAGAATGAGTCAAGTATGTTTAAAGGGAACTGTTGAAGGTGGTGGAAAATGTTATTTCTGATTGTTCCAGTTTTTCGATGCACAAATATTGGAAAATGTTTTCCACTTGAGGATACATTCTGGATTTTGGAATAATACGTTTACATTTGTCAGTTATTGAGCAGTTCTAGAAAATAGTGAATTCATACAAATTCCAAAATTTTCAGCTCATTTTATATCATTTCTATCAATAATTGTAAGTTACAGGACTCTTATTACTCATCAGACCCCTTTTGTTTCTTGTTCTTTATGTCATGTACACTCTAAAAGCTAATTGTGTTAAATAACCAATTCAAAGGGCCGAGGAGTGACCACTTTTTCAAAACGGTAGATTAACACATTTAACATGCTGGATTCAGCCTTTTAAGTGTTGCATCCAGCATGTCAAAAGTGTTAATATACCATTTTGAAAAAGTGGTCACTCCTCGGCCCTTTTAAATGGTGATTTAACACTTCAGCTTTTAAAGTGTATCATCTTGGGAAATGATTGATACACTGATAAATGTTAATGTGAATACTACACAAGAAATAAGATACAGTTTTGTGCATGACACATCACTGTAATTGACTATAATTGCAACCATACACAAAGTGTACTTTATATTCAATGAATATTAGCATGGCTACACCCTTTGTGCATTTGAGTGTGTGTTTAGCTTTTGTGCTCATGAAATAAAAGCAATTGATATTCTCCTCTCTGTTTAAAGAACCATGCACTATGGAAACATTAATGTAAGATTCATAAACAGGGCTTGACAATGACGACAACAGGCACTGGGATCGATACATGGCCCCCCAGTTCCTACCTCCAGACCCTCCAAGTTTCACAATCACAAACATAATGCAATATAATGTGGTTCTTTATGCCCAGTTTTATGTTATCCTTTATTTTCTTCATACTCCTAAACCCTAAACCAATAGAATGTAAGATAAAGCTTCTTTTTTTAACCCTTTTGAGACAATTGACCACATTTTGTGGATTATAGCTCAATAACTTTCGATTCAGAGCTCTAAAAAATATACCAGATGCATGAGTCGAAAAAGCACAAATTTCTGCACACACTATGTCCTTTTTGTTGCAAGACCATATTGCGTTTGATGCCAGGAGTTTTAAAATCGAGATTAAGCCATAGAATCCTTAAATTGGCAACACATTGAGAGGTTCAAAATCATTGTTTTTTTAATCACAATTGGCCATTTTTCAACTTGACAAAATTTGTAGCCCTGTATATTGTTTTCAAAGACATTACACCTTATTAGAACCACGTAGCTCTAAAAGAAAAATATTATTGTTGCCAATTTGAAGAAAGAAATGTGCTCAATTTAGCCTTCAAATAATTCCTGTCCTGAAAGGGTTAAAGGATCACTTTATAAATACATTCCATCTGTATACATTTTTCTTTTTTTTTAGGTGATTGGTGCCCTTCATACATGTTAATTGACAGATCATTGTCAACATGTAATAACAAGGACGCCATGCAATGGATGAGTGAGGTGTTCATCCAGCCTTTTCAGTTCATTCAGTTATGGACACCAGGGTCCCGTTTCATAAACTTGTTATCAGTAACAACGGCCACATTTCTATGACAAATTTGCTCTCAGCCAATCAGATGCAAGGATTTCAGTAGTTTATAACAGTCATTGTAACTTGTTCTTGATAACAGTTATGAAACAGCTAGGGCCCTAGACATTCACATGGATCTACAGTGGGGTATTTCACAGTCATTCCCCATTATCATGACCGCATTGTTGAGGTCATGTCAAAGTCAAAGTTAAAGATGTCAATTAATGTATGTACCGGTTAAAAAAGCCTAGTGCAATAAACGCACAGCTATATAATTGATATTTGATAATTTATTCATGGTCCACACATGTTGAAACTTGCTTTCCACCAGCACTCCACAGAAAAGGATAATACATGTACATGTACAATAAAAGTACAACACATTTCAATACAAATAATCATTCACATTAAATGTCATGCATAATTGTTGGAATTAAAATTGTTAAGCCCAAGGCTAATCCCCCACAGGGTATGTGTGGGTATGTATGGGTGAGGGCATGACTATTTGTTACACGGCAACTACCATACGGTACTTGTTATCTTCAAACTTTACTCATTTATTTCATACCATCTTTCATGTCTATTCAAGGACATAACCTGTTGATTTTATTTTCATATTCATAACTTTCAAAGCTTTCAAATCCGATTATAATTGGGCTTTAATTATTCTGCAACATTTGTGTTTAATATACATCCTTCTCCCTTATGGTTACAAATTTCTAATTATGTTCCACTTTTTCATTGCCTAATTGTAATAAAAACAGAGTTTCAAAGAATCAAACTTATCAAATATTAAAGAGAAGATTGAGATCTGCATGGGAAAGGAGAACAATAATTTGTGAGCTATCTCATCATTCTCTATATGTCAGCTTGGAAGATTATCATAGTACAATGTAGAAATGTCTCCTGAAAAGGATCGATCTTCAAATGCCCTCATATTCAAACTATTACGCGAAACAGCTGAAACGTTTGGGCCGAACTTTCATGCAAAATGTATTCTTTTTGGTAGTTCCTTGCATACATATTTCTGGATTCACCAAAATGAGAATAAATTGACTCACTCCTGCTGAGGGTCACGTGCACTGCACACAGAAATATGTATGCAAGGAACTACCAAAAAGAATACATTCTCTTTAATATTTGATAAGTTTGATTCTTTGAAACTCTGTTTTTATTACAATTAGGCAATGAAAAAGTGGAACGTAATTAGAAATTTGTAACCATAAGGGAGAAGGATGTATATCAAATCCAAATGTTGCAGTATAACTGGAAATGTGCATTCCTCGTGCCGCGCAATGCGAAATGTATCCCCCGGCGCTGGCAGCGATTTGAAGGAGGGACAAAGACCCTCCCCCATCCCCTCCCTCAAACAAAAGGATGGTGTAGAAATTGCCGCCAGTGGCCCGGAATATTGTCAACACCAGGAGCAGCATTACCAAAACGATTTGTGTAGATTAGAGTATAATGCATTTTTATAGAAAATTCGGAAGAAATATGACCTCAGAGCGCACATAAGACATCCACTAAAATATGACCTTTGATCCTATGAAAGACGGAACACTAGAGGCAGCATCACCAAAAACTGTAGAGGTGTAATCTATAATGGACCTACATACAAAATTTGAATGAAATCCGTCAAGAAATGCAGAAGTAAGAGTGCACAAAAGGGACAAATGAGCTTTGACCCTATAAAGGACGGAACAATGAGGGCAGCATCACCAAACAGTAAAGATGTGTAGATTATACCAAGATACATCTCCATACAAAATTTGAAAGAAATCCATCAAGAAATGTGGCCTGCAGAGTGAACTCACGCCATCCCTTGAAGTATGACCTTTGACCCTATAAAAGACGGGACACTGGTGGCAGCATCACCAAACACTATAGGTTCTTAAATTACACCAAGAGACACCTTCATGTAAAATTTGAACAAAATCCGTTGAGAAATGTGACCGCCAGAGCGCACACAAGAGTACACACAAGACATCTATCAAAATATGACCTTTGACCCTATAAAAGACGGAACACTGGGGGCAGCATCACCAAAATCTATAGGGTTCCAGATTTTACCAAGAGACACCTTCATACAAAATTTGAACAAAATCCGTTGAGAAATGTGACCGCTAGAGCGCACACAAACTTTCCCCAAAAATATGGCCTTTTACCCTATAAAAGACGGAACACTGGGGGCAGCATCACCAGAAACTATAGGGGTCCAGATTTTACCAAGATACACGTCCATAGGAAGTCTGAAAGAAATTCGTCGAGAAATGTGACCGCTAGAGCGCACACAAGAATGTGACGCGGCGGCGGCGGCGAAACGCTGCTGAATCCAAAGTATCCTCCGGCATACTGCCGGGGGATACAATTAAAGCCCAATTATAATCGGATTTGAAAGCTTTGAAAGTTATGAATATGAAAATAAAATCAACAGGTAATATGTACTTGAATAGGCATGAAAGATGGTATGAAATTGATGTGAACCGGTTCTTTGTTTCAAAATATCTTTGAATTGAATAAAATTGAATTGAATTGAATCAGCAGTCCAAAAACAGAAATTTGATTCCCCATTGTTACATGTACATAGATCTGTTCTGCTTTCTTAAATTTTGAGTGAATCACTATATTTGTTACATGTTGATTTGATGTGTCACTGGCAATTTCTATGCTGTTTGTCACACTAAATCCCCCTCAACACAAACAAACAAACAAACAAACAAACAAACAAGAATAGCACTTTGATGACTATTCCAGACCTGCCAACCCTGAAACCCAAGAAATACACTGTAGGGACAAATGACAAGGCAGAGGCTGAAAATAGCCGGGACATTTCTGAGGTTCCTATATATTACTACAGACAGATTTTTGCAAATATAGGGACATGGTGGTACTAGAAGTGGCTCTTTCTTTTACTACATATGGAGTGGACAGTGTTGGTGCACTGTAAAGTGAAGAATCGTAATTGAATCCAATGACCGGGGTAATAATCCTGCGAACACTTTGGTCAGTTTCTTGTAACAACGCCCTATATAAAAACAGTTATCATGAGGCAGTTTCTTTCACGATGTAATCGCATGACCAGGGGATTGTTTCACAAAGAGTTAAGTTTGACTTAAAGTCATGCGTAAGTGCCAGTGCGCATACAGTATTAAACGTTGAATCTCATTGGTATATTACCCAATAGCGCGCAGCCCCTGAGCATGATCTGACCAATGCGGTGATGTGTCATATACCACACACAACTAGGAATTTAAGTGCGACTGTTAGTCAAACTTAACTCTTTATGAAAAACCTCCCAGAACTCAACTTAAGCTTTAATTAGTACATCATCTGGATACCCAGGATGACATACTAAGCATGATTCACTTGATGACTGACCCCCTGACACCATTCCACATCGCCCTTGAGTCAGTCATCAAGGACATATGGTAAACTCACTCTACACCTTAATAATCTTTCATAGGGTTTCTACACATTAAAAAACAAGAGCACCAGGGGGCACGACGCTCACCTGAGGTGGATCAATTCACATCTGGTGCATGTTCTCTCTAGCACCACCAGGAGATATGTTAGAAATTGAAACAACTAGGAGGATGTACATGTACATGAGATGATGTTAGAAATTAACATAATCCCCCCCCCACCCCATGGTCTAAGGATGATTCCCACCAAGTGTGGTTGATCATACAACAAATCATGCAAAGAATGTACATTTCCCCTCCTGCATATTAACCTCGCCCTCGCAGGACCCCTATGGGGCCACCCTGAGAATGTCATGAACAACCTGTTTATTCATCTTCAAGATGTATATAACACACAAAATATCTAGATAAACTTCTGGATCTGGAGAAGAAGAATGTTTGAAATTTAAATAGCTTTTACACTTGGGGGCCCTCCCCCTGGGGGCCACATGTACATGTACCATTTTAGCAACTTTGGATCCCCTACCCCTAAGGATGATTCCTACCAAGTTTGGTTGAATTCCGATCATGTGTTTTGGAGAAGATCAGAATGTACATTTTGCCTGGCAGCGCCCCCCCCCCCCCCCCTCCAGTATGTTACCCCCACAGGGCCCCTATAGGGCCACTCAGAGAAATTTCATGAACAACATTCATTCTTCATCTATAGAGGTATCTCCATACACAATAGCAAGTCTGAGCTATGCCTGGTTCTGGAGAAGAAGATGTTTGAAATTTACATAGCTTTTACAATTGGGGGCCCTCCCCCTGGGCCCCCCTGGGGGCCACATGTACCATTTTAGCAACTTTGGGTCCCCTACCCCTAAGGATGATTCCTACCAAGTTTGGTTGAATTTCGATCATGTGTTTTGGAGAAGAAGATCAGAATGTACATTTTGCCCGGCAGCGCCCCCCCCCCCCCCCTCCAGTATGTTACCCCCACAGGGCCCCTATAGGGCCACTCAGAGAAATTTCATGAACAACATTCATTCTTCATCTATAGAGGTATCTCCATACACAATACCAAGTCTGAGCTATGCCTGGTTCTGGAGAAGAAGATGTTTGAAATTTACATAGCTTTTACAATTGGGGCCCTCCCCCTGTGCCCCCCTGGGGGCCACATGTACCATTTTAGCAACTTTGGGTCCCCTACCCCTAAGGATGATTCCTACCAAGTTTGGTTGAATTCCGATCATGGGTTTTGGAGAAGAAGATGAAAATGTAAAAAGTTAACGGACGACGTACGACGGACAAATTTCCATCGCAATACATGTAGCTCACTCAAGCCTTAGGCTCGGGTGAGCTAAAAAAAAATCCATGACTTTTGTCTTGGAAATTTCCCTCCCTGGTTCAACCTGTTTGAGATGTGCTGAGAAGTAGCTGAAATATTCTGGCCGAACATTCATGCAATGTGTATGTGCATTCCAATATACAGTACCCATTCTGAGTGCAACTTGCATGTGCTCTGAAGATTGCGTCAATTTCTTATTATTTTGATGATTCCAAAACCTCACAGTATACACCAATTCTTATGAAGACATGATCAACCTTTCCCAATTGCTTTAAGACAGACTCTTTCACAATATAATCGCATGACCAGAACTCAACTTTATCAAAGGGATATTGGAATGAAATTTGGAATGAAAATCCCACATTTATGTTTTTTGTTCATCTTTGACACATACAGGTCTATTCATTCACTATTGGATACAGTTTGCACCCCCAAGTCGAATTCAATGTTTCATCGTTCAATTTATTGATAGAAGAAAGACATGAAGCTTCAAGCCAGTTTCTTTCAAGTTAGGGCCTCCTGACTGACCCTCAGCTGACCATCTGGTCGACCATTTCCCTGAGCCACACACTAGAGTGACAAATCTTAATAACCTGTTGCAATGCAATTTCCTTCTTAATTTCCTGCATGAATTACTCACACCATGTGAGATTTCATGTTTAACATGTAACAATTATTTGTGAGCTCAATTAGTACATCAATCTTGTTGGGATCTGCTAATCTTAATTCTTGGCATTTAAGTATGGCTAGAGTGCCCAAGTCTGCGCAGTGCCCATGTCTGCGCACACGCATAACTGCGCAATTCTAATAAAACCAAACACGCAACGAACATAAACTTTTCATCTTTATCATAGCGATAGGTATTCATGCAAAAAACAAGTCAAAATAATGAAAAAATGTCTTATTTCAGACATTTTATTCACAATCCTCAAAATGTTGTCTTTCACGTCAAAACTCCCAAACTGCGTGTAAAATGAATGAATGCGCAGACACGGGCACCACTGTTTTTTCAATGTTGAAATGACACGGCCACCGTTTCTTGTGAAAATGGCATTGTTCTTGCTCTAATTTTGATAAGATTTTTTGCAAACTTACTCTTTAGATTATCAGGAATAATATAAAATAAAGCTTTAGAGGAATATTACAGAAATTCTTGTTCATTTCCAGGTCAAAACCTTTAATAATAGGTGCGCAGACATAGGGCTCCCCATCATACATGCCAATGCATTCTGTTCATGTTTGCACCCTGTACTTACAAGTAATTTCTAATTTTACTATATGCTATGTAAACTACCCATAAACAAGCCCCCTCCCCGTCAACACCTTATTCTAACTACTGGAGAGCATAATGAGAGTGATTTATTATCATCAGGATCCACTGATTCAAGTAAATCAACAGGTTGGTCTATAGGTGCGTTTATACCTTCTTTGCAAAGGCGGAATTAGCGTTTTGAAACGCTCATCTAAAACGCAGTTCACGAGGTACTGTTTATACTTCTGGTTTCGCAAACCTCACTGCACATGCTGGCCCGAATTCACAAAGGAGGTTTGCCTTAAACCATGGTTTAAACCCCCTCCTGGGGATTTTAAGCGTACGTGCACACGGAATCCTATCCAATTATATATTTTCTTTGAGCGCGTGCATGGGCAATTTGCGTTTTATTTTCAGTACGCTTACCGAGGTTTAAACCATGGTTTAGGTTTAAACCTCCTTTGTGAATTCGGGCCGCTATGTTTATAAGACATCATATAAACGCGATTACAAATGATTGCACGTTTATGCTTCCCCAGACTCTGTATTTTTTTAGAAACACCGATTCAAAACGCACCTTTTAGTGAGTTTTACATCAGTGTTTTAAATCGGCGATTATACGAAAATAACTGGACGTAACCGTGTTTTGAACTAAACAGGGAACAAGAGGCTCATTCCGGCCTGAAAAATGGGAGCATAAATGCACCCAAAAAGATATTCAGGTTTTTATGGTCACTTCAGGTAGACAGATTTTTACCTTTTCCCGTGAATGTGAAACTATGCACTTGATGGTATAGATGTATTGTCCATACATGTAGCGGTAAAGAAACTAATTAATGACAATGTTATTTACTTTAATAGCAAGTGCGCAAGTGTTAAAGAGAAGGTAGAGTTCTGGAAAATGTGAAAAATACTTTGTGAGCTTTCTCATCCATTTTAGGTGAGTTTGGAAGAACATCATAGAAGAAATGTCCCCTGAAAAGAATTGCTCCTCAAATGCCACATGTGCATGCAGTCCCATATACCCATTTCTGTGTGCAGTTCATGTGCTTTTCAGCGAGACTGGGTCAATTTCTTATACTTTCTCATTCTGTCACCCCTCGTAAGAGGGAAAATGCTGTCTTAAAGGGATACACCACCAGGCGGCCGTGGGGAAAGTCAGGATTGTGTAAGCCCCATTCACTCGTACACAAAGTTTGTGCGTTGAACGCATCCGTTGGACTACTTGGATTACATTTTGAACTGCATAAAGTCGACCGAATCTCGCACGAGAGCTCGAGCTCCGGCAGAACTAGCCTTTTGACAAGGCCCTCGTGACTTGGCTATTTTTCTCGGCAAGTAAGCTAGTAGTGGCTGCATAACAAGACTAGCCGCCCAGCCCGGTGAATGCGCGATCGAGCGACGTGAGTCGCGAGGGCCTTTTAGAACCTGGCCTGTATTTCTTATGCTATCCTTTGTTCCTAGCGAGGATCTGCTACCTTTAATATATAGGTAGGAGCCAAACAGCGAACGTATCTTCGCATGACGTCAGCATAAATTTGGTATGCAAATTCGCCTTCATCTCGAGCTAGCTCGCTCGGCACCCGGCGCCGCGGCCCGTGCAAGCTACATCAATCATGAACGAATCACATGGAAAGCAAGCCCCGCAGATACCGTTGTGATTGGTCGATAATCCTCGGTGTAGGCGTGTTAGCATACGAATGTCAACTCGTGAATAATTCATATCGGACGATGGAAACCCAGGTTCCAAAAGGCCTCGCGGCTAAAGTCGCTCGATCGCGCGTTCACCCGGGCCGTGTTGATTATTTTTGTCGCCGGCTAGTCTCATCTCAGGCACAGCATGACGAGGAAAATAGCCAAGTCACGAGGCCTTGTCAAAAGGCTAAGGCGGAGCGTGCATGTTGCGCGGCGAAAAGTCTGTCCGGAGTTAGAGTCCCACGGGGGAACGGCATGATCAGGTAACGATCACGGTGCCCTCTCGCGCCATAAAAACGTCCACAATCTGCGGTTGAGTATCCTCCCTTTAAATAAACAACGATGATGATGATGAAATAAAAACGTTTCTTGAACCTCAAAAGAGGGAATCAATAGAATGAATCAATCATAACAACTTACCATATTCTATGCCATCATATCTGGCCATATTAGACGCTACTTCCACTGTGTTAAGAACAGAGTAGACTGCTATTGAATACTGTGTGTGAGGGAGGGAGATTGGGCTCACTTTAGCCCCTGCATTTTCAAATACATTGGCAGCATTAGACCAGGCCACTAGAACATCTTCACTCAGGCCTGGAGCATGGTACTCCTAAAATGGAATATAAAAGAAGAAATGAAAATAGTTTCAAACATGGATTTTGTCATAGTACTGCATTTATTCAATTACAATAAAAACCCGATTTCAGCTAAAAGCTGCTTTTCAGCAACGGTCATGAAAAAAAGTTCAAACATAACAACACATGAATGAAAATGATATACCGGTACAAAGAAGTCGCAGATATTGTTAACAAAAAATTCAAAGAAATTATTTATTTTGATATGTAACAACAAGGAGTTGAAAAACAGTTAACTTTGCATAAGTCGAAACTGTTGGGACCACAAAAAAAAATAGTCTGAAAATTCGACAAAATATCGACAAAATTTGAAATATAAATAACACAACTTTTGCATAGTTTGGTAAAAAAAAATGATTTGACTTAGTAAAATTTCAAGTTAGGTGACTTTGAGTTAAGCAGAATTAACTGTATCTACTCTTAGCTGACTGTTAAATGGTTTCGCATTATGTAACTCTTTATCTGAGTTTTTGTTGTTGATTTGACAACTTTTATCAACAGCAGAGGTGTCATGTGTTAGTACAGAGAATAAATGCACTACCCATCAAACAACAATTATAACTACAGTTTGAAGAAGTGGCTGATATAAGATTTTGGATATAAAGTGAAAGTACAATCAAGTGTATAATTTGCTGGGCAATCGCCACATGCTTGTCAGAATACATAATGTACATGTATGTACTATTTTCATGCAATACAATGCATAGTAGCTTGAATAAAATATTGTTTCAAGAGAGAAAGAGAGAGAGAGAAGGGGGGAGACAGAGACTAGGAAAAGAACGAGGCAGGTACAAAGTTTTTTAGAGAGAGAGAGAGAGAGAGAGGGGGTGAGAGGGGAGGGGTGGGGAAGAGAGAGAGAGGGAGATGGGGTGAGAGGGGGGATAGTTTGAGACAGAGTCGGAGATTAATAGGCAGAGAGAAAAATAAGAAAAGATAGAGGAAGAGAGAGAGAGCAAGAGAGAGTGAGAGAACAAGAGAGAGTGAGAGAACGAGAGAGTGATAGAGAGAGTGACTGAGAGAGGGTGAGAGAGAGAGTGAGAGAATGAGAGAGAGTGAGAGAGTGAGAGAGAGAGAGATAGAGAGAGAGAGCGAGAGAATGAGAAAGAAAATATAGAATTGGCAGACAAAGATAAAGACAAAAAGCAAGACAGAATACCGGTATCTGTAGAAAACTGTCAAAGAAACAAATGGCAGGGCAAGAAACTGTTTTGCAGAAAAAAAAGCCTGAGATGTCATTCTTTACTGCCAGGGTAATAACTCCCAAGCACTTTGCATTCCTCCAAACTGACATAAAAAAAAAGGAACGGAAATGCTCACAAATTATTGTTTACCCGTTCCAAAATCAGTAAACATCCCTCAAAAGATGAAAAAATGCCCCTCCTGTGCCTGAAAAGGTGACCCTCCTTGGGCGGGAATTTGCCGTATTATTATTTAGAATTTACATTTTTTCCCAGTACATGGAGTTATATCCTTGAGCATGGCATTTTATCTACATTGCCCCTCTTCAGCATCATTGCGGGTGGCATAGCAGACGTGCGCCTGTAAAATAGCCTCCGGGAATGCTCCCAAGTGGAGTGGAGAATGTGCACTACACTGTAGGAGTGCAGAATTGTAAATTAATACAATGACCTGGGTAACTAGAAATGTCCATTGACGCGCAATGCGAATACATCCCCCGACACTGGCAGCGATTCGAAGGAGGGACAAAGAACCCCCTCCCCTCCCTCAAACAAAAGGATGGCTTAGAGATTGCCACCAGTGGCCCGGACTATTGTCAACACAAGGAACAGCATTACCAAAACAATGTGTGTAGATTAGTGTATAATGCATCTCTAGAAAATTCGAAAGAAATCTGTCAAGAAATGTGACCTGCAAAGCGCACACAAGATATCCACTAAAACATGACCTTTGACCCTATAAAAGACAGAACACTGGGGGCAGCATCACCAAAAACTGTAGGGGTCTAGAGTAATCTATGATGGACCCCCATACAAACAGAAATCAGTCGACAAATGTGTCCTCCAGAATGCATGCAAGAAAGCAACCAAAATATGACATTTGACCCTATAAAAAGTGGATTACTGGGGGCAGCATCAGCAAACACTAGAGATGTGTAGATTTTTCTAAGACACACCTCCATACAAAATTTGAAAGAAATCCGTCAAAAAATGTGGCAGTTAGAGCGCACAAAAGACATATGACCTTTGACCCTATAAAGGATGGAACAATGAGGGCAGCATTATCAAAAAGTATAGATTTGTAGAATGTACCAAGATACATCTCCATACAAAATTTGAAAGAAATCCATCATGAAATGTGGCCTGCAGAGTGCACTCACGCCATCCTCCGAAGTACTGTATGACCTTTGACCCTATAAAAGACGGGACACTGGTGGCAGTATCACCAAAAACTCTAGGTTTTTCGATTACACCAAGAGACACCTTCAAGCAAAATTTGAACGAAATCCGTTGAGAAATGTGACTGCCAGAGCGCACACAAGAGTGCACACAAGACATCTATCAAAATATGACCTTTGACCCTATAAAAGACGGAACACTGGAAGCAGCACCACCAAAATCTAGAGGGTTCTAGATTATACCAAGAGACACCTTAATGCAAAATTTGAACAAAATCTGTTGAGAAATGTGACCGCTAGAGCGCACAAAAACTATCCACAAAAATATGGCCTTCACTGGGGGCAGCATCAACAGAAATCATAGGTGTCTAGACTTTACCAAGATACACCTCCATACAAAGTTTGTGTGTACATTTTCAATGCAAAAAGACAAACACTTATCGACCCATTCGGGATATTGTCAGCACTGCGCATGCGTGGTTTGCATGACAAACGCCATCTGTTGGCGAAATTGCGTATTTGGGGTAGCGAGAATTGGATTCACTTCAATTCAGTTTATCAGCATGAGATAATACAAACCCAAAGTCCAAGGACAATTTGTTTACATTTTAGACTCTATCATACCAAATTTCTTTTTCATCAATATTTCAATTGGATTCACTTCAATTCAGTTTATTAGCATGTGATAATACCAACCCAAAGTCCAAGGACAATTTGTTTACATTTTAGACTCTATCATACCAAATTTCTTTTTCATCAATATTTCAATTGGATTCACTTCAATTCAGTTTATTAGCATGTGATAATACCAACCCATAGTCTAAGGACAATTTGTTACATTTTATAGAAAAGAAAGAAATTCCTTTGACACCCACTGTTTTGAGTGGGTTTCGGGTTAGAATCAGAAAACAACAGAAAGAAATGGAAAAGGGGAAGTTTAAGTTTTAAAAAGTGTGATGTCATAACAAACATGCGATAAACAATTTCACTTTTGAAAGGAAGAATCATCGATTGTAGAATTTAGAATTTGTAGAATTTTATTGACTCTTTGAACCCCTTTCGGGGTATGAGAGTACAAACATAAAAGTATAAATAACAATACATGACTTTTGAATGCAATTATTTTACAAAGATAATGACATAATGATACAATGTACAAACAAAAGTTCTATAAAAACAATGTACATGTGTAGAATATAACCAACTAATAAACGCAATGTATGCATAGATAGTGTACAGTGATGTAATATGTAAGAACAATACAGTCTATTTACAAGCTACAATGTAAACAAAACAGGCCGTTTCACTATCCTACCGCTACGAGTACGTATGGGTCCAACTCTAGTTGTACTACCAGAAAATCCTGAGGTATTTTCTTTTTCTGTTTTTTGAGAAAATTGCAACATAATAAGGCGTGTAAATCTAGCTAAATTCTTCAACTGAGAAGTGTTCCTAGTATCAAATAGTTCTGTCATGTGCAAAGCACTCGAAAGCCTGGTCCTATATGTAAAAAACTTTTTTGGCAAATATAAACGTCTCTCCTTTTCAAAAAAAGGACAAACAAAAATATAGTGAAATTCATCACCTATATCAGTATTTAGGCAGAGAGGGCACTGCATGTCACTATGTGGTGTGTTCGCATCAAATCGTCCCTTGTTTACAGGTAGTTTATGAGATCTACACCGAAACTTACAAAGAGTAAAAGCATCAGTTTTATTTAGGGTGAGTAAATAACTTTCAAATACATGGTTGTCTTTAAATAATCTATAATTTGTGCAAATGCGATTTGACCAAACTACATCTCTCCATTCCTGAGAAAAAATATCATTCAGTCTCAATTTTAACAAAGAATTAATATTCAAACCCAATCCACTATTTTGACCTAGCCATATATTGGATAGGCCAGTTTGATTGAATGTATCTTCAATAAACTTTAACCATGAGGAATTAAAGTCTGAGTGTTCATTTCTATGAATGGCAGAAATAAATTTCAAAAAGACATATGAATATTTACTATCTTTACCCCTCAAAATTCTTGACCAAAAATTGACTAGTCGACGCTTCACCTGATTCAAAATCGATTGCAGGCACGGGTAGGTATGTTGACTGTTAGAAATCTAACAGAAGTGTTGAAGAGGTGTCGTAGTCGAGCGGTTTGATCACTTGACTGGGGAAGCTAAGGTCTTGGGTTCTTAAGGTCTCCAGCCAGGGGAGCGTTTCATCAAGCGTTTTGTCATCTGATTGGCTGAGAGCAAATATGTCAGTAAAAATCACTGACAAAATGCTTGATGAAATGCTCCCCTGGTGTTAAATGGGTACCGGTACCCGAAAGGATGAAACTGTCATTGTTGCTGGAATAACATACAGCCATGGAAAAAATTATTAGACCAAGCTTCTGTAATAAGGGTACTATATAGTATACAAACAAATATTATAAAAATGATTTGTCTTTGTAGTTCATTGAATGAATACCAAATTACAACAATTGTACCTTGTTATTTGATATTTTATTTCCTTCTTACCACAAAGATAACACTATCAGAAACCATTCTTGGGGCCTGTAACATAAAGATCTTACGATCAATTGTAACTCTTCAGTACATAGTTTGCCATAGACTTACAATTGATATCAATCGTAAGATTGATTGTATCTCTTTATGTTACAGGCCCCAAGGTCTAATAATTTTTTCCATGGCTGTATGCATGCCTGCAAAATGGTTGCCAAGCTTGAATGCTCCCAAGCGGAGTGGAGGAGAATGTGCACTATGAGTGTAGAATCACAATTGAATCCAATGACTGGGTTAATATTACACTGTAAAGCGCTTTGATCAGTTACTCGATATGAAAGGCGCTAAAGTATATTGTTATTATTATAGCAGGCCAATAAACCATCAAAATTTCGAATATTTCAGTCATCGGCAGTATTGTTATCAAAGGGCAATCCAACTTTTGCAAAGTAATTTGATTTGTGTGAACGCAGAAATATGAATGGGGAAATCAGACAAGCAATAAGATTTTTCAAAAGTTTTTAATCACTGTACATATCGGTACAGTCACTGTGATGTAGCAACGGTCAACTTTCCCATTCGCTCCAACACACAAAATGACTAAAAAGTCAATTTTTCCAAATGCATAACCCAGTAGGATTTTTATGTTTTATTTGAAGGACCTGTAACAATATGCTTTCTACAATATCTCTTGACTACTGCCCCGAGGGAAAAGGCGCTCAAGAGAGAACTGGAATTTAATGATATTATGGTGTACGACAAATGGGAGAGTTGACTGTGAATACTCCACAATCGATTATTAACCAAATTGCCAATTTGATATTCGCATAGATGTAGTGATCTCATTTTTCAAAAAATTTTTCCTATTCTCTGACAGATTTCTTTCAGATTTTCACCATCCTATTTCTCTTATTTTTGTCCTTTCACACAGAGGTTGGATTGTCTTTTAAAAAGAAGGTCCAGACAATTTCTGAAACACTATTGATGTTCTTTGAAAAAAGAATACTATATTGTCAGTGGTTTGAAAGAGACTACTAATATCAATTTTTTTCACAGAAAAGAATGGATCAAATTTTCACTTTCATGATTACAACCCATATGATATGCCATCAGAATGCAGATGTCACATTGAATTGTAGAAAAAAAAGAAGAAGAGTAATTCTGTCATTTGGAACCACTAAATGGAGATGGAAATGTATTCCAGTTGAACTGACAATAGTGGGAGAGACAATTATAACACAGTTTGGCAAGTTTGGAATGACGAATGAATGGTGTTGGAGCAGCACCACCATCAAGCTCAAAGAGAAGTTTAAGTTCTGGGAAAGGTGAAAAATAATTTGTGAGCATTCTCATTCCTTTACGTCAGTTTGGAAGAACATTATAGTAGAAATGTCCCCTGAAAAAAGATTGCTCTTCAGATGCCCTAATATATGAAATATGACGAGAAAAAGCTGTAGTGTTCAGGGCTAACATTCATGCCAATACGTGTGTGCAGTCCCATATACCCATTTCTGTGTGCAGTACATGTGCCTTTCAGCGAGATTGGGTCAATATACATGTACATGTACTTATCACTTTGAGGATTTCAACACCTCATACAGTACACACCAATTCTTATGTAGACATGATCAACCTTTCCAAATTACTTTGAGACAGTTTCTTTCACAATGTAATCGCATGACCAGAACTTAACTTTATCTTTATTATTTATTTTCATTTCTACCCACAATTTTGTACGCATAATATCTCCAAAACGGCTTATTCAAATGTACTCAATGGAGATATGGTTGTTGTCTCTGGACAAAATTTTCTTCAACGTACATGTAGTCAATGCATCGTGACGTCATCTAGGCGCCATTTTGTAAAATTCTGACATAGATTTTCCAAAGCGATGTCTTCCTAGCACATACAGCTGTATCCTGCAAAGTACTCTAATTCAAGGGATCTACCTACAGATATCAATCTATATTTGTGACCCTCCACCACAAAACGACCAATAAGTCGGATATAAGTGGGAGTTCTAGAGTAAACAGCTGAAAAAGGTTCTTGGGGGTGAAAATATTTATTTTAAGTTTTTGGTATTTTCTGAAAGTATAGATATTAATCTACCATCTGACAACATTTCGGAGTAAAATACCATATTGAAATATGTGTTTACACTCATTCAAAATGACCATTTTTTCATGGACATTCAAACTTTGTGAGTCAGCTTGCTGGGATCGTACTTCACATCGCTTTTCTGGTATAACTCAAAAACTTTGCAGTGTCTGATATTCAAAATCTACAGAAGGAAAGAAATATATCCATTCTAAAGGTATGGAAAGTTTCAACCCAATCTAGTAAGTACTTCACAGCGTAGGCTTTGGAGTTTTGACTCAACCTTTTGTGTGACAAACAATAGGGCACAGATTAGGTGCTCTTTAAATGGTCACTCTTCTAATAGAGCCCGTTTTCTCTATTGTTTCGGTCATTAGCCTGTTTGACACTCAGACATTCTCATTGCAGTTTATAAGGGTTTGCTTTATACATGACAAGTTGTATATCATTTTAGAGCTTAGAATATAAGCTTCCAAACTGTGCTGAAATTAAAAAAAAACAAAATTTCTGACTTATTGGTCGTTTTGTGGTGGAGGGTCACATTTGATATACATGTACAGTGTAACCAGTATATAAAGACAACTCAAGGGAGACAAAAAACTTGGTCTTTATGACAGATGGCCTTTATGTACAGGTTCCTTTAATACACATTTCAATGAGAAACATTCAAGGGAAACAAAAATGATGGTCTTTTTAGACAGGTGGCCTTTCTATTCCGGTGGTTGCTAAAGCAGATTTGACAGTAGCAGTCTTGACAGTGGCATAGCATGGGACAAACTAATAAGGGGGCACTGGCATCATGGCAGTGGGGACCTGGTCTTTACTAGGAGGACGAAATGTGAATTTGCAAAGCCATCGATTAGGAGGAGGATACGAGAGAGCTCCTACTATCTTGTTTTTCACATTTCCAATCTTTTTCCCCTCTCTATAATTCTCTCTTTTTCTTTTATCACCTGGTCAGGCAGGGCTACACACTGACTGGGGTCCAGCACACATGGAACCCATTGTTAAAATGTTGAGAGGGGCCGAGTACACAGGGATGCCAAATACTTTATCCAGTATCCCCCTTCCCCCCAAAGAAAATAAATGTTTAAAATGTTTAATAGTGCGGATTCCTGGGTAATGTGAAAGGTTTAACATGAATACTCGTAAAATATACCTACATGTATATGGAGCCCTTTCACATTAAAACTTGGCAAGTCCTATGAACAGGATTTAAAAGGTGAGTTCTGACCATGTGATTCATCGTGAAAGAAACTGTCTCCAAGCAAATGGGAAAGGGTGGTGATATATGACATAAAAATTGGTGTGTGCTGTAAGGTTTTGTAATCACCAAAATGAGAAGAAATTGACCCAATCCTGCTGAGTGTGATATGCAATGCACACAGAAATGTGTATATGGGACTGCACACACATTTGGCCCAAATATTTCAGCTGTTTCTTGTAATATTTTGAATGTGAAGGCACTTGAAGAGTACTTTTTTCAGGGGGACGTTTCCACTATGATAATCTTCCAAACTGAAACAAAGAGAATAAGAAAGTATGAGAAATTATCACAATTATTTTTTAACCTTTCCCAGAATTCCACCTTTTAACATGAATACTCACTTGAGGTATACCTATATGAAGCCCTTTCACATCAATCTCATCTGGCAAGGTAAAAGATGTGAACGGATCAGTGACTGTGGTAGAGTCCATCGGATCATGACCTGCAATTGCACCTGTTAATACAAGGAAGAACAAGAAGCACCAAAAATATATCAGTTTTTCAACACACCATTGCATGATATAGAATTTTCAGCACATAAGCATCTCATCACATAAGCATCTCATCATTCTAGGTTTCCGTTTGTCCTCCGCTATTATCATTTTATTTTATTGGACATGTCTATTGCACAGGAATGACAAGTGAATAAGTGATGAACGATTATCAAGCTCTGATTGCATGTTCTCAGCATACTTTGCTTCACAATGCTGGTTTCATACACTAGAATGTAAATAACGGATTAACAAGCAAACTTAAAACGCAACAAAAGTGCGCGCATGTAATCCCTGTGCTAAAATGACAATTAAACTACGCGATTTCATTGCGTTTTAAGTTTGCACGCACCAGAGGTACGCGTACGCGCAGCTCAGCCGTGCTTTAGATCCTTTTTAGCATGCGTTAGTACTTTTGTTTTGCACGGTCACGTGGTGTTATTTGACCAATCAGCATGGCTACATTCTTGAACCTGTTTTATAAAATGTATATAACGGATTAACAAGCATTGTAATGGTTTGGACATGGATTACCGATCCACATAATCTGCGCATATATAACATTAACATGCCCCCCCCCCCCTGCCATGGCAAAATTTCTATATGGACAATTTCTGCAATTTCTGTGATCTCCTTAAATTACTTCACTATAATATGCCCAGTGCCTGTGGTAAAGTAAGGCTTAACACACGGATGCCTCCTTCAAGAAACATCAACGTAAGCAAGAAAGGAAGATCAACCTGCAATATAGTTTACTGGATCGCAATCACTGAATCAATGTCCTTTACGTTGAGACTGCCCAGCTCAATTGATGAAACAAAGTTCTGCCCTGTAGAATCTCCACATAAAAAAAAAACCAATCAGTAATCAAGAAACCTAGGTCTTGTGCCATCATTACCAGATTTGAAATATACTGGCAGCATCACATTACCTAATAGAGTGGCTGTATCATCGACAGTCTTGGTGAAGATTCCAGGGACATCTAAGGAATTGACCAGAGATATCAAACCATGTCTTGAGCATAGACCATAGGTAGGCTTGAGACCAACTACTCCACAGAAGGATGCTGGAAGCCGTACAGATCCTCCGGTATCAGACCCAAGAGCTCTGATGAAAAGAACGATAATTCATCAATTACATTTATAGTACAGTGGAAACTCGCTATAAAGATTTCTGATGATTCCTGATATATAACAAGGTAATTTTGCTTGTCCCAGGTCTTTATGGAGACTCCTGATATAACAAGCTAATTTTCATGGTCCCAAGGTCCTTGTGACAGTGAGTGTCCACTGTATATTGAAGTAACCTTATAATATGTTTAGTGTTCAATGATATTAGTGGCAATAAGCCAGTTCGTAATTACCATGTGCGCATGTGCAGATAAAAGTCATTATTACCAAGTACAATTGACCTTTAAACGCTATCATTTCGTACGTACCACGATGTGCGCACAAGTATGATTTTACATGTTAAACAAGTAGCGCTTCCATCAAAACAGATGAGCACACACGTACAAATTGGGGTCATTTTAGGGCCATTTGTACCTTGTAATAATTATGAATTGGCTTATTGAAATGGTTTACTCCTTCCTTCAAGGTCTCTATTTTCTTCCTGAGCTATTAAACAGCTGACTAGATCAGCTTTTCTTCATCAAAATGGCAACACAGGTGTTTTCTTTTACTGCTACCTTTTCCTAATAAAAAGTCAAGTATTGGAAGAGAGTAAAAACTGACAGAAACAATGTCAAAAAGTTAAAAAAATACCAATTTGCATGAGAAAAAAATAGTTTTTAACTTTTTAAAGTGTTAACAATTTCAGGATTTTTATGGTTATTGTCCTTTAAAAAATTTCTAGCATCTATTGCCAATTGGAAGATGAACAAAAATGGATACAGTGTGCGCATATATCCATGCACTTTCTGATCATGTATCTGGAGTAGAAACCAACAGATAAAAAGTGGCAAAAAGAAAAATAATATGAGAAAGAGGGATCAACTTACGCCATACATGACCCACTTGCTACAGCGACACCACTTCCTCCCGAGCTCCCTCCACTTACGAACCAATCTGAGTCTCCAACAGGAGGAACATCATTGTCTGAACTACAATGGCTTCCAGCACTCTGAGATTTCTGTTTGTGTAGCCTATGGAAGGGGTACCTCCATATATTGCGTGTTGGTCCAAATAAGCTCTCTGTGGTTCCACTCCTTCAGAGTTAAAGTCAAACATAAACATGGTCAGGAAACAGGGAGTCATTTTCTGAGTACAGCAACCTTTTAAAGTGTACCAATCACCCAAAATAATAATTTGTGTACTGCTAGAAAGTATAAAATCAACCTCAAAGAACTTTATCTCGCATTCTATAGGTCAACAGTTTAGGAGCGTCAAGTAAGGTACTCGAACGGAACCGAACTCCGAGTTGGGTGGCGAGCGTGTACGTGTGCATCGAGCAGTCTATTCATGAGTCGCTTTTATGCTTCTAGAGTGTAACTAAACTTGCAATATCTCTTTATAGAAGTTATATTCTCAGCCCATATTTAGAATATAGTATAATAACATGGAACCTCTTACATACAGAGCAAAATATTTTTTTGTGATTGGTACACTTTAAGTGGTCAACAACTTAATTACTAGGGATAGGCTATGCCGATGTGATCACACTTTGAAACACTTGAGTGCAAAAAAGTTGACTGACCAAAAATTACTTCTGTAATTATAAAACCCATTGGTAATGTACATTAAATGAGTTAAAATTCTGAGATGCATTGAAGAGATGACTCCAGTTACAGTACCTAGCAATGTGATTTTTTCCCCTCTCAATTATCTCAGCTAATGCAGCTCTGCATTCATATGTGAATACATATCTGAACAAATCGTTTGCTTCAAAATATAGCACAACACGTTTGTTTTAAGAAAAGATTATATAATATAGGGTATCTGCGAAAGTTCCTCAATCAGATATTTATTGCCAAATCTCAGCTATATGTTAATAAATCATCATTCACAAATCATAACATAGAAAGGCAAAATATTCAGCCTTTCAATACATGAAAGATATTCTTAGTTATTAATGTAGTGTACGAGCCAATGAATAGCCATAGGTTTTTTTGAATTTTTGTCAGGTTTTGTCCCTTATATTCATAAAGATTTGCCCTTTAGGTAATGCACATTAACCTTTTGACTACTGAATTCTCTCATCCCCATACACTTAACACAGGGACCCGTGGGCAATGGTTTAATACAGTGAAACCTGTCTATAAAGACCACTCAAGGGAGACAAGAAAAGCGGTCTTCATGAGCAGGTGGTCTTTATGTACAGGTTCATTTAATACACATATCAATGGGAAATGCTTTTCAAGGGAAACAAAATTGTGGTCTTTATAGACAGGTGGTCTTTCTATACAGGTGGTCGCTAAAGCAGGTTTGACTGTATCATGATAATCTTAAATAGTACATCTTTTGTGCACCTTACCCCATAGCAAACTCATCTAAGTTGGTTTTTCCCATCATGATAGCATCCTCATCCTGGAGTCTCTCTACTACTGTAGCTGTGAATGGCGGCTTGTAATCTGTAGAGATTGGTATGGTCTAAAATTAGAAATTTTATTCCTGCAAGTTCAAAAGTAATTTCGCTGCTCTGCTCTATGCATTATGCCAGTGGGGAGAAAATACACAGGAGAAGCAAGATTTAGCTCTGAAAAGCATGAAAAGAACTATAGAATGCCAAAAAATATCTCTTGTACAAAATGGAAATGCAATAAATAAGAATCACTGCAAGAAAATCTGACTTTACAATAGCAAATCTAAGGAGACCTGAGATCAACAGTATTTTTCACTTTTTTCTTCACGAATATCATCCCACAAATTTGTTGCTTAGTCTTCTTCTGACAAAAAAGAAGATTACAAATTCTTGACAATGAAATGAGGTAGTGTTATGAGGTAACTGTTCCTAGTGGTCAAAGGGGATGTCTAGGGTGTATTTAACCCATTGCCTACAGGAATGGGATGGTCTGTGTGATAGCCTATAGGAATTAGAAAATTCAGTAGTCAATGGGTTAATTGATGGGTCTTTCTTCTTGAACCATACTGATCTGAACCTCTATCTACAGAGTAACATGCATTTTTCTTAATCAACATTTCCTTTCAGACTTGATGCATAAAATGATTTTGGTCTCTGCATAACTTTCATTTTATGTGTAAAGCTTAGCTGTATATTATTGTTGTTGTAAAGATTAGAACTTACTCCCAAGCATCTTTGATGCACACGTTGTTCTAAGCCCTGCCGTGCTGTAGTTGTCTTTGACTGCTATGGGGATCCCAGCTATAGATCCTATCGATGCACCTGCATATCGAAAAAACAAAACTATTCTCTAGAAATCCATCAATGAAGACAGGTATAAATTTGTATAATTAATTCTGCTTAGGATTATTAGTGCACCTAACAATTTTGTGAAATCAAAATATGAATCTTAATAAACAGTAACATTTTCATAAGATGTAAACGTGCTCACATGTGCAAGAGAAACATATATATATTCATGTATATGCTACACATATACTCTAACCAATCAGGTAAATATGAAGGATAAACAAATTAATAGTCTAAAATCTATTTCATATATATTAGTCTAAACATACATGTATCTTCAGATGGGTAAATGTTTAGCATCATTTACACATGCAACAAAATAGGCCTACCATTATATGATTTGCATTATCCTCTATTGAGTGAATATATTTATCAGCAACAGGGTAAATTACATGAAATTAGCTCGACAAATTTTTTTAATATCATACCCAATCCTTTCATGTGTTAATACTTTTGAACTACTGTATGTTGTGTTTGAAAAAGATATTTGCTAAAAATAATGTTACAGATTAATAAACTTTCTCTGCATCTTAAAAGGTGGCTACAAAATGTGTACAGGAATTTCACTTAAGATGCAACGATGGTTAAAAATTAGGATTCTAAAAAAAGAGTCATCTTCATAAGATCTAAACATGGTCACATGTGGGATAATGAAATAAATAATTTACATTTATATTTGGGATGAATCTATTTTAATTCATAATGGTAATAAAGAAATGACAAAGTAGTCAATCTTCATAAGATGTAGACATACTGATTAAAATCATGACTTGTCTCTTAAACTTGGACTTTAAATTCAATGTATTCCATTTCTTTAGGTCATATAGAGCAGTAAACATTTGTTTAAAATATGATCTACAATAAGTCTGCTTGACATATTGTCAAAAAATGTAGAAAATAATTTAACAAATCGGTGTCATAATTGAGTTTAAATGTTACAGTGACCATAGGATTTGGAGATATCATCTGTTATTCTTGAACCCTTTCAAGACAATTGACCACATTTTGTGGTTTGCTTCAATAACTTTTCACAGCTCTAAAAAATATACCACATATCTGAGAAGAAAGAGTACAAAATTCTGCACACACTATGTCCATTTCTGGGGCATTCCATATTGCATTTGATGCCAGGTTTTAAAAAATGAGAATAAGCTTTACATTCTTTAATTTGTCAATACACTGAGAGGTTTTAAATCAAAATTGGCAATTTTTTCAACTTTTCGACAAAATTTGTAACCATACATATTATTTAGTAGCACTAAAAGAAAAATATTATTGTTGCCAATTTAAAGAACAAAATGGGATCAATTTAGCCCTTAATAATTCCTGTCCTGAAAACTCTTTTTCAAACTTGTTTATGATTGCTTCCATCGTTATTCCATTTTTATGACACACTGTACCTTTATCTATCTTTTCTTTGACTTTCTTTGCATCCTCCAATCCATCATCATGCTCACTAAAAGAAAATATTATTGTTGCCAATTTGAAGAACAAAATGTGATCAATTTAGCCCTGAAATAATTCCTGTCCTGAAAACTGTTTATCAAACTTGTTTATGATTGGTTCATTCCATTTTTATGACACACTGTACCTTTATCTATCTTTTCTTGGACTTTCTTTGCATCTTCCAATGCATCATCAAACCGCTCTGTAACAACAGCATTCAGCTCCCTGCAAAGCCTTGCCCTCTCCATGCATCTTGAACACAGCTCAGTGGCAGAAAGACGGCCATCCCGCAACTGACGAACAACCTGCAAAGTGCAAAGGGAACATGGTAAAAGGATAAAATCTTTTAGATCAAGGCTACCTCACGTGTAAACTCACACTTTAAACAGGGCGTTTATTTTCTTAAAGGGCAAATCCACTCTGATATTTAGGTGATTAAAAAAGAAAAAAACAGAAAAATGACAGAAACAGATTAATGAAAGTTTGAGCAATATTCAAAAAGAAATAAGAAATTTTAGAAGTTGTAAGCAATCAGACACAAATTGGCAACTCAGCTCTGTGACATATCTTTTGAGGTCCTCTCCCATTTGCTCTGTAGGCCTATTGAAAATTTCCTAAATTTTGTTCTCAGTTGTTGAAGGAATAGATTTGCTTCATACAGGGGTTGTGTAAAAATAACATGTGATGGCGCTGCGTTGACCCCCTGGCATTTTTATTTTCCGTGCCACAGCGAGGTCAGAAACCCTGTTTTGAAGACTTTGAAAGAGACTACAAGTATAAGACTTTCTCAAAGTTTCACCTTATTTTTAATTCAGCAAAAGAAAATTTACTAATATACCCCTGCCGAGATACGAACTCTGGATCTCTTCATTAGAGCATACTAACGATCCAATAGCACCACACAGAAGAGCTGCTCAATGCGTGGGTTTGCTACTTTATTAAATCCCTATAATTTGTTTTTCATGAACATTCATGCCGACCAGTCTTGACGGAATAAACCGTATTGTCACTTCACTTCCATAGACTTTGGCCTTGCTATTGTATGGAAAAAAAAAAAGCGACCCGCTGGCGTTGCTTGTGTGTTCGCGCCTACACCACGAATAGTGGTCATATGGACCACTACGATATATGAATGCAAAAAATAGTTACTAAAGGTATGGCGGGGAAATTAGATAAATATTTCAAATACTTCCTTTCAAATTCATGCAGCCCTTAAAAATCTCACTCCTACCTCAAATGGCTGTTAGGAAGATTTTTTGATATTTCCAGCAAAATCCAAAGTCAAAATCATGTCCAAAACCGAAGAAATCCCTGCAGATTTGTCTTGCGATCGCATGTTGTTTACATACCGCCGATGTCTTAGACTAAAATTGGCCAATAAATTTTTGTCCACAAAGAAACTCAGGATCGCAAGCGCACATCGATCTCTCCAATTGTGCGCACAGAAAATTGGGACTTTTCCGTGTAGATCTGCGCGATAGGGACCGAATTTTTAACGACAATATTTTTTTTGGGAGATGTCAGCGCCTGTGGCGACCAGGAAATGTACACAAAAAAGCTCATTTCGTGGGAATCGACAGTAAATTACGGATGTCATTTTTGGAATTATCTTTTCCAACATCGGTGAGTTGAAACTTGAATTTATTGACTTTCTTTATCTTGGTCTTGGTTATGTTGGGGTCGTTTTTTTTCTAAATTAAATGCCGATTTTGAGTGAATGTTGGTGACTTTTGACTTTGTGCAGTGGTGTTTGAATACGTTGAGGTGTATGACTGCCTAGATTCTACACACGAAGTATAGTCATGTATGTAGCTATGTCGTGTTCGCGCCCACTCATAGCTACATTCCTATACTTCGTGTGTATAATGTAGGCAGTCATACACCTCATCTTTTTAAAACACCACTGCACAAAAGTCACCAATATTCACTCAAAATCGGCATTTAATTTTCAAAAACCGACCCCAAAATATCCAAGAAATACAATAAATTCAACTCACCAATGTTGGAAAAGATATTTCCAAAATGAAATCCGTAATTTACTGTTGATTCTCGCGAAACGAGCTATCGGAGTCTTGTGTACATTTCCTGGTCGCCGCGGGCGCTGACATCTCCCCAAAAGAGTTTTGTCCTCAAAAATTCGGTCCCTATGGCGTACACGGAAAAGTTCCGATTTCCTGGGTGCGCGATCGTAAAGATCGATGTGCGCTTGCGATCCCGAGTTTCTTCGTGGACAAAAATTATATTGGCCGATTTTAGTCTAAGACATCGGCAGTTTGTAAACAACACGCGATCGCGAAACAAATCGGCGGGGATTTCTCCGGTTTTGGACAAGATTTTGACTTTGGATTTTGCTGAAAATATCAAAAGTTCTTCCTAACGGCCATTTGAGGTAGGAGTGAGATTTTTAAGGGCTGAATTTGAAAGCAAGTATTTAAAATATTTATCTTATTTTTCCCCCCATACCTTTAGTACATGCGACAGAAAATACAACTATTTTAATTACAGTAATGTACCCGTGAGTGTTCGCGCCCACCCTCCTCCAGCATCGCCCCTACCCTCCTCCAGCTAGCTTCGCCCCTCCTAGACCGAAATTTTCTGTCTCCAGTACGTTAGCCTCTTATTTGGGTAGGGTCAAGTAGTAGCCGACCCTACCCAAATAAGAGGCTAACAGTCAGACCGCAGGTCGTATGCAAATGAGCAAAAATCGCGCATTTTATTTCCAGTGCCCGAAATGGACTTTCTCCCTGCACCCAGCCGGCTGTATCGCATGGTCATCTTTAAAGTTATGCTCTTCAATAAATATTAATGCTGTGCTCATTAGACTTTCTGCAAAAATAAATGAATAGTTTACCAACACAGGGATATTTTGTTTTAGTCAGAATTTAAAAAATAAAATGTTTAAAATAACTGATGAAATAGTCATACAAAAGCCTTTTTTTCACAAGATTTCAAGTTGTTAAAAGACATATAAAAAGTATATGAGCCGCCATCAAGACACATATGTATGGAAGCGCTGGAATCTCATCTTTTTCATCGTTACATTCAAATCATCCATAAATTTATGACAGAGTCAGGATCCAGCAATATTCAGCCGCAGATCATCCGTTGTCAAGACCATGGTCAAGACCATAGAATCTTAGCCCTGTGATTGGCAAGCGAGCCATCCGTAACCAAGTGCGCTTTGAATGAAACATTGCGCAACCTGTTGCTTCATCCTTGCACAAACATGCGCATAGCTGTTGCCTGGCTGTGAGAAAACATCTTGCGTGGTGGTAACCAATCAGAATGCTGGAATTGACTTTTTTAAAGACAAAGTGTGTACATTGGTTACATATTGCTGGATCCTGACCCTGTCATGAAGTGCACATTAATGTTATTTCAATCTTTGGAAAGTACAGAAAATGCCCTTTACGCTCATGTCAAATTTGCCCTGGCTCACAATAAAACTATGGTAGATTTGGCCAGATTTATATTTCATTTAATTTCCATTTTTTGTCATAAAAGGAACACCATTTTATACCAATTTTGTCTTTTATTTTGAACACAATAAAAGCATGTCACAAATCTCTGATCCATGTCTGATCCCTCTTCTTTTATTTGATGTATAACTCATGACAATTGGTGAATGATAAGTAGTCTATTCTATTATTGCAAATGAGATGTTCCTGGCTGTTCTTGCTCATTATGTATTCATAGTCAGGCAGAATTGGAAATAAAATAGCGCGCTTTTAGGGGACCTGCGGATTGGCTGCTAACGTACTGGAGACAGAAAATTTCGGTCTAGGCCTACGCCCTCCCTTCCCGACATGCTTGCCAAAAGTTCCACACAGATAATAATAATGTGGGACTGAAAGAAACAAACTCCCTAAGACAAGCCATGTTTTTACCCGAATTTTCCTGAAAAAAGTTCATTATTCCTTTTAGATGAAAATGAAACAATGAAATTCTATAAATATGGGCTTCATATTTACCTCACGGATTGACAAACCAGCATTTTCCATAAACTTTTGGCCACTAAAATGAAGCTAATGGGCGTAGACTACATTTACCAGACGTTATAATAATTATGAACGCACTGCGTCCGTATTACATTTATTACATTTGAGTGAAGGATATCCCACTGAAATGCTGTTAATAAGTCTACGTGATGAAGTCGGTCGGCTAACATACACCATCTCGATGTTTAATATATGCACGTTGCCAATTTGAGAGATCCTGCAACTAATAATAGTATGTAAAGTGTTATGATACCCTGCCTCGAATGTGGAGTTACGGCGGGGGGGGGGGGGGGGGGGGGGGGGGGGGGGGGGGGGGGGGGGGGGGGGGAGATTTCAAAGAGAAGGGAGTTTTCATGTTAGTCCTGCATACCCTGGGGAGGGGTGGTACTTCCATATATTATATGCTATACAGGGGAAAGAAATATAAGAAAACTCACAGAAAAATGTGAAATCTCTGTTCAAAATCTGCGATACTAAACTATACTGCAAGCATCCAGACATACCGGTACTGTACGTGTCCAACACGAGCCTAACCCCCGGCCCCCCACTCACTATTATTTAGGGTACGCGTATGCTTGTTCCCTCCCTTTGAAAGCACCCCCCTATCTCAGGGCTGCCAAAATTTCTGAACCCCCCTATCGCGGGCTTTGCGCGGGCTTTTCCTGCCTTGGAGACCCCCCTAAATTCAGAACACTGCTCAATGTACCCCCTATCTCAGGTGAGCTCTCATTCCAACCCCATATCTCAGGACAGACACCAACCCCCCTCCCAAGTAAGCTGTCATTACAATCGAGGGAGGACTGGGTGGGACTGGGGGCCAGTGTTTCTACTTTTCAAAATGAAATAATCCTGGCTGAATGAGCTATCAAAACTATAGCAGGAATTTCAGGAATTTGATCCTGGGATTTGATCAATTTTTCAAGATATTTCATACCCCCCTTTTTTAATTTCTCAGGTGTCGAAGAGAGAGAGAGAGAGAGAGAGAAAGAAAAACACCCCCTTTTTTAATGAAATCTCCGGGTGAAAGATAAAAAACACCCCCTTTTTTACAATTCACGGGCCGGATTGTGTCGCCCAAAAAGTACCCCTTTACCGGAGATTTTGGGAACACGCATGCGGTCCCTTCGACCTCCGAGTGGGGGGCCGGGGCCTAGCCTCATCGTCTGTGCAGAGAAACCAGCTAAAATTTTACAGAAAAGATTTTATAGAAATAAAAGGCTCCAGTTTTTATGACAAATCCCTGAACATGGATCTACGTTTTGCGAGAAATCCCTAAACATATATGGTTACCCTTTTTCTTAAAATTTGCCCTAAGGATGGGTTAGGGGTTCAAGGTCTGGTACTCACACCCCTGTGAAAAAACATCTGAGTACTCCCCCCCCCCCAAAAAAAAAAAATATAAATAAATAAATAAATAATAATATAATAATAATAATAATAATATGATTATGATTTCAATTGAAGATGTTTCATTTTAATGTTTTATTATTGTATATATATAAATTGTACTTGTGTTTTTAATCAGATGTGGAAATAAACTTGAACTTGAACTTGAACTTGAACTTAAAATAAATAAATAAATAAATAAATGAAAATTAAAAAAAAAATAATAAAATAAAATAAATTAATAAATGAATAAAATAATAATAATAATCAATTTCCATTTTCTCTACAGAAAATGTTCAATCATACAATCCTTAATAATCACTGCTCATGAAACAAATCTACTCCTTCATCAAAGACTAAGAAAATGAAAATTTCTTAAATTGTCTATACTGATCGAGCAAATGGGAGAGGAGCGCTAGATATAAGTATAAACCATTACTAAAGCATATATAAAGCATTACTTTATTAATCCAGAATGTAATAAGCTTCAGTGGCGTATCCAGGGGGGGCGCAACAGGCGCGCGCCCCCCCTATTGGCCGTCGTAAAAAAAAAAAAATAGCAAAAAAAAAAAAAATCCTCATACTAATTGAAAATATTGTTCATTAAATAGGCTTCAAAATTGGTCACATATATAGAACTGCCAAGTAGTACGTTTTTAACGTATTAATACGTTTTTTTGGAGTAAAATACGTCCGTACGTTTTTCTGTGCGAAAATCCGTTTTTTGAAAATTCCGAGTATGGTTGTTCGAACTTACACTACGTACATACCCTACAACTACCTTATCTTGTCTATGTGCACTGTTTGTGCTAACATGTACAGTGTATACGAAGCATGGGTGTGAGAACAAACAGTGTACATTGACAAGATAACGTACTGTGCAGTGAATCCATGTTATGCATGATGGCAGTGCACGATTGTGCTATCGCGAGATATAGGAAATCACAGCCCCTAATAACCGGCATTTGTCCTCTGAGAACTGATTCTAAATTTTGCAAATGAGTCCAAATGGAATATCATCGCTATTTTTCATGATTCAGGTGAGAGATAATGTCTAATTTGTTGGTTAATCTGTTGAAATATTCTCTTGAAAAAATCCCTACTGGAAAGTGAATTCCAGCAGGGATTTTTTCAAGAGACTATGATCAAGGTACAAGGATACAGGTGCCAAGTCTTCCCCAGCACCAGCGGCCTAGATAATTGGTAGTGTGGTGGGTACAGTGCGTGCATATCGTGAATCGTTCTTCATGACCAGGCTTTTGTGGCTTGTTTTCTACTCTTCCCGCCCCCCCCCCCCCCCACTCAGTATTATTTAGGGTACGCGTATGCTTGTTCCCTCCCTTTGAAAGCACCCCCCTATCTCAGGGCTGCCAAAATTTCTGAACCCCCTATCGCGGGCTTTGCGCGGGCTTTCCTGCTTTGGAGACCCCCTTAAATTCAGAACACTGCTCAATGTACCCCCATATCTCAGGACAGACACCAGCCCCCTCCCAAGTAAGCTGTCATTACAATACCTTGGAAGAGATGGGGGCCAGTGTTTCTACTTTTCAAAATGAAATAATCCTGGCTGAATGAGCTATCAAAACTAGCAGGAATTTCAGGAATTTGATCCTGGGATTTGATCGATTTTTCAAGATATTTCATACCCCCCCCCCCCCTTTTTTTTTAATTTCTCAGGTGTCGAGAGAGAGAGAGAGAGAGAAAGAAAAACACCCCCTTTTTAATGAAATCTCCGTGTGAAAGATAAAAAACACCCTCTTTTTTTACAATTCACGGGCCGGATTGTGTCGCCCAAAAAATATACCCTTTACCGGAGATTTTGGGAACACACATGCGGTCCCTTCGACCTCCGAGTGGGGGGGGGGGGGGGGGGGGGGGGGGCGGGCCGGGCTACTCTTTAACTTTATGTTGGGGTGTTTGAATTTAGCTGTGGTTAACTACATACGATCAGGGAATTCCTGGAATGTTATAGAATGAAGATAAAGTAATTTTCCATGGAAAAAAAATTTAGTTCCTGGTTTTGAGTTTAGATCTTACTAGGCAACTGGGCAAGGTGAATTTGCATGTGGTGTGGTAAAAAGCAGATCAATTTTCTAAAATATTAAGTTAATCATGTCAATATTTCTTTATAATGTAACTGTAGATTAATGAATTTAGCCCTCTAAAGAACAAGAAAACGTACCAGCTTCAGGGGGCTTCGCTCCCTGAACCCTCAAAAGAGGCTTTGCCCCTCGACCCCATCAGGGGCCCTGAGCGGGCCCCTGTACCTCCGGCTTGGGTTTTCAGGATTTTTTTGAGCTGAAGGAAGCAAACATTCAAACCGAGTATGCAGCTCAGCAAAATGGAGCTGCTTCGAGACGAGACGAGTTCAGTGCTGTTGCAAACTGTGCGGGGCACAATTTTGACCAGTATTTTTTATTTTTTAATGCATTCACATGAAACGACTTTATGCAACTGAAGGCGTTCTTATTAAAGAAATGTACAGTAGTCGCATTAGCATTTTTAAGGAAAATAGCGACAAACATATAAAACCGGCAAAATATGTTTTTTCACCTAAAAATATGTTTTTTTCTACCTGAATAATATGTTTTTTGAAAGTGACAGGTTGGCAGCTCTGCATATAGCACTATTTTGCATCTCAGCCCTTCTTCAGAAGCAAAAATTTTCCAAAGACCCCTCCCCCATGACGGCGATCAATAATTCCTGGCGCCCCCCTATTAGGAAATCCTGGATACGCCCCTGAGCTTGTTCGGAAAAGCAGCCTGGAAAATATTGCTAAACTTAGAGTAGCCTTAATTGAAACTGATTGGAGTCAAGTTTTATCTGATGAGAATGTTGAAAGTGCTTTTGATAATTTCTGGGATAAGTTTTTGTTGTTGTACAATGAATGTATACCATTGTGTCAAAGTAGAGGTAAAAATCGTAGGAAAATTCCTAAAATGCCATGGATCACTAACTCACTATTAAGGTCAATTACTTAAAAAAAATATATATTATGAATATAAAATATCAGGATCGCAATCTACGTACAGGATGTATGCTGATTATAGAAATACTTTGACTTCTATTCTGCGCACAGCAAAGAAGAAATATTATTCTTACCAGTTTCATTCGACTGTGAATAATATTAGAAAGTTATATAGAGACACATGGAAAGTTATTAGAAATGTTTTCAAACCCACTCAGATATACATGACATTAGAATCAATGGTGAACTGATTGAAATAAAAGTGTCAATATCGATAAATTTATTGATTCTTTTTGTAATATTGGTCCCAACCTGTCAAGGGCAGTGCCTCACTGCGAGAAAATGTTTACTGATTATTTACGGGAATAAGTTTATTTTTATTCCCAACAAAAGAAGAACTTTTTAATGTCGTGAATTTCCTTTAAAAAAGGACAAGTCCAGGATATGATGGTATTTCAAACGATTTGATAAAGAATGTTATACTAGGGATTGTACAACCTCTTGTACATATTTTTAATTTATCAATGATTAATGGTATTGTCCCCGTGAATATGAAAATAGCAAAGGTGATACCTATTTTTAAGAAGGGTGACCCCCAATTATTGACTAATTATCGTCCAATTTCTCTTTTATCAACATTTTCCAAAATTCTTGAAAAACATATATGTCAGGACGGTGAAATTTTTTAATGCGAGTCAGATTTTTTCTAAATTCCAATTTGGTTTTCGTGAAAAGCACACAACAACTCATGCCATATTACACTTTATTGATAAAATTTCCACCGCATTGGATAACCGCATGCATACAATTGGTATTTTTCTGGATTACTACAAGGCATTCGACACTGTTGATCATATTATACAGAAGTTATCTCATTACGGAGTCAGAGGAAAAGCCTTGGACTGGTTCACAAGCTTAGCTAACAGGAGGCAGTTTGTCTCGCTGAATGATATACAAAGTCAGGATTACAAAATGTTACGTGTGGAGTTCCACAAGGATCACTTCTTGGTCCACTTTTATTTTTTATATATATTAATGATTTTCAATATAGCTCTGATGTATTTTCATTTATTTTATTTGCAGATGACTCAAATATTTTTTATCACACAAGAATCCTCGGGTCCTTTTACAAACAGTTAATATTGAACTAAGTAATATTATAAATTGGATTCATGCAAACAAACTATCATTAAATTTTCAGAAGACCAATTATATGCTTTTTAGTAATTCTGCTAAAATGTTACCTGGAAATGTTTTGTTTGGGGGAGTTTCAATAAAAGTATAAAAGTATAAATTCTACAAAATTTCTTGGTCTTTATATATTGATGACAAACTGAATTGGAAAATTCATGTGGATAACCTTTGTAAGCTCTTATCACGAAATACTGGTGTTATATGCAAACTGAAAACAGTTATTCCAAAAGAAATATTGTTTATCCTGTATACTATTCGACTTTAATTCTTCCATTATATTAATTATGTTATGTTAGCTGGGGGTAATGCTTCAAAATCGCAAAATGAAAAACTATTTTTGATCCAAAAGAGAGATTTAAGAATAATTTGTAATGACATTTTCGTGGTCACACTAATGCTCTCTTTTATCAACATAAAAGTCTAAAAGTGGAAGATATTTATTTTATGCAGTTAGGGTCTCTAATGTATGATTTTAATGCAGGTGACCTCCCACTAGCACTATATAGCCAAACGTTTTAAGAAAAATAGTGAAATTCATAGATATGCCACGAGACAGGCTTCAGGATTGCACTTACCCCGTGCAAGGAAACAATTTTACTCTCAACACGCTAGTATATACTGGACCCAGGTTTCGGAACTCGCTTGATCCAAGCATTAAACATGCTTTGAGTAAATCAGCTTTTTAACGAATTCTTAAGTTACATCTTTTGAAGAATTATTGTGTTGATTCGTGATGTATTTCAATTATGTTGATGTTAGTAATAAGTCCTGTATGATACATTACAAATGCATATACCTAATTCGTTCAAAAAATGTATTAATGTATTTTATTCTTGAAAGCCAGCTGTCTTCTTGTCACGTTTTTTGTCTTGTGTCTGTGTATGTCTTTTGTCGTCAGTGATGTAACCCATTGTTATATCTTTTTATTTTCCCTCCCCCCCCCATTTCATTCCTATCCTCGTCTTGTGATGTAAAAAAATCTCCCTTGCCCCCATTGTACATATAGTCACCCTTTTTATCCTTTTTTCGTATTGTGTATTCCTTGCTACCATTTTTTTGTTTTCTTCTCCTCGTTTGCCTTTCTCAAAATACTGTTATCCTTTGTTATCATTACACATGTACATGTACTCAGTCATATATTTATGTTTAATATACTTTGTAAAGCCTAGTGTAACTGTTGTTATTTAAACCATTGTTGAAAGAAAGTGTTAATGTTATTGTTGGAAGTGAGAGACAAACTTGAAACTTGAAACTTGATAAGTCACGAAATTGCCAACTTGTGTTGTTTGATTGATTACAATTTCAAAAATTCATAACTTCCTTATTTTTAGTAAACGAAGAAGCTTGACTGGGGAGGAATTTTTTAATTTGTAAACAAATCTTTCGGCATATTACTCCCAGTGTTAAAGATCGTATGCTCGATCTGTAATGAAAAACACAAGTCAGAAAAAATCGGAACCAGCGGGATTCGAACCTGTCATCTACTGCTTGCCGGGCAGCGACTTAAAGGGAGTGACAAGTCGCAATCTATGGGCGGTTTTACAGTTGGCTGCTCCTTTCTCTGGATCAAAGTTCAAAGCGACTTCAATTTATCGCGCGCAGCAATAAAAGTTCGCACATTGACCCAAAATTTGAGTAAACAAGATCGCGCGTTCTTTATATATTTCAGTATTTGAATCTCATTGGTTGGTTACGTATGTAGGGATTCGAGTTAACGATCACGCGAGGAATTCGGCAATAACATTCCTTCGGTAGGGCACGATTGGACCTGATTGTATCCGAATTTCCCCGAGTCAGGCCAACTGGTCAGGTCCATGGATTACGACTTGCCACTCCCTTTAACCACCAGGCTATTCTGGTTCACGGCCAAGTCACGACGAACTAGAATCAAATACCAAGATCCTCTTCTTTCTGACTCATTAATAACTTCCTTATTTTTCTTATCGGATTTTACTCAAACTTTCACTAGTCTGTTTCTATCATTTTTCTACTTTTACTCAAATCAACTTCATACCATGGTGCACTTTCCCAGGACAAGGCAGGGTATCATGATTGTAATGTTAGTTGTAACACTTGTATTGTAGGATCCCTCAAAATGGCAACGTGCCTAGATTGACTTGTGGATGATATTGCTACCTTCAGGTACCGGAGTGTTGGACATTTAGCGACGACGATTATAAATTTGCGACGAAGAAAACTGATCTGTAGACGCCAAGATGCCACGAATTCAGATTAAAGGTGGAGTTTGGAGGAACACTGAAGTAAGTATATTTTTCTCAGGTGTATTTTACCCACATTTTATTTAATTGGATACAAAACCAGATGGTACAGGAAGATGCGACGCGAGCAATACATCGTCGTGACTTGAGTGATGTCTGTGAGACTGTGTCTGTGAAGTGTGAATCAATGATGACTAGTGTGCTGTGTGGGTATGTAATGTGTATTTCAGGGTAGTGGAGAGAATGAACATGATGGAGGAGAAATAAAGTTTGATCAGTATCTATATTTGTTTATGTAAGACACTGTGTAGGTATGTGCAAATGCAACAGTACCGCGAGCGCCGAGTACGGCGAGAAGGCTTGTTCACATTCTGTTCGCAAGTGACATCGCCTCTGCATACATCCCAATTGAAAATCAGCTCTCTCGAGCGAGCGCAAATCGGCGCAACTTTCTCGAGGCCGTATTTGAGTAGCCCAGATTCTGCACTTTCGATACATGTAAGTTTCAATGTGGACATCCACCATCCAGAAATTGATATCATCGCTTGAAATTTTAGAAAAGTTTTGGCCGTTTTCATCATCGAATTTCATCAGTAAAATGAGTAAAATATTTATTAAAACAGTGAACATAACTTTTGTTAATTATCAAAGTATGAAATGATTCATTTTGACTAGATTCTAGACATGCGCCAGCTTTCAAATAGGTCACGCAGGAAACTCTTGCACAGCTCCAGGTACAACTATCCAAAGTCGACCTAGCCCATTTTATGGCTAATCGCATCGCTTAATTTCGGCAGGTAAGATAGAAATTTGTACTTACACTTTAAGAGAATTACTGTAACTATGTAGCAGGCTCTTTGATTTTACGATTTAACGATTGTTTCGATGAAAAAAATGGAATTTCCTCGCCGAGCTGATCTTTTCCCCGTACTGTACCGTCGATTCAAATGACTCGATCGCACTGTGTGTAATGTACCGTATATACGTCGCTGACTCGATCACACAGTGCGATCGAGTCATTTGAATCGACGGTACAGTACGGGGAAAAGATCGGCTCTGCGAGGAAATTCCATTTTTTTCATCGAAACAATCGTTAAATCGTAAAATGAAGGAGCCTGCTACATAGTTACAGTAATTTTCTTGAAGTGTAAGTACAAATTTCTATCTTACCTGCCGAAATTAAGCGATGCAATTAGCCATAAAATGGGCGAGGTCGACTTTGGATAGTTGTACCTGGAGTTAGGCCGCCGGGTGCGCCGGGCCAAGAGCTGGCACTCGGTCGATGATACCCCGCCAGTGGTCTGGCTTCTGACAGACCGCTGGACGTGGTGGGCGCGGCAGAGATGGCGCATCTGACACTGGTCAAATGTTTTTGTCGTGAATTATGATTTATGAATCAAACATATCGGATTATCCGCATTTCTATGAATTTGACTGTCATACTTTCTTTTCAAATATGATTATGTAATTCTTGGGGGAAAAATAAATTTCAACTTTCTCTTCAATCTGAATTCAATTGATTAAAAATCAAATTGATGAATATTTTTATTAATTATTGTATCCCCCGGCAGTATGCCGGAGGATACTTTGGATTCAGCAGCGTTTCGCCGCCGCCGCCGCCGCCGCCGCGTCACATTCTTGTGTGCGCTCTAGCGGTCACATTTCTCGACGAATTTTTTTCAAACTTCCTGTAGACGTGTATCTTGGTAAAATCTGGACCCCTATAGTTTCTGGTGATGCTGCCCCCAGTGTTCCGTCTTTTATAGGGTAAAAGGCCATATTTTTGGGGATAGTTTGTGTGCGCTCTAGCGGTCACATTTCTCAACGGATTTTGTTCAAATTGTGTATGAAGGTGTCTCTTGGTAAAATCTGGAACCCTATAGATTTTGGTGATGCTGCCCCCAGTGTTCCGTCTTTTATAGGGTCAAAGGTCATATTTTGATAGATGTCTTGTGTGTACTCTTGTGTGCGCTCTGGCGGTCACATTTCTCAACGGATTTCGTTCAAATTTTGCATGAAGGTGTCTCTTGGTGTAATTTAAAAACCTATAGTGTTTGGTGATGCTGCCACCAGTGTTCCGTCTTTTATAGGGTCAAAGGTCATACTTCAGGGCATGGCGTGAGTGCACTCTGCAGGCCACATTTCTCAACGGATTTTGTTCAAATTTTGTATGGAGATGTATCTTGGTATAATCTACACATGTTTAATTTTTGGTGATGCTGCCCTCATTGTTCCGTCCTTTATAGGGTCAAAGGTCATTTTTCCATTTCTTGCACTCTTACTTCTGCATTTCTCGACGGATTTCGTTCAAATTTTGCATGAAGGTGTCCCTTGGTGTAATCTAAAAATCTGTACTTTTTGGTGATGCTGCCACCAGTGTCCCGTCTTTTATAGGGTCAAAGGTCATACTTCAAGGGATGGCGTGAGTTCACTCTGCAGGCCACATTTCTTGATGGATTTCTTTCAAATTTTGTATGGAGATGTATCTTGGTATAATCTACACATCTTTACTGTTTGGTGATGCTGCCCTCATAGTTCCGTCCTTTATAGGGTCAAAGCTCATTTGTCCCTTTTGTGCACTCTTACTTCTGCATTTCTTGACGGATTTCATTCAAATTTTGTATGGAGATGTATCTTGGTATAATCTACACATATTTAATTTTTGGTGATGCTGCCCTCATTGTTCCGTCCTTTATAGGGTCAAAGCTCATTTGTCCCTTTTGTGCACTCTTACTTCTGCATTTCTTGACGGATTTTATTCAAATTTTGTATGGAGATGTATCTTGGTATAATCTACACATATTTAATTTTTGGTGATGCTGCCCTCATTGTTCCGTCCTTTATACGGTCAGAGGTCATTTTTCCATTTCTTGACGGATTTCGTTCAAATTTTGCATGAAGGTGTCTCTTGGTGTAATCTAAAAACCTATAGTATTTGGTGATGCTGCCACCAGTGTTCCGTCTTTTATAGGGTCAAAGGTCATACTTCAGGGCATGGCGTGAGTGCACTCTGCAGGCCACATTTCTTGATGGATTTCTTTCAAATTTTGTATGGAGATGTATCTTGGTATATCTCTCAACACATTTCTTTCAAATTTTATATGAAGATGTGTCTTAGTGAAACCTACACATCTAATTTCTACACCATCCTTTTGTTTGAGGGAGGGGATGGGGGAGGGTCTTTGTCCCTCCTTCAAATCCCTGCCAGTGCCGGGGGATACATTTAGCATTGCGCTGCCCCAGCAATGCACATTTCTAGTTCTAATTTAAAATTAATTTTTTTTTAAAAATTATTTTCAGCTTTTATTTTGTGTTTGTTAAATCATTATATTAAAAGGCACCCTGAATCAAACTCTATTTTAATGTGTTTTTTTATACATAATATTCTTCCTTTTCTACAAATACAATTGTAACAAATATTTTCCATATTTTGCATAACATAAGTTAATTAGCATAAATCAATATACTTACTGTTAAGAAAGTAACTAATTAGTAGCTGCTCCAGGCTCAATTTCAGCTTTCCATTGATACCTAGATCACTTCAAAAGTCTCAGAAATGGAGAAGTTATGCGTGTGTTTATAGTGTGCCATCAGTAGCCGATATTGGTCACACATTTTTTCATGCCCTCCATTGGTTTTACATTAAGACTGTGGCCGGAAATATGGTTGAAATGACAGGACTTAAATTATCATAACTTTTTAGTTACTTGACCAATTTGAAAGTTGTTAGTGTCATTGGTAAGGTCTCTTAAAGAGCTTTCCTATGATACTATTTGTATCAAGATGTATGCAGTTCAATTTTTTTTGTCACATAGCTACACTGTGCACAACTTTTGCCACATAAGAATCTTTTTATATGTAGTTTGTTGTTGCAAATTAACTCCAGGGAGCTCCGACCTAACAAACAATGCCTGACGGCGGATCTCCATCCAGAGTCCAGGACCAATTCAAGTTCAAGTTCAAGTTCAGTATGGCTAAAGTTCCAAAGTCTGCACACACGTGTAACTGCGCCATTCTGATAAAACAAAACATCCAACAAACACAAACATGACAAACTTTTCATCTTTCATGTGTCTTTATCATCAGATCATAGCGATATGTATTCATGCAAAAAACAAGTCAAAATATTTCGTGTCAAAACTCCCAAACTGCGTGTAAAATGAATGAGTGTGCAGACATGGGCACCAGTGTTTGTTTTTTCAGTGTTGAAATGACACGGCCGCTGTTTCTTCTAAAAAATGGCGTTGTTCTGGCTCGAATTTTGATGAGATTTTTTTGCAAACTTCCTCTTTAGAATATCAGGATTAATATAAGATTAAGCTTAGGAGGAATATTTAAGAAATTCTTGTTCATTTTCAGGTCAAAATCTTAGGTGGGCAGACAATGGGCTCCCCATCATACAAATCTAGGCCTATGTCTATTATACCAAGTCGGTATCTGCATTTGCATGATTTGTTTGGTTGCTTTTTTTTCAAAACGGAAAAAGGAAAGATAAAAATTTGTAGGATGGGGGGTTGCATTTCCGGACGCTTAACAAAGATTAGCCTGTCAAGTTTTAATAAAGATTAGCCTGTCAAGTTTGCCGTCAGAATTTACGAAAAACATGCATCAAGTAACACTATTAACCAGTGAATATTTGCAATTCACATGATTTTCAACCTATCCTGTGAAAGGTTTGTGACAATTTGCATGAAAAGTTGTTTGATTTTCTGTTGAAAAATGACCTGTCCGGATTAACAACCTGTCCGGAATTACAACGTCTGGGTATACTTGAATATTAAGAAAAATCTTTTACCTCACTAGCTGGCATCCAATCTCCACGATTTGACCAGTAATTTGATGGGAAAAAATGTGTTTGCTGGCATCGCCGATATTCTGCCCTTTTTGGGCACCGATTCAAATTTGAGTATGAATGCATTACTTGTATGGAGATAAACTAATTCTCAAACAATTCTAATGTTTTATTCTCTTTTCACCTGTGTATTAGGATGAAATCCTCAAGGCAGCTGTGATGAAATATGGCAAAAATCAGTGGTCTAGGATTGCATCACTGCTACACAGGAAATCAGCTAAACAATGCAAAGCCAGATGGTAAGTCATATACTATGGGACATTTACTCAATCTTTGCAAAAATTCTTATTTAGTCACTATCCATGAAAAGTGGAATTGTAATAAGTAAACATGGATGTTGAATTTTGAAAGGATTGATTAGATTATCGTACAGATGGGACAATTGTAGCTAAATATGTCTTTATGCTGATCCGTTCCATCTGTAGTTATCTAGGTCTTGATAGTATTCAGCACGTGACATACATTTTAAGGTGCAGAACATCAGAATCTGTATGCTCAGGTAACTCGTGGTGAAGCACAGAGGATGTGACCTCCCTGGCGAAGTTGCCTCTCTCTAAAAGAAAAAAACTCTGCTGAAGCAGATGTTCTTTATAATGAATTGAAAGCTATGAACATCAAACAGATATTTTAGGGTGTACTTAGTCCGATAAAATGTGGGTAGTCCTTCTTTCAATTGAAATTTCCACTAAAGCAGGTTTGAACGTTTCATTCTCTCCCTGTTTCAGGTTTGAATGGCTTGACCCAAGCATCAAGAAGACAGAATGGAGTCGGGAAGAAGACGAGAAGCTACTTCATCTGGCTAAACTCATGCCTACCCAGTGGAGGACCATCGCACCTATTGTGGGACGTACAGCGGCACAGTGTCTGGAGAGATATGAAATCTTACTGTAAGTAATGAAGTTGGTTAACTATAATCCTTTAAAAAATGTCTGCAAATAATTACTATTGTTCCGTCTTGGGATGCAAGACGGCCATTCCACTCAAGTTACACAAAATATAAGCAAATTTCTGCCAAGATCCTTGTTGTTAGCTTGAGCTGCAAATGTAAAATACTGTAACCTTTAACAAAAATTGTGAATTGTGATTGCTTTATTTGTGTATATCTGGAAGGCTAGGGAGCAAGTCAATAAGGAGATTAAGAATGCACCCTGACTTTCGATCTTTAGTCTTATGGTAACAAGACTTCTGTATTATTGTATCCCCCGGCAGTATGCCGGAGGATACTTTGGATTCAGCAGCGTTTCGCGGCCGCCGCCGCCGCGTCACATTCTTGTGTGCGCTCTAGCGGTCTAGCGATTGTCTGCACAAGCATCCATGAGCATCTTGATGATCACCACATTCTGTCAGATGCTCAGCATGGTTTCCGCAAGAGAAGATCCTGCACATCTCAACTCCTTCTCACCATCCAAGATCTCACTAGCAGTGTCGACTCAAAGGACCAGATTGATGTTATTCTGTTAGACCTATCAAAGGCTTTTGATAAGGTCCCGCATGGAAGACTCTTGCATAAAATCCACTACTATGGAGTCCGTGGTAAAGCCCATAACTGGATTAAGGATTTCCTCACTGGTCGCTCTCAAAGGGTTCTACTCAATGGTTGCACTTCTCACACCTCTCCTGTCCTCTCGGGCGTTCCGCAAGGCAGCGTCGTCGGACCTCTTCTCTTCCTTCTCTTCATCAACGATCTTCCTGACTGCATATCACCCAAGTCCACGGCAAGATTGTTCGCAGACGACTGCATCCTGTACAGGACGGTGAAGAGTGAGGAAGATGCCCAGAGCCTTCAAAAAGACCTAGACAACCTCCAGGAATGGGAAAAAGACTGGCTGATGCACTTCCACCCGCAGAAATGCCACATCATGCATGTCTCTAACAAAAGGAAAATGTCTCAGACATCCTTTCCTTACTTCATCCACGGAGAGCAGCTACAAGAAACAGATTCTGTAAAATACTTGGGTGTCAACATACAGAGTAACCTGAAATGGAATCACCATGTACATGTGACAACCAAGAAAGCCAACTCAGTTCGAGGCTTCCTGCAGAGAAACGTGAGAGCCTGCCCTCCGAAGACAAAGGCATTACTCTACAAGACCTTGGTACGCCCTGTGATGGAGTATTCTGCAACGGTATGGGACCCATCTACCCAAGAGAACATTAGAAAGGTGGAAATGGTTCAACGTCGATATGCCCGCTTTGTCCTGGGTGACTATCGGCGCACAAGCAGCGTAGCCACCATGCTGAAACATCTTCACTGGATAAGTCTACAAGAGAGGAGGGCGCAACAGAAAGTGTACATGGTCTACAGCATTCTTCATGGTTTGGTTGATCTCCCTGTCACCAACTTCATCCCAGTTGCTGGCCCACAGACCCGCGGGAACCCACATAAGTTCAGGGTTCCCTTTGCTAGAACTCACCTGTACCAAACAACGTTCTACCCAGACGCTATCAGACTGTGGAATTCCCTGTCACCTGCTGTTGTCAACTGCACCTCCTTGGAGCTCTTCAAGCAGAAGGTGCAACATGTGAAGCTCCGTTGAGCTTCAGGACTGTTTTTTAGCTGCACATAGTTTGATTGTAGAGCAATTTTTACTTGCACTGTACACTCGGCACTGGACAAGCACAAGGTACGATAATACGCCAGCGGCGGTCTGTACCAGACTGGAAGAAGAAGAAGAAGGGGGTCACATTTCTCGACGAATTTCTTTCAGACTTCCTGTGGACGTGTATCTTGGTAAAATCTGGACCCCTATAGTTTCTGGTGATGCTGCCCCCAGTGTTCCGTCTTTTATAGGGTAAAAGGCCATATTTTTGGGGATAGTTTGTGTGCGCTCTAGCGGTCACATTTCTCAACGGATTTTGTTCAAATTTTGTATGAAGGTGTCTCTTGGTAAAATCTGGAACCCTATAGATTTTGGTGATGCTGCCCCCAGTGTTCCGTCTTTTATAGGGTCAAAGGTCATATTTTGATAGATGTCTTGTGTGTACTCTTGTGTGCGCTCTGGCGGTCACATTTCTCAACGGATTTCGTTCAAATTTTGCATGAAGGTGTCTCTTGGTGTAATTTAAAAACCTATACTGTTTGGTGATGCTGCCACCAGTGTTCCGTCTTTTATAGGGTCAAAGGTCATACTTCAGGGCATGGCGTGAGTGCACTCTGCAGGCCACATTTCTCAACAGATTTTGTTCAAATTTTGTATGGAGATGTATCTTGGTATAATCTACACATCTTTACTGTTTGGTGATGCTGCCCTCATTGTTCCGTCCTTTATAGGGTCAAAGCTCATTTGTCCGTTTTGTGCACTCTTACTTCTGCATTTCTTGACGGATTTCATTCAAATTTTGTATGGAGATGTATCTTGGTATAATCTACACATGTTTAATTTTTGGTGATGCTGCCCTCATTGTTCCGTCCTTTATAGGGTCAAAGGTCATTTTTCCATTTCTTGCACACTTCTGCATTTCTCGACGGATTTCGTTCAAATTTTGCATGAAGGTGTCCCTTGGTGTAATCTAAAAATCTGCACTTTTTGGTGATGCTGCCACCAGTGTCCCGTCTTTTATAGGGTCAAAGGTCATACTTCAAGGGATGGCGTGAGTTCACTCTGCAGGCCACATTTCTTGATGGATTTCTTTCAAATTTTGTATGGAGATGTATCTTGGTATAATCTACACATCTTTACTGTTTGGTGATGCTGCCCTCATTGTTCCGTCCTTTATATAGGGTCAAAGGTAATTTTTCCATTTCTTGCACTCTTACTTCTGCATTTCTTGACGGATTTCGTTCAAATTTTGCATGAAGGTGTCTCTTGGTGTAATCTAAAAACTTATAGTTTTTGGTGATGCTGCCACCAGTGTTCCGTCTTTTATAGGGTCAAAGGTCATACTTCAGGGCATGGCGTGAGTGCACTCTGCAGGCCACATTTCTTGATGGATTTCTTTCAAATTTTGTATGGAGATGTATCTTGGTATAATCTACTCATCTTTACTGTTTGGTGATGCTGCCCTCATTGTTCCGTCCTTTATAGGGTCAAAGCTCATTTGTCCCTTTTGTGCACTCTTACTTCTGCATTTCTTGATGGATTTCATTCAAATTTTGTATGGAGATGTATCTTGGTATAATCTACACATATTTAATTTTTGGTGATGCTGCCCTCATTGTTCCGTCCTTTATAGGGTCAAAGGTCATTTTTCCATTTCTTACACTCTTCTGCATTTCTTGACGGATTTCGTTCAAATTTTGCATGAAGGTGTCTCTTGGTGTAATCTAAAAACCTATAGTTTTTGGTGATGCTGCCACCAGTGTTCCGTCTTTTATAGGGTCAAAGGTCATACTTCAGGGCATGGCGTGAGTGCACTCTGCAGGCCACATTTCTTAATGGATTTCTTTCAAATTTTATATGAAGATGTGTCTTAGTGAAACCTACACATCTAATTTCTACACCATCCTTTTGTTTGAGGGAGGGGATGGGGGAGGGTCTTTGTCCCTCCTTCAAATTGCTGCCAGTGCCGGGGGATACATTTAGCATTGCGCGGCCCCAGCAATGCACATTTCTAGTTACTTTTGTCATGGGTCATATATAAAAGTCATATCGATTTCACAACAGATGACATGTATTTTTAATTATTCTAAGCGCTTTAGGCCTTATGGGAAAATAATAATAATAAAGTAATAGTAATAATAATAACATATTTCATTGTTAAGGGTGAGCTTTCAATTGGCAGGTTTTATGACCCTTTTATTTCTCATAAATGACCATCTCTTAGATTGTTTTTATCTTGAGCCGACTGCTTCACTTCACTGTATCCCAGTGCAAACAGTCTTCCATGACTCTTGTATGCTGTCATGTCACTTTATGTGTCCTAACCAAAATATAGTTACTATGCCAGATTTAAAGAACTGATTATTGATTTGTTTTGATAACCAGGGATCAAGCACAGAAGAAGGAGGCCGATGGAGAAACCATGGATGATCCTAGGAAGCTGAAACCAGGAGAGATAGACCCTAACCCAGAGACCAAACCAGCCAGGCCTGATCCCATTGATATGGATGAAGATGGTTAGTAGGAGGGACATACCAAGCAAAATGATGATATTTATAATGTTGAAATGATGTAATTGATGCAAAGGTTAAAGATAGTACTTACCCGTTTGGAGAGGAAATTTTATGTACTGTCAACTGCTTTTTTATTTGTGTATGTACAGTCAAACCTGTCTTAGCGGCCACCTGTCTATAGCGGCCACCTGCTTATAGCGGCCACCAAAAAATCCCCCGCAGGAAATTACTGTGTTGTAGACCCTGCATATAGCGGTCACCTGCCTAACGCGGCCAGCGGCCACCCATTATGTATCCCTCAGACAATATCTGACCGCGTATAGCGGCCACTAATATCGAGTCAAGCCGTAGCTTCATGCACAAAAAAGTATTTTTTTCCATAGGCGCAATGTGTTTACCGAGTCCTAGCTCAGTCACACTCTCACACAAACGTCGTGAATAGATTCTACAATGGCTATGAAGATCTAATAGTTTCACCACATTGCCGACTAATTAGAGATTAAAAGTCTTTTTAGTAAGAATTAAGCACTAGTATTGTTCGTTTACGTAATCTTCGCACCATCCAGCTGCAATCCCCTGCGCTTTAGTTGTATTGTTCTCCTAAGCTATCGCGGTCGCATTGCATTGATATTGATCGCCATTGCGCAATAGCACAGGCTTGTACACTTCAATATAATTTTTTATTTTTAAAAGATTTATAAAAAAATTTTTTTAAAGCGTTACAACTTTTGAGGAAAATAATAAATGAGTGATATATTTTAGAAAGTGAAAATAATAAAATACTACCCAAGTATTATTTTTTTTAAAGATCAATAATAACGATTTCATGTACGAGAGATTGTCCTGCTGAAAAACGGCGTGATAACTCGACTCGGATCGTCCACCGGCGATCCAGGCCATTGTCGACGTTCGCACTTTCGACGAACTGACGAATGCAAGCGAGCACCTTCTATCGCCTGTTCTCAAAAACAGTTAAAACTTCTTTTAAACCATTCAAAAGGCAAATATTTATTGAATGAAAATTGATTGCACGATTTTATTCAAAAGATAAACTTATTATTGTAATTTTTTTACAGGAAGCAAAAGCATGATTAGACATCGTTTTTAGACTATAAAAATCAAGAACAGCAGTCTACCGCGGGTGGTACGTACGTGGTAATTTGAGGGAAAATTCATTTTACACAGATTGCTCGTATATCTATTGTTTTTCTCATTTATTGACAACAAAGCATATTATTTTGGCATTTATATATCATATGACATGTTATACGTCAAATCTGTTGATCTATAGCTTGTTTTCCTAAGTGATATATATGGATGCATGTACACTATAACTTTGTTGCGTGTAACACTAACAGTGTATGTGCAAAAAATTAAAAATGGCCGCCGACCTGTCTATAGCGGCCACCTGTCTATAGCGGCCACTTTTTCTGTTTCCCTTCGGTGGCCGCTATAGACAGGTTTGACTGTATATTTAGCAACTCGCCAAGTTTTGTCTGTACACTAGCAGCCCTGAGACTAATACAAATTCAATATTAGAGACACTATTTTCTCTTCCTTTTTTTGTAAATTAGGTCAAGTAGCTTGAAGATCTTTGTTTATTGCTTACCGTATTCGCCGGCGGAAAGGCCGCACTATTTTCACTCCAAATATGATCCCAAAGTCGGGGTGCGGCCTATGGGCCGCAACAGAGAAAAATAAACTGCCTCCAAAATCACCACACGTATTGGAATGGACGGGACCAACGTTAGATCTAACACTACACTACAGTAGGCCCCCTAAGCCTGTGCTCTATCTCCAACGATGTAGATCTACTTATCTTTCAAGTACTGAAATATTTTCAGTAATAAATATAATTCAGAACTAATAACTACATATCTTATCAATATAGTTACAAACACGGCCTCGTTGGTCTTCCGAGGCTGACAAAGCACTCGTACGAAGCTCTCTATTGAGCTCCAGTAAAGTGCTGAAATCAGCCACCCCGGCCCGGTAGATGTTTTCTGTGCTATGGGACGCCAAGTGTGCCCTGACTGCTTCTGTTACAAAATCACCCTGCAATTTTACTTTTGTAACAAAATCAAAAGTGGGGATGGATTTTGTAACAAAATCATTAGTGTGGATTGATTTTGTAACAAAATCACAAGTGGGGATTGATTTTATAACAAAATCATTGATTTTGTAACAAAAGCAGACAGGGTACACTTGGCGCCCCATAGTAGGGGCTTTGTAAGTTTTAATTTGTCTTTTGAGCACACCCTTTGTATGTGTTGAGATCAATGGCACCCCTCAACCTCCGCGCTATTTCAGTGCGGTTGTATCCTTGCCGGATCCTTCACGGAGATGTATGTATTTTGTATGGAGAACGGACATTATCGCAGAGGATTTTTCATAGCGCATGTGACGTGCGCGTTACCCTGCATTGTAAGCATAGACCACTGACCTCTACCACAAACCACATCGCTCTCGGAAGAGTAACATGGCCGCGCCCACTTCAAGTGCTCGCACGCGCGGGAATGGGCGATGATCCGTCCAGGTGGTAGAGGTCAGTGGCATAGACATTGTAAGTCATGGCAAAGAGCTTAAAAGCTAAGATAGGGCATTCCCAAAATTTTATGTAACGTAAGTGGCCTCATATGGGGAAGGCCAAGGGCGCCCTTCCCTTGGCCGTTACATCGGACCCTTTACACAATCGGGAGAGTGTCCTATCTTTCTTTTCACGATCTTTGGTCATGGCAAGCCCATGTTTCAGCTTGCAAATCGTCGTGACGACGTTTTCAATTTCCTCTTCGAAACCATCATGCTGTATTATGTATTTTTCTGTCTTTGGAAGTCATATAGGGAACCTTTGATGGAATATGCACCTATGTAAGATATCTCTTCACGGTTTTTTAGAGTGGTGGAAACATTTCCTTTCCAATTTCATTTGTGATTGTGCCTCAATTTGCGAGTTGCATTCACGGTTGATAGTCCTATTTGTTGTCGAACTTTTACTAGGGAGACGGCATGTACCGTACACTTTATAGTACTAACGTTAGTCTACAAAGATGTAAGTGTTTGCGAGTACTAGTACTACGCTTTGTCAGATTCTCTTCAGTTCAACTGAAGTTCAACTTTTTAAATTCTTAATGACATAAAAAGCAAAGACATCTAGGAATAATCGTCTTCAAATAGTCAATACAATAAAAAGTTTTGCCCTTGTTTTTTCGTTGCATGATATTTGGGGGGCAAAATTTCTTATGCATTTGATTTTTCCCCATATTTTTTTTTTTTCAAATGAGTTGTCAAAGTTGGGGTGCGGCCTATCCGACGCTGCGGCCTGTCGGCCGGCGAATACGGTACTTGTCTGTATTGATATAGATCTACCGGTAAATGTTTTTAAATGAGAACATGTACATGCTAAATTTTGATTCATGTGTTCACACTGTTATATTCCATACACTTTCCATTACCCCTCTCCACTCACAGAACTGGAGATGTTGTCTGAGGCCCGTGCTCGTCTCGCCAACACCCAGGGTAAGAAGGCCAAGCGGAAGGCTCGCGAAAAGCAGCTTGAAGAAGCCCGGCGTCTGGCCGCTCTCCAGAAGCGCAGGGAACTCCGGGCGGCAGGTATCGAGGTCAACAAGAAGAGGCGTAAGAAGCGAGGAGTGGACTACAATGCTGAGATCCCGTTCGAGAAGAAACCGGCGCCAGGGTTTTACAACACGGCAGATGAAGCTGTGGCTCCTGTGGATCCAAACTTTAAAAGGCTAAGGAGAGAGGATATGGATTTTGCTCGCCGAGATGAAATTGAAGAGGTACTCTCGGGTCTTATTCAGTGCTCATGAGATGTCTTAGTTTGGGGGAAAATGACATATATTTTATTTACTTAAAACATAATATTGCAATTATTAAAGGTACTTCATCCCATTTACAGCCCTAAATGTTTAAGTTGTGTGATTATGCAATAAATTACAAAATAATTTTAATTGGAAGACTTGCGCTGATGTGAAAAGGATTATAATTTGCTTTTAAGTAAGTAATAAAAACTATTTGGTAACACTTTGTTTTTTTCAACTCAAAAAATAATTGTGTAATTTTTAAAATTATTGTTTTGACCGTTAATACTACATGGACTTGCGTTGATTTCTGAATAGCTCCCTCTGCGACAAAAGCAACATTTTTCATTTCTTACAAACTAAATAGAAATTGTGACCTTGAAATTTCCGAGGCAGTATCTACAGGATGTCTACTAAACCTGTGCAAAGTTTCGCAGAATTTTGTGTAAATCTGCAAAAGGGATGAAGTACCTATAAACATCATTGAGACATACATGTATGAATATTCTTGTTAACTGAACTTGCTCTGATTTTGAATTTCGGCAGCTATTGCTTAACACTATATTTTTTTTTTCATCTCTTTGTCAAGATATCTTTATGAATTATGATGTGATTTTTCCATTCGTATGTCACAAACCTGACAAATTTATGAGCTTGAAATATCACCAACAGAATCTAATAAGATGCCTGCAGCCAATCAGGAAAGGCAGAAAATGCTAGTTAAAACCTGTACCACATTTTAGATTGAAATTGATTAATAGCTAAGATGGTGTATATCTGACTCCATAGAATCTATAAGAATAGAATGTATAAATTCAATGGCATATTTAATCTCGTATCTGTCTATATCAGAGACACCAGTATTGGAAATCTGTCTTCAGTAAGCTATTTTTAATAATTTATCAGTGCTTTTTTAACAAGTGTTGTTTCGGTTTTTTGTAAAAATTGTATAGATTACTTATGTTAAAGGACCCCTTTCACGACAAGCTTTGCTTTTTAAAGGGATCCCCAATCATTGATTATGCGTATTTATGTTGTGAGTTTTATATAATTGATGATTGAAATTGAAAAGAAATCTTAAAACATGCAGATATGTATAGAAATAAATAATTACAAAATACTTATTTAACATATTTGTATTCCATTTGCTTGACAGAGAGAACGTAAGAAGGACAGGCAGAAGTTGAAGAAGAGGAAAGAAAATGATTTGCCTGGAGCCATTGCTATGACAAACAAGTAAGTGTTTCATTATGGTACTGGCTCATTGTAATGTAATGTTTATTTTCCCCAATATTTGTTCATGAGTGTAGGATAGCCAGGTTCATGGTATATGCTTGTTTATGTTTTCATTTGATGACTGAACTCCCTTTCAAGACAATTGACCACATTTTGTGGTTTGGCTCAATAACTTTTGCTTCAGATCTATAAAAAATATACCTGATGCATGAGTAGAAAGAGCAAAGAATTCTGCACAAACTATGTCCATTTTCGTTGCATGACCTTATTGCGTTTGATGCCAGGAATTCAAAAAAATGAGAACAGGCTTTAAATTCCTTAAATTGGCAACACATTGAGAGGTTCAAAATCATTGTTTTTGATCAAAATTGGCAATTTTTCAGCAAAGTTTCTAACCATGTATATTGATTTCAAAGACATTACCCCTATTAGAATTTTGTAGCAGTAAAAGAAAATTATAATTGTTGCCAATTTGAAGAAGAAAATGTGATCAATATAGCCCTCAGATAATTCCTGTCCTGAAGGGATAACCATTTCTTTGCTTTTCTTATCATAGGATGGCAGAGCCCATGAAGAAAAGAAGTAAGCTTGTCCTGCCCACACCACAGATATCAGATGCTGAGCTAGAAGAGGTCAGTGGTGACTAATTTAATATTTCAATGAGTAATTTAACCTGGGAAATACATGCTAAAAGTAATTCAGTATTGGTAGAATTAACTCAGAAATACATTTGCTAGACTTTATTTAACATATTTGTATTCCTCTTGTGGAAAAGTGTGTATATATTCATGTAGTTATGTGTAACATATGGTGCGACTTCAATGTAAGACTTCGTCTTTCTACTGCATTTCCCTGCAATTTCCTAAGTATCTTATTGTTTGTAAAATTTAATGAATTTGCTAAATAAACTTGAATTTAATTTTTATGGGGATACATGTTTTGGGTAAGTGTGTTTTTCTCTGTAAACTGTTGTGTTCATGAGCAGTCATGTATTAAAGGGATACCCTTATTTGTTAAAATGATTCTCTGAGTGAAAGTAGAAAATTCAGAGACTGAAGAAAGAAAATTGGAATTCAAAGAAATATTATGCAAGAAATAGAAAAATTCATGGGATTCGATAATGATCAGAAAGTATCAAAATAGACTCTTTGTAAGGCTGACCATTGAATCTTCAATCATTTCTCCTGTAGGTTGTGAAACTTGGCCAAGCCAGTGAGAATGCTCGTCAGATAGCTGAGGAAGGGGCTGTCAACGGAGCGTCTGATGCCCTCCTCTCAGACTACACCATGACACCAGGACCAGCTAATCTAAGAACACCACGCACCCCTGCTACACATGATACAGTACTACAGGTATTATATTGGTGTAGATAATTTCACACCCTGTCTCACATAAGACAGTATTTCATGGGGGTCGCGCTAACTTGGAAATAGGGTGAACTCTGCATCCTGCAGCAATAAGGTTTCAAGAGTTGATGTACAAGTTACACTCGGGATCTCTAATTAGCTTTAAATTTCATGTTTTGTTGAATTTTTCTCAAAATTTTCACTATTACCTTTTAAGTAACTATTGAGCACACTTTTATCAAATATCCATGAATGTGGGTAATGTGAAAGATTCAATCAGTGCAAAACTTCATGCAAGTATTTGGATATCTCCCGAGTGTTGAGTTAGCCTGGATCCATTTCATGCACCTTGTATGTATATGTGATAATCTGACACCCTTGTGGACATTATATGGCTCTTTGGATATAATCAGTGTTAATGTTTTCAGAGCATTCTTGTCCTCTCTTGTGATGCAGAATGTCAAAATACTCCCGAAGTGAATGAACACATCTCACTCTTTTAAACTAAACTTTCTGTAATGGAAACACACTAGTCCATATTTTCTCAAATGATTTCATACACAAAACATTTTAATTCTCGTTTAGGAGGACCAGAAAATCCTGGAGCCCAAGAAGGTTGAAACACGCTTGAAGATAGATACATCCTTCTCAAAAACTGCCTATACATGTATTTGGCGTGTACTACTGATGCATGCATATACATCCATTGATATTCTTTTCAATATCTAATTCGAATATCTGTTTAGGAGGCCCAGAACATCCTAGCACTCCAGAACGTTGAAACGCCGCTGAAGGGAGGTGTGAACACTGCAGTAGGATCCAGTGATTTTGATGGTATCACTCCTAAGAGACAAGCCACACAGACACCCAACATGGCATTCAATACACCTTTCAGAACCCCAGGTCACGAGGGACAAGCTGGTAAGCTACAGATTAGTACCCCAGTCACACTGACGATACCTGTGCCATATCAGGGTCCTGTTTCTTAAAACCTGTTACCAGTAACAACTGCCACATTGCTATGACAAATTTGCTCTCAACCAATCAGATGCAAGGATTTCAGTAGCTTATAACAGTCATTGCAACTTGTTATTGATAAGTTTTATGAAACCGGGCCCTGACCAAAAAGTTAATTACCATGATGGGCTGTCGCCAAGAATCAGTCAGTTTAGACTCGGATTAGTAGTGTGATGGAGGTACTAAGACATGATTCTTTGACTATGTGTCTGATCAGTTTTACATTGCAGCAGTTTTATTTGTCTTTGACAGTGCTCTATAGTTCACATTTATTCTTCCCAGCAAGGTGCTAGGAGGCGCAACAAGTCTTTTCATAAGACTATATTATTACAGTCAAACATGCTTTAGTGACCACCTGTATAGAAAGACCACCTGTCTTAAATGATCTTAATTTTTCTTTCCCTTGAAATATGTTTCTCATTGAAATGTAAAGGAACCTGTACATAAAGACCACCTGCTCGTAAAGACCGCTTTTCTTGTCTCCCTTGAGCGGTCTTTATATACAGGTTTCACTGTATCATGTTATTATTGTTTCACTCTATCAGGTTTGACCCCTCGGATGACCCCTAGGATGGGTACTGGAGGAGGAGCTACCCCCGGTCAGACCCCACTCAGAGACAAGCTGAACATCAATCCAGAGGAAGCTCTCATGGAGTATGACAACGTACACAGTGCCAAACAACAACAGGTATGTAATACACGTGTACATTGCTGCCAACACAAAAGCCAGTACGTAATTAGTGCATGGTACAAATGACCCTGGACGAGGTATTTGTTAAACAAGTGAATCATACTGCTGCGTACAAAATGACAGTGTATAAAAGTCAATTTTACTTGGTACCAATGACCTTTATCTGCACATGTGCAAACTGTAAATATGAACTGGCTTATTCTTATTTTGGAGGAATGTTTTCATACTTTTTGCCTTTACATGTTACAAACCCTACATTCCTCTCTTTTTCAAAAAACTTTTGACTTGAGAGATTCCTTCTTTTAATTATTCAAATTTCAACTTTTTTGTGATGTTTTTATGCCAAGTCTTTTAATGTTTCTGTATGTATATATATCGTTTGCAATTTGGCGTCATGAATTTTAAAAACAAACGAACTTCTGTGTGAAAAGCATGCAAGTACACCGTATTTCTGATCCTGCCTTGAGAGATTCTTAACTATTGGTGCGTAAGATTTGCTGGGGGGCGTTTCGTGTCTTGTCAGTGATTTTTACTGACAAATTTGCTCTCAGCCAATCAGATGCAAGGATTTCAGTAGCCTATAACAGTTGTTGCAACTTGTCATTGATGACAAATTTTATGAAATGGGCCCCAGGTGTGTTTGTACTGTATTGTCTTAGTTATTTCCTGTTTAGATCAAATTGGACGATTAGCTTTCAACCTTATAACAGTTGTTCCGATGAAATAGTGTGTACACCAGTCCCCTAAAGATCCTCCAATTTAAACAAAATTTGAATGTGCCCAAAGCACCAGGCTTGTGTAAAATTCTTTTGTAGTTAAGTTTCACATGCTATGCACGCAACATTAACAAAATATATAGATGAGCATCACACATGCACAACTGCAATATGAAACATGAAATTATACATGCTTAGAGGTATCAACTGCATATTCTTTGGCATATTAAGTATATGATCACTTGAAGAATATGCTATCAAATGTATGATACATCAATATTGAGTATGACTGATATAAAACACTACACTATTTCTTTCAGAGGGAACTGAAGGCCAGTCTACGTCGAGGCCTGTCGTCTTTACCAGCTCCAAGAAACGATTTTGAGATAGTGATACCTGAGAATGATGAAAAGCTGTTAGAGGAGCCTCGGGACAACTCGGACTACGTAGAGGATGCATCAGATGTTGAGAATAGACGCCTTGCTAAGTTAGCTGAAGAAAGTAGGTCCTTGTTTGAAATTTGATTCTTTGATCTATCTGATTTATACATGTAACCTACTGTAGCAAAGTCCAAATACTTCTGGTAGTCACAGCTCAAAGAAATTTGGTTTATTACCTTAAATGACTGAGAAAAGTTAATCAGATTATACATTGGATATTGATTGATTATTCATCTCTAGACTTTGATAATTAGAGGAGCTATATATTTAGGATATCTTGAAGATTACAGATCTTGGAGTCTGTGACACTTTTATAAAATCAGTATGAGTGTGAATTTTTTTGTGGAATATATTGTTATTGTTGAACCATATTTTTCCATGCTTGTACTGAAGTCTTTTGCACTATCAAAATATAATCGTTCATCATCCCTACATCCCTAAAACCAATTTGCAGGAGAGAAAGAGTTGCGGAGTCGATCTCAGCCAATCCAGAGAGGCCTTCCAAGGCCTGTAGACGTCAACACAGCTATCTTGAGACCCAAGGATCTAGATGCTCCTATGACGGAGCTACAGAAGGTGAGGCTGCTTTAACATGGATGTGGGCAAATGTTATGATGATAGTATGCATCAGTAAATGTATTTCATGTTGCAAAACAAAATTTATGCTAAAAACTTTGGAATGTTTGATCGAGACTGAAAATGCTAGTCATTGACATATGAAATAATATGATACAAAATCGGTCCTATGTGCCAGTCACAGCATAATAACAAAGCAGGGGGGTGGGAGTGGGGGAGGGAGGAATTTTCCACAAAGTGAATATTTATAGGTTTCTTCCAAAGGTCGTTTCATATTTTAGCATTAAAGGAAGATGTTACAAATGTAAAAACAAATCAACTTTACATTTAAAATTTGGAATTCTATGAGAACATTTGGTGTCACGATAATAATAATTTCATTTTGCACCTTTGAAGCTTCCTAATATTAATAATGATAATGAAGTCTTCTACAGCGCCGGTATTCACCAACTTGTCCCATGTAGTTTGCAGGCTCAAACCCTGGTCAGTCGTAAAAGAGTGTCTGTACTATAAGACTACCATAGGCCATGTGCTATAGCTGCTCCTGACACACGACCAGTAGGTAGCTTGGCTAGGCTTCTCCCAAGACAAAATGATTTTCTGATAAAGTGTCAAATTAGGGTCTGTGCTTGCAGACTGAATTCCATGGGTGCACAGCTCGTGGTATTTACAGTTAAAACAAAATGAAATGGTTCCAAAATGTAGCTGTCTACAATCCTACACCGGAGGATAATAAATATTCTTCTTTGCTACAGGCTGAAGAGATGATAAAAGAAGAGATGATAACCATGCTGCATTATGACACGTTGAAGAACCCAGTAGGGGAGCAGCCAGGGGCCATGAAGGGTGATAAGCCTACTAGTAAGACCAATCCAGCTGTCCATGCTGCGTACCTAGAGCAGCATCCTTATCACCAGTTTGAGGAGGAAGACATGAAGAAAGTGAGTGTTCTTTAAATGTCATCTCAAGGTCTGGGCCCCCGTTGCATAAAACTTTCCATTAACGGCAACTTTGCCATCAATGGTAACTCCCATGGAAACCTTTATTTTGATTGGCTGTTGAGTGATGTTACGATGGTAGTTACCATTGATAGCAGAGTTACCATTAATGGTAAGTTTTATGCAACGGGGCCCTGGTCATGATGGAAAATTTAAATGGAATTTAATTTGAATGCTCAAGGCTGCAAATAAATTATTTTTGCCAAATGAGTTTGATATAAATGTATAATAACTGAGAAATGGGGAAGAAAGATAAGGAAATCAAGCTAATATTTGTAATTTACTAATTTGGTCACTCAAATTTATTTTTTGTGCATACAGATTAACGCAAGTGCCGCTCTCTGACAAATTCTGTAATTCAAATTAAGAATCCAAGCATTCAAATTAACAACTGGAAAACAAAGTCACAAATTACAAATGTGAGCACGTTTTTTGAGATTCGCGCATTCGAGATATCTTGGTTAACCAACTGTATTAACTTCAATGCACTGATTTAAGCCTACACTGATTCTTATGTGCTATATAATCAACCTTTCCCAATTGTTTTGAGAAAGTTTCTTTCACAATTCAATCTCATGACCAGAACTCAACTTTATCTTTAGTTTGATTGTTTTCTTCATTGTTCTTGTAGGCCGATGAGCTGTTGCGAGCTGAGATGGAGGTTGTGAAGGCTGGTATGGCCCACGGCGACCTTCCTAAGGAAGCTTATACCCAGGTGTGGGAGGAATGTCTGGGTCAGGTGCTCTATATCCCTTCTAAGAATAGATACACCAGAGCCAACATGGCCAGTAAGAAAGACAGGATTGAGTCTGCTGAGAAGAAACTCGAGGTATGTTGCCTATTGTCTGTATTTTGATAAACACTAACACAGTCAAACCTGCTTTAGCGACCATCTGTATAGAAAGACCACCTCTCTATAAAGACCATCATTTTGTTGAAAAGTGTTTCTCATTGAAAGATGTATTAAAGGAACCTGTACAGACCACCTGCTCATAAAGGCTGCTTGTTTGTCTCCCTTGAGGCCTCTTTTATACAGTGGAACCAGTCTATAAAGGCCACTCAAGGGAGACAAGAAAAGCGGTCTTTATTAGCAGGTGGTCTTTATGTACAGGTTACTTTAATACATGTTTCAATGGGAAACACTTTTCAAAGGAAACAAAAATTGTGGTCTTCATAGACAGGTGGTTTGCTAAAGCAGGTTTGACCGTATACAGGTTTCACTGTAGTATTATATAATTATAAGTGGGCTAAATTTGACACTTTAATTTTGCGCTGAATTCACATCTTGCATCTGAAAGATTTTTTGTTACAGGTAATCTGGTATTGCTTTTGTAGTGTTCTTGTAGTGATGGAAAAATAAAACATCACATAATGAAAACAAACTTGCACTATATGTTCAAGACTACTAAAATGGTATCTGCAGAACGAGTTTGATACAAAAGTGTAGCCAGCAGTCACACCCATGTTCCAAGTGATAGAATTGCATACTTTGTGCTTTTCAGTGCGGTAGATTTTGAGCAAGTTTTTGTTAGTTTGTTTACAGTTGGCTGATCCGAACAAACCATACAGTGCTATAAAAACTAAGTCCGTTTCTTTCAAATGCAATTTCCATATAAGGACTTAGTTTTAACATGCTTCTGTGTTAATGAGCTATGCTTTTGTAGTTCGACGTTTGTCAGATAGGGGCAGGGGTTTTGAAAATGAACTACCTCATCTTAACCTCGATTCTTGTCTCTTTCACACAGTGCAATCGCGGCGTCATGACAAGAGAGGCCAAGAAAGCTGCCAAGCTAGAGAAGAAGCTGAAGATCTTACTGGGAGGCTACCAGTCCCGAGCTCAAGGACTCACCAAACAGCTGGCTGAGGTCCAGGAAGAAGTTGAACAAGTCTATGTAGAACTCTGTACATTCCAAGAACTACAGAGCAATGAAGATATTGCTGTCCCAAGGAGGATGGAGGTAAGCAAGTCATCCCTGTGTATTTTCTCTCTAAATGTTGTACACGTACTGCATGCAAGGAACTTGCACGAGTCTTCCAGATTCGTTGTTTCATGACACAATGTAACTGCCTTACATCCTTCAATATTTTGCACTCTGTGAGAGTTTGTTGCTGTCACAGTTTCTGGTTTACAGTACTTTATCAGGGCTCTGTTTCATAAAAGTTGTTATCCATAACAAGTTACATTAATTGTTATAAGCTACTGAAATCCTTGAATCTGATTGGCTGAGAGCAAATCTGTCATAGAAATGGGGTAGGTGTTATTGATAACAAGTTTCATGAAACAGGGCCCAGAGCAGCAATGTAGGCCTATCATTCAAGCATGGGGCTGTCTAGAATGTCCCTAGTAAAGATATCTGACTACTCATTAAGATTAAATTCACAAATAATTTCTTGGTACTACAAAATTTCAATATGGCACGAAAAAAAGACATGATAACGAAGCTTTTCGACCTGCGCTCATCAGGTTATCACGCAGGTATATAACAAATTGCTTGAAATCAACTATATTATACACGGTGAACCCGGACGCAACCTTGACGCCTGCGTGATAACCTGATGAGTGCAGGTCGAAAAGCTTCGTTATCATGTCTCTTTTTCGTGCCATATTAAGATTAAATTGTTATTAATAACCAATCTTCAATACTGTTGAGATTCCAAAATCTCTTATGCCAAAATCATGCGACCTTATGCGGTAGAATGAAAACTACAGGGAAAATTTTCACTGTAATGTGTTCTGTTCCATTTTGTTATTGGGAAGGTCCTCTTGATGTGGTGTACGAGTGCACCATTTTAGACTTCTGATAATAGTGATATTCACATTTGTATATCATTTCACACTATCAATTTTAAGTGCAGTAAAGCACTTAATAATGTGGACATATACATTTTAAATCTTTTGTGTTCATGTACACATCCAGGTATTCGTATTTTGAATATGGTCATAATGTACCGTCGATGGTTTCTCTGTTTTTCCTCTCCAGTCCCTGCGAGAAGATGTGAAGCGTCAGAGTGACCGAGAGAGGGAGCTTCAGCAGCGATACTCTGATCTCATGTTCGAAAGGGAGATGCTCAGCGCACAAATAACCAAACTGGAGATGCAACATTCGGGACCCAAGTTTTAAAGATAATGAAATAAAAATATCCCACCTTTTCTGGAGATATCTGTAAGGCAGGTCAATAAAGAGCATGGTCCTGGTCAGATCCCCCCCCCCCGGCCCCCTTCACAAAAGGTGTAATATGAGAATAAACTCCATATTCTTACATTTTGTAAGGGAAGTCCTACAAAATTGTCATCTTCTATCCTATATGACCAAATCCTTCTGTATGCACTCCACATTATTGCAGATTAAGGTCAGCCATTTGTGGGTTTCACTTAAAATCTACTTTTGTAGGATTGTTTGATTTTATACATTATTATCCTCAAATAAAATGTGAATTTGAATCATGCTCTGTCAATAAATACAGCAAGATGGGTGTTGGAAATTTCCTTTTTAGGTGATATGGGCAATCATTACAAATGCTTTTAATTTGATATTTTTTTTAAATTTTATGTAATCCCTTGCAAGTCTTAATTTTCAGCATGTTTCTTGGGTTTTTATCCTTAAGTTTAGACCACAGATCATGAAGAACCTCACTCAATACTCTGATCATGCTGTAATTGAAAGATCAGCATGAATTATTGCAGTTGCTGTACCAGTAGATCATGCTTTTAGCACAAGCTTTAACAGCATTCTGAGTGCCATTGATATGTGTCATTTCCACTTTGACCCAACATACAAGTAACAGTCAATAAAGACTCAATGTAATTTTCTATGTGCTTGGACAAATCTAACAAGTAATTATTTTAAATTCAAGCCTTGTAGTACTATCATTTAGGAAGGAAGCTACGGTTCAGTGTAAACTTGCTATAACGAGGACTTTGGGAACACGAAAGTTACCTGGTTATATCAGAGTAAAAAAACCAAAAGAACATAAAGACCTGGACCAGCAAACTTGCCTTGTTATATTAGGAATTTCGCTATATCAGAGCTCTTTATAACAAGTTTCCACTGTATATCATTCGACTGGATTATACAATAATGTATTTTGCGGATTGTGCATACATGTATACAAAGTACAATTTTTGTCCATAGATGTTGCATCTTGTATGTTTTATACATGCCATATTTTGTTGTCCATTTTCTTGCTCTGATGAAAACAGAAGAAGAGGAATTGTAAGAAATATTGCTATAAACATCGGAAGTTCTGTAATAAAAGCAGTGGAAGTTTGTACAAGTATAGTCTGAGAAGGGTAAATGATATGGGTATGCCGATTGTACATAAACTATTGAGAGCAGTTATGTGCAGAAATAAAATTTTGCTGACTTCAATTGCAAGATTGTAAATAAAATGTGAATTCCATTTGTACTTAGCATTCATTTCCCTCTTTGATTATTTTATTCAACACGTATAGTTATACAGTGTGAGTTGATAAAAAGGAAACCAATATTCAAGCCCCAATATCATAAAAAACCAAGTGAAATTGCTGAAATTTAGTAAAATGGTATGATAGTTGATAATGTCTCCTTTAATTTGATAGGCTGCTCAGCAAAATGCAATCATGGAGCACTGAGCACTGGCCATTTTCCGGAAGCACGTCAGAATCGTCTTCGCCTAAGTTTGGGCGAAATGGTGTTCAGCATTCACTTTCATTATTTGTGAGTGCATTCATCTGGAATGGAGATCATTCAGCCAACCTTGGGTCGACTGTTCATTTCATTCAAAACTTGGGCAGAGGCAAATTTGACATGCATCAGAAGAAAATGTTACTGTTCAGCTGTCCATAGTCAGATTTTATTGATCAAGGTGTCAAATTATCGGAAACATGAAAGGCTACAATGTGAGCATGTTTGATTAAAGAGAAGGTTGAGTTCTGGGAAAGGTGAAAAATAATTAGTTAGCTTTCTCATTCTCTTTATGTCAGTTTGGAAGATTATCATAGTAGAAATGTCCCCTGAAAAGGATTGCTCTTCAAATGCCCTCACATTCCAAATATAACAAGAAACAGCTAAAAGTGTTTGGGCCGAACAGGTGTGTGTGTAGTCCCATATACACATTTCTGTGTGCAGTGCATGTGACTCTCAACAGGATCGAGTCAATTTCTTGTCATTTTGGTGATTCCAAAACCTTACAGCATACACCAATTCTTATGTGCTATATAACCAACCTTTCCCAATTGCTATGAGACAGTTTATTTCACAAGTAATCCCCTGACGAGAACTCAACTTTACCTTTAAATCTATATGTACGCATGATTGCAATGACATTTAGGGTTAAATCTGGGTTTCCTTCTTATCAACTCACACTAACACACACACACATACTTGTTTCCATCGGAAAACAAGGACTGTGTGTCAACATTACTCAACCGTGGACTTATTCATAATTAACTATTTAGTTATTTTTCAATTGTTTTTGAAGAGAATCTTGGAAGACTAAATAAAAATAAATCCCGTTCAATTTCCGGGCGTACCCGTCTGTTGGATAGAGTGCGTAAGCCAAAAAAAAATAATTTACACACGAAAAATTTCACTACAGCCCAAATGTGGACTCTGCTCATTTATGCTCATAAGGTCAACAGCGTAGTTAGAAGCTAAAAATAAAGCCAACAAAACTGTAAATCAAAACGAGGACGGTCCTCGGTCACGTGTGTGTCCTTGGTTCGAAGGTGTGTTTTCATATTAGTGTCCCACGGATGCCGGTGAACACCAACGCATACACACACTCACACAGAGGATACATGGGATTGAAAGAGACACAGACATAAACAGGTAGAGAGAGATAACAAGGGAAAGTGGTATTAAATGTGTAAAAGGTCATGGGTCGTAAAAAGGAAGTGAAAGAGAGTAGAGACATCCCGAAAAGATGAAAGAGAGAAGAAAGAATGATGGAGAAAGTTTGGGAAGTTTAGTGAATAGTTAAAAACTGATCTAATTCATGAAGTTGCAGAACCTACTACAGCGTACCGATATTTATGAAAGATTTATTATTGTAAACCCCTCCTTTTGAAAAGGTTTTGGGTCGACTACTTATAAAGTGTTGATTAATGTACTTAATGTACACTGTACTTCAATTGAGATCCAAAAACAAAGAATACAATTCATATATAGGATTTATTGATATTTGTACAAATGACATATACATACAACTAATAACATAAGAAAAAATGGAAAAAAATTGTGATAACACTGTACAAAATATTTCCTCAAAGTTAATTTTTTTTTCTTTGTAGTAAGTTATAGCACTGTTCATGCCACTAAATACAATCAAATGAATTGCGGTACAGTCGAACCTTGTTATAAAGTCCGGTCCCACTTCTTTGTATTCTACTGTGTTTTAGCCCTGATATCACAAGGTTTCAGTGTAACAAGGAAATTTCCTTGGCCCAAGGAGATTGTTATAACGAGGTTGCAAAATACTAATATTTCTTATGTGAGATGCGAGAATGAACTTTCCAGAGCCCACATCATTATCTCTGTTATCCAGAAACTATATATCCCAGCTCCCCGAGATCCTCTCCTTATATTTTCACCCCCTCTTTCAGAAGTTAAGATTTCATTTGTTTCCTTTGTCTTAAAGGTCAGAGGGGTGTTAATTCCATGTAAATGAGTTAATGTCCTTGTGGCCCTCTGCAGACAAGCCCAGATATTTCATTACAACAGGAATATAATGAAATAGAAAACAATTTTCAAAAATACTAAAAAAACAATTCGTTAGGTCACTTAAAAAGAATAAATAACCGTTTTTTAAATTAAATTAGGATGGCCGTTTCCTTTTCTTCAATAATATTTAGAGTCCTCTTTTCCAACATAAAATTACAAAACCGACCTGACTGTTCCTCTATACAATGTAAAAATTCTGCTGTCAACTTGCATCACACCTATTCTTTTAACCCCTCTTAGATAACGGCAGACTAATGTCTTGGGTAATTCATTAAAAAAAATCCTGTACATATCATATTCTAAACTCATGGCACAGTTTTTCTAATACATCTTCCTGGATCTCTATGATTAGTTCTCTACGACCTGCTACACACTCTCACATATATACCTAGCCTGCTGAGAGAGAGAAGGGTGTTTATGTAAATATTACGACTAGGCACACTTCCGGCTCTCAGCGAACAATATTCATGGACTCTGTTTATATGCCAAATTGCCACGCTGTACATACATTCTCATTTTCCCATTAACTTTGGAACGAAGTCCTACTGCAGTTTTACATCGTCATAAAATTCTATTAAACAAACTGCTGTACCGCTTCATGGACTCTAGGGTCCTGTCTTGGGAGTTCCATGACATTTGTTCCTGTGACAATTGCTCCGGTCTAACTTTGCCATGTTAATCCTAAACCTAACCCTAACCATAAACCCTAACCCTAATTCTAATCTACACATCACGATCTTGACCTTAACCTTTGACCTTTCGAGATATGGACGGTGCAGCAAATGTCGCAGGAGCAAAGGTCGTGTCACCGTCTTGGGAGTTGTAATGATAGGAATCGATCAGCAATCCTATCACTGACTCCTACCAAACAACTATTTAAAAGACAAGCCCAAGGTTTCATTTCTCTTCATCATCATGGAAATATGCACCTTGTATCACAAGTCTATTACGGTACACACAATGGCCCGTATTCTGAACTCCGGTTTAACTTAAAACCATGGTTTAAATCTGGTTTAAGTATGGGTAGCCAAAAATGTCAAAAATTTGTTCACACTGTATGTTCCTTATGGTTACTGGATTCTGGTCTCATGCTTTAATGGTCAAGAAAACTATTGTACTTGTCATTCCCAGACATTTTTTAAAAGATTGAGTACCAAAACTGCTGATAAATTGAATATCTACTGTTAGAGATTTGTGTCACATTTGGCTGCCCATAGTTAAACCACACATTTATACCATGGTTTAAGTTAAACCAGAGTTCAGAATACGGGCCAATGTTGCACTATCAAAAGCCTTTTAACAATCATCAAGGTCTCCTGCATATCCTTGAGTTGCCATCACAGCCTTTCGTCTTCAAGTATAAGTCTCTCTAAATATTACTGTGGGCTCAGCTAGCATTAAAGGTCTCTTCTTTTCGAAAGTCCACTGTTTTTCTTGAGTCTAGACAGCAGTTCCCCTCTCCAGATTCTGTTTGATCTCGGCAGTGTATTTGCCATAGAAGCGCTCAATCTTCTTGTTGAATCTCATGTTACGTTCGTTGATGTAATCAACGTCATCCTCTTCATTGAAGGCTCTTCTCCTGCTGTACTTCTCTCTCTTTTCAATCCTGTGGCAAAAAAATACAATATAGAGAAATAAGTTTGATTTAGATTAACAACATAAATGATATTCATAATGATCGCCAGGCAGTAAGCTTCACATGGAAAGTGTAAAATTTTTTTTTTTTTTCGTCTTCTGTTTTTCTTTAACTGTTTTTCTAACCCTGTATTCTAAACGGCCAGTATCAAGGCATGTAAACAATTTCTTTGAGATGTATTTTGGTTTCAAATTATTCATAATCTGTGGAAAACATTCAGAAAATTTTAAGGAAATTTGTTACTAACGATTACCAAAATATCCAATGCAAAAATGTAACATTATTTTAAAAAAAAAAATCCCTGAAAAAAAAGTGAAACAATTATGATAACGGCATTAAAGATAATTGTAATCCTAAATTACAACACATCTTCATTACAAATACATTCTCCATTTTCTTCCTTAATCATTCTATTGCTCTTTCTCTTTCTATCATTATCTTTTCCCTTCTCTCTTATCATAATAACTTTCCTCTGTGTTTCTTCTTCTCCTGTGTCTCTTTTTGTTTATCTTTTGTTCAGTTTCTTCCCTTTTCTTCTCTCTTTTTTTTTAAAACTCCCTTACAAAAGAGCAAGTGATACAAATATATCTGCAGGGATTCTGAAAGACTCACTGTTTCTCCAGATCTTCGACCATCCTGTTGATGCCTTCCTCTGTGTCTTTGAACTCCACCTGACTGAGAGTGTCTTGATCAGGGTAGATATCATCACCTAGCTTCTCCTTCTGTCTCTCGTACCCATCAAGGTCTGGCTTCATCTGCTTGGTCAGTCGCTGGTACTGGCGGAAGGTGGCTTGCTCGTAGTCTGGTGGGAAAGAAAATCATTGATAAAGCATCATAGAACGACATGCCTGCCAAACTTTTTGCATCAAACAGTTAGGAATACATCAGTACAGTGTATATAAGCCTGATCAGTTAGTCATGGACGGATATTTGACAAATTTTGAAGGTTTGAAGACCTGTAGAAAACAAGTATTTAATTAAAGAGAGCTATGTTATGTTTCATTGGGTACTGCATCGCTGCAGGGGTTGAAATTTGATAAAATTTAGTTGCCATAGTGGCCTACTAAACTTATAATCCATAAAATATTCAATGTCATGGACGGACAAAATGCCTACAATTAACCAATCCAGCTCATATAACATTCTTTTGCACAGAAGTTTTCAGAAAAGATAAGAATGATTCACATTAGTTTGAAGGCCAGAAATATTATTCCTCCAAATCAGGAATGGTTGGCAGCTATTGAAGGTTACACCCTTCATGCATTGAAAATGATACAGAGAAATACCAGTGATATTCAAATTGTAAATAGGTGCAGAAAGATGAAAGAGACAGATTCAGATGCAGAAAACACAGATGGAAAGGCAGATATTGACATGAAAAGGCACAGGGGGTCAGAGAGTGAGTGAGAGAGAGAGAGAGAGAGTGAGTAAGAGAGTGAGTGAGAGAGAGAGTAAGAGAGTGAGTGAGAGAGAGTAAGAGAGTGAATAAGAGAGAGAGAGAGAGAGAGAGAGAGAGAGAGATTAAAGGGAAGATGAGTTCTGGGAAAGGTGAAAAATAATTTGTGAGCTTTCTCATTCCTTTTATGCCAGTTTGGAATAATATCATAGTAAAAATGTCCCCTGAAAAGGATTTTTCTTCAAATGCCCTCAAATATGACTAGAAATAGCTGAAATGTTTGGGCCAAACATTCATCCACATCGTGTGTGCAGTCCCATATACCCATTTCTGTGTGCAGTCTGTGATTTTTACCGACAAATTTGCTCTCAGCCAATCAGATGCAAGGATTTCAGTAGCTTATAACAGTTATTATGAAAAAAGTTTTATGAAACAGGGCCCAGAACTCAACTGTATCTTTTAACATACAGCCAAACATATAGACAGACATAGATTTAGCAGACAGAAATAGACAAAACAGACAAAGATAGACATAGAGACCTAGAAGAGACATATCACACATGAAAATAATGAAGGACAAACAAATACAAGTACAAACAAAAATAAGGACATATTGTGACTTACCTGCAAAGCCTTGGTCAGGGTTCTTCTTCTTTTTCTTCCTTTCAAACCTTTCAGCCTCCTCCGCTGACATATTCAACATCTTCACTCTTTCGTAGTCTTCTCCTCGAGCTTCAGCTTGCTACAATGCAACCAAGAAATGACTCATATGATATCTACCAAGCTTGTATAAAGGCCATCGCACACCTTACGATCCTGGTGTGCGACTCACAATCAGACAAGAGCTGTGATATCACATCTCCCCTCACTCAGTTGCGGACCCATCGGATCGTACAGTATGCGGTGGCCTTAATAATTACAATGCTAATATGATATTATCCACATTCATATTTATCAAAGATCTTGTTTCCTTCACATACAATAACGGTAGTTAAATTGAATTCCACATTAGCAGGGCAGTGTGTGAAAAAGGCTGATCAAATTTAGGATCAAATTTAGGATCAACTAGGAGGAGAGATCCTTGGATCATAATGATTATGTTTACTTGCCCCCTCCCAGGCACAAGTGATGCCGATCAATCAATAATAACTACTGTATATTTACCTTTCTCTGTTCTTCATCTTTGAGAATCCATTCATTCCTTCTCTTCTGTGCTTCATGATTCACAGGAAGTTTGTTTCTTCTGTCCTCCTCAACAAGCTCTACATGGTTCAGCTTCCTGGCTTCATTCTAACAATCATCAAGACATTTTCAGTCAAAAAATAAAAACATTTTAACAGTTATTGAAAATGTCCATATGCTGTATAACCTATAACTATTTTTTAGAAATATATATGTAGTGAAATAAATTGTGCAATGACAATCAGAAGGACAATGGACCTATCAAAATATAAGGGACCAGATATGTAGCCTCCAATGTAATCTAAATATACCATAATAAACAATTCCACATTGAATTTGCATGAAATAAAACTTTGAAGATTGAGAAAATCATTTGTTTCAAAACAAACATAACCACAAAAAAAATAAATAATAAAATAAAAAATAATGTCAAAAGATACTACATATATGCACAAAATGAAGATATGCAAACACCATCAAGAGTGTTCAAGATTGCCAAAGTTTTAACAAATCCCACTGAATATAAATGATAAATGATATCAGTCTCCTTTGAAACGAAATAGGCAAGAAAATTTCTTACTGTCTTCGCTTAATATACATTCTAAAATGCAAAGTTGAAACCAGTTATGATACTTTTTAGTTCAGAAGAGCTCTTTTGAGAATTGCTGTTTTCATTGTGAGATTCTCATCCAGAAATTTTTATGTATTTTTTAAATAGAGATTAAAAAAAAATAGTTTTTCAGACCTAAATCACTCGCTGCTCCTGTGTATTTTTTTTTCACTGCATGAGAATGCATCTACTTGAAATACTTGATAGAGATAATGGATTCTCACCCTCTTGAGATGAAGGTTCTTGATTCTGTTCATTCTATCCATCTTCTTCTGTGCCTCTGATCTGACCCCTGACCCTGATGCTGACCCCTCAGGAAGGTCAGGTCTGCTTGAGGAACAGGATGGAACATCCTTGGCCTACAAAACATAAAATAAATTAAAATAAGTTTTATTTAGATAGAACGGCATCACCTGTTAAGGTAGATAGTCTCTCAAGTCTCAACATGCTCAAAGACAAAGGAAAGGAAAGTTGTTTTGGGTTTGTGGCAGCGAACAAAACAAATATACACGGGCGCTAAAATTTGCTACCTGTATATGAATGTGCAGTGTAAAACTAAGATGTGCGGCGAGATGCTAAATTTATTTGCGCTAATCAATTCACGCGAATGGATGCGGTACATTCACGTAAAGTGATTAGCGCAATAAAATCTGGCATCTCACATCACAACAACTTACATGTAGTTAGTGCTGCGATACACATTCATCTAGAACATCGGATGGCGACGTTAAAGGTCGGTCCCCAGACGCAAGATGTAAACAATCATAAATGATTGATAGACGTCTGTAAAAACCCACTCACAGAAACATCACTAGGTCTATGTGGGGCTGTGTCAATTTCGGCGGCGGTCACAACTTCTAAGTTGAAGAGGTAACAACACCAATATAATCAGCAAAATTTTGAGAAAATACTTCCTTCTACATTTTAGAATGATATAGAATAGCTGATTTCACGCCAGATTCTTCAATAGAATCTTTATCATCTTGATAAGTGAAATTTTCAGGCTGTTTTTGGCCAGCAATCTTGCTCCTTTCCAGCACACATATGTGCTAGAGATCACACACTTGCTATGGGAGGCAATTCCTCGCGGTACGAAGGTACAGAGTGCGAGGTTATCTCCAATAAAGTTGTGTAAGTGTGAGTGGTAAAAACCCAACCAGGCGCAAATATTCACACTGAATGAGAAGTGCCTTTAAACTCAAACAAAACCAAAACCAAACCAATCACACACACACACACACACGCTGCATCAACTGACATGTAGACACGTGTAACTGCAAGGTATAATTAAGCAAGCACAAGCCATATCATTCCTGTCCGAATTCATTTTTTTCATATTCTTAATCTCACTTATTCTGAATTATCGTGGAATAAGTCACCAGTCCATTCACTGCCGTTTATTTCGTCAGTGCTGGTAACAGCATTCCACTCCCATAGACATAACACACAAGTGTGTGCGTACACACTGAATGAGCGGAGACCTATTCCATGATATGATATAGCCACTTATTCAAAATTCAAGACAAAGTCTTTGTGGAAGTTGGAAAAGAGCAAACGGAGCTCAGAGCTTGAGCCTTTTCATGGAATCATGGGCAATACACATGACATAGTGGTAATAGTGCCTCGTGGATCAGGTCAAGCCAGAGCTCAACAGTCGGGAGCCGCGTGCAGCCATCTGATCTAGCAAGTACTGAAGTACACGTAGCATGCCTAGTTTGGCAGTTTAACTTTGGCAGTTTGGGTGCTGTTTTTTAAATTTTAATATGCCAATGTCTTAATTATGCGGGCCTTCAACTCCGACTCAAGTTCAAGTATGCCTAACAAATCTAAGCACTAACAATAACATCTCAACGCACCCGACTCATTGCATAACCCATTGAATCATCTTTTCTTATATTTTGGAAGCCCCCCAGTTATGGCTGATTAAACTAGTGTTCTGAAACCGAATTTAGCCAGACTTCACCGGGGCGGCGTCCGCTACCGGTCCGGTCTGTGACTTGTCTGGTCTGAGCTTACCAGTCAAAACGTCCCCGCGTCAAAACGTCCTCGGGTGATACCAAAACGTCCCCTTGTTAGACCAAAACGTCCCGGGTCAAAACGTCCCCGGGCTCTTTTGTTAAAAAATATGTTGAATTCTCACCGTTATTACATCATATTTTGAAGTAAATGAAATCTATAACCAACAAGAATAGTTTTGTGTCATTTACCATCCACCACACGACTGAATTACCGCTGCATTCACCAGTTCACGGCATGAAAATCATCTAGCTCTCGCTTCCAATCAACGCAATATCGCCGGCTGTGCATGTAGTGTGCGTGGGGTAGGCCCTACTTTGGTAAGCAGCTGCACGGCTAGTAGGGTGCGCGGCCCGGTATTCGGTCATATTCCAGAATTCGGTCACGCAACTCTTTGAACAGCTGTGAAGAACTCATGAATAATTTTTGAGGCTCGAAACCTACACATAACAGACACATGAACAAGGTACCTCTAATGTTGAAAGCAATTCAGGTCGGACGCCCTGGAAAAGATCTCCAAATACCCTCGAAACTGGTCAGTGTTACCCAAGTTTCCGCACTTCCGGGTTCCGTTAGCGCGTGAGTTAACACGCATAGCCATATGTAGACGCCTATGGTGAAATAACTATGTGTGCAGGTGCAATGAATTTAGTATGTGTGTGAAGAGGAGCTTCCGGGTCTTCCATCTATCGCAGCGAATTTGCAAATGGCGATCTCAGCGATGAGCAAGAGAATATATACCTCACCCCTGCCAGTGAGATGGCGCTCTTCCAGTATTCGGTCAGGCAACATTGAGTGCCTTGCGCCAACGCGCTTTGTGTGCAACTTGTCGCTTTGCGCTTCGCCGACGCGCTTTGCGCTTTGCTGACGCGCTTTGCTCTTTTTAGAAATACATTTTGTGCATTATTTCTGACCCTAGAGTTTCGATTTGTGGATTTTAATGGATAAAAATTCTCATACATTTAAGTATGAATATATAGAAGCCACAGAAAATGCCTAAAAACGCAGAAATGTGACAAAAATGGTTATATAACTCTCCCGAGATGCAGCGCACTATCGCGTGACCGAATTGTGGACGGCGCCGACCGAATACTGGGCGGAAAACTTCTCCTTCTTCTGTCGGCGATATTTTTTGGGGTAAGTTTCCATGTTTTAAATTATTTTGATAATTATTTAAAGGAGAATTTTGCGGTTCTTTTGATGGTAGATTGTCAATTTAAAGAGAGAGGTATTCATATTAGCGGCGATTTCTTTTTAAGTGACCGAATACTGGCGCGCGCACCCTAGTAGTACAAACGTTTAACAGTTGACCAGAGCAATTATAATAAACGTATATTCAATTTAATATAGAATCTTTATTTGCACATAAAGCACCCCCACGATGCAAGGTTACCCGATGCAATGTGCGCATGTGTGGCCGAGTTTTCCAGTTTTGTGGAGGCATGCACTCGGTTTAAATATAGGCCTAGGGTTTTAAAGCAAGTTCACTCGCGAGTCAAACTTTATATACTATATAGTTATACTTTGCAGAAGAAAAAAAATAAGAGTAGCCTAAGCAGTCTACCAACTGACTAGTATAGAAAGAGCGAATGACGCAAAAATTGAGCCAGAGGCAGAGCGGGGGAAAAGGGCGGGGACGTTTTGGTACGCTACCCGGGGACGTTTTGACGCGGGGACGTTTTGACCGGATACCGGTCTGGAGTGTGACGATTTCGTCGACGACTAAATTGGAATGCATTTGACATTATTTTTATTACCGTAACGTTACTATAACACATGGATTGAATGAAACGAATTTCCAACCTCAAATGAACATATTAAAATACCAAAATTTATAGTATTTAAAGTAAAATAATGACGTCTTTCATTAAAAAAAAATCGGTAATAACAATAACTTACTTGTTGACTGGTGGCTGCCATTTTGCTATTTATTATCCTCGTCCATGAAATGTTTTTATATGAAACTAGTACAAAATGCAAACGTATATGATTTATAAATAATAATGATAATTTTAAATTATATTAAATATTATTTACTATATTTATTAAAAAGATCATTTCAATTATACCGAAAATATTAATTTATCCACTATATTTGTAAAATACCGTGTTTGATAAACTTGAAAACTAGGAGCTAAAGTGTTCTTGCCGTTTTACAAACTCGATATTTAGTAATGATTTTTATTTTTTATTATTTTAATTGAGATTTGTTATAAAAAATAATTGCCATTTATTGCTTAAATTACATCAAGTTACCAAAATGTTTATTGACACGTAACTTTAATAACCTTTTCTTGATTTTCTTTCGTGAAAGCAAAAAAATATATTGATATTGATATTGATATTGATATTTTTATTCAACTTTCTTCCTTTTTACAAGTCACATAGAACATTACATTCAATTATTACGCATTTACAATGCAAACAAAATCATGCATAACAATAATAATTATAATGAAGTGAATTGAAAGAAAGACAAGGAGACCAAGGTCCCCCTCTGTACATGAGCAAGGAAATAAATGTATTTAAAGGGAGTATATACATTAATAACTACCTAAGAATACGTACGTTATGAAAGTAATGGGGTGTGTAAAAAAAAAAGACAAAACAAGCTATATTCAAAAAGGGAGAATAGAGTTACACATAACTAGACGGGAGAGAAAGAAAGAAAATATGAGAAATGATAAAGGAAAAGAGTATTACACAGTAACAATAGGTACATCACACGACGAGTACAAAAACATAGGGAACAAAGGAATAATTAGCTGACAATCTGAAAATATTCAGTTAGACACAGGATATCAATAAAAGGAAACTACACATCATAGTAGGCTAATTCACAGTAATAGGCACCAACATTCGCGGATCCGGGCCGGAAGTGCCCCCCCCCCCTTTTGGAAGAAAAGTATGCATTTTGACCATAGACGATCCGCCATTTTCTTGATTGTGCCCACCTTTTCGGATGAAGACCTTTTTTTCTCCTTTTTTTTTGCTTGTTTGGGAATTATGGAGGTAAACTGGACCCCATTAAACACCCCCCCCCCCCCCCACTGAGCGAATTTTGAAAGTCTGGCGAAATTTTTTTTATGTTGACACCCCCCCCCCCCCCTCCCCACCCCCCACTGAGTGACTTTTCGAGAAGCTGGTGAGACCCCAAAAATACGGGTCTACCTTTTCCAAAAGTTGACCAAAAAAAAAATAAAAACCTTCATTTGTGTGCCCCCTCTTTTACTCAATCCTGGATCCGCCCCTGGGCACCAAAATAACTACGATAGTATACCGATACTCTAAGAGTCACAATAATTTTCAAGAAGAAAAACCTCAAGTGCACGCTGCAATTTCCAATCTGATAGGCCCCTTTTTTGCTAGGGCCGGGGCTGGCACCTTTTGCCCGAATATTAAATTTTTGTTTTTAAACTTTTACGAATGAGCGAAGCACGAGCAAGCAAAACTTAATTTTCCAGGAAATAAATATTCGCGGGCACATCGCTACCTAGACCAAAAGCTTCAGTCTCTCTGTATCGTCGGTTGTTCCGCTGAGACTTCGTCTGGCTCCACTAACGTTAGACCTCCGTACGTGTATGGGGAAGGTTGAGAAATGTCAGAAATATTAAAGATTTCCCCATAACAGATGGTTATTTCTGTCTAATCGCTACCCAGATATGAGGTGATGTTTGCCCAAATATCGGCACTTTCAAAATCCTAGGGGGAGCTGCCCCCCCCCCCCCCCCCCCCCCACCCCACGACACGTCCCCGCCTCGTACCGTCGTACGCCTATGATTCCACTTGACTAGACTCAAATTCAGTATTTTCTGTAAATCGCTAAAATTCTGTGTTATGGTAACGTAGCATTGTTCTTGGTGGACCAAATTAGTCCGTAACTTCAGCAATATTTTCAGTACAGTACTCAGTATAGGGCCTAGGCCTACGTGTGATCGTGAAAATTAAAATTGATCTTATGTTAAGTCAGTGCCGGTAGCTCTCTTCGCTTGTGCCTGTGGCTGTGGCTCTTCTAATCATCAATTTGCCTGGTCTTTATTTAATGTAAGTTATTAAGTGGGTTGAAATTTCAATATGTCATCCTGTAGATTTTGCCATAGTACTCTTAATATTATTATTAACTTAACAAAAGTTATTAAGTAGGCCTAGGGCCTAGGCGGACATTCATTATCAATATCATTATCAATATCAGGACCATTCTGTTTTCAATGTTTGTTGAATTGAAGAAGTTGATGATCATGATTATGAAGCAAGTGGATGCTGTGAAAGTGTGATGACAGTGTGAAAGTGTGATGACAAACTGGGCGTTGTGGCGTGCGCCTGTAATCCAGCTACCAGTGGAAGTTATAAACTGATTTAGCGGACATGGCGGACCCAGGTTCGAGACTGAGTCACGTCTTTCGGATGGTGACGTTAAACTTAAAATTAGGTCGGTCCCAGACGTAAATAATCATATCTGATTGATACACGTCTGTAAGTGTAAAAACCCATCACACACACACACACACACAGTGACAGTGTGAGCAGGTGAGGCCGAGGCTGTGTGACGTGACCATGTGCGCCTTAGCTTAACTCCAGGGGGCCGGGAGTAGCCAGGACTAGCTTCCTGAGTGTAAAAAAAAAAAAGGGGGGGGGGGCTATAGGCCTACCGGTAATCCTATATAAAAAAGTATACGCCTTTTAATTTACAGTTTTAGTTTTACATCACAAAGCTAGGTGTTTTATTCCGCCAATGTTTAGCAGGTCATAAAAAATGGGCTGGAAATGGGCAAAAGCTTCAGTCTCTGTTCGTCGGGTGTTCCACTGGACTACGTCTTGCTTCACTACACCTCCTTACATAGACCGAAATTTTCTGTCTCCAGTACGTTAGCCTCTTATTTGGGTAGGGTCGGCTATAGCCCCGGGACGCTGCCACGAAGTGGCAGCGTCCTGAGTGAAACCAGTACGATTCGGTGGGTCTCACAATTTACCAATGTTCAAATGACCATTGAAAATATAGCCATATAAGTTATTTTTTGAAATTAAAGTATCATATATACGATGCCACTTACCTAAACAGACCTTCCGCAAATCAGCTTTTCCTAAAAAATGTGTAGAATCGATGAATGTCACTTTTTACTCTCAATTTTCGAAACCAGTCCCATTCGCCATGTTGTTGAAGCAGAAGCGAAAATAGGCACTTGCGCATGCGCCTATGAATATTTATTACAACGACGGCATAGTTTTCGTCACAAGAATAATGAATATTCATATATCCACTGTGATCCGGCGATCTCTATTCGCTCGAGCTCCTGCCTGCCACTCGTCTTAATGAATATTCATAATGCTCCCTTCTTGTCTGACGCATGCGCATTGCAAGCAAAACACCGACCTACGAAAGTTTTTAGTACAGGCTTTTGGAGATAAATAGGCTTTTTTTGTATCATCCTCATTGAAAAGAAAGACGACAGTCAATCGTAAAGTATTGTAAGTACCTAAAGTAGCCTAAAATCAAATAATGTCATGTTTCATGGCTATCATTTTGACAAACGACCTTGTAATTAAGAGACATCCAAGCAATCAAAGGACTGCTGATCGCAGCCCGAACACTACGTGTTCGGGCTGCCGCAGTAAGGTCGGCTACTACTTGGAGACAGAAGCCGTCCTATCACTTTGCTGTGCAAAATTTGTCTATGCCTTTTATATGGCGTTGTGCCTGCTGGAACAGTAGGAAAAAATCATTTTTCCTCTGTATTTTTTTAAAAATAATCATAAGGCCTAGGCTCTAATTCATATACTTAATCTGTTCAACATACCAATTTGACCAAATGATCCATTTAATGCTCCTTTTTCATGTAATTCAGGGTCCAAGGTCTTCTCCGTTCGAAAATCCTGCAGCCGTATTCAAACCGTTACCCGAGCTTCTAGTCTCGTACAAGGCAAAATGATTATGAAGGAAAAAATACGATAAATTCATTACGAACTCGTGCACATTGATTTCAAAACGGTTATTTCTTTAACACTAAACAAACATATTTAATGTTAAAGAAATAACCGTTTTGAAATCAATGTGCACGAGTTCGTAATGAATTTATCGTATTTTTTCCTTCATAATCATTTTGCCTTGTACGAGACTAGAACGGCACAACGCCATAGACAAATTTTGCACAGCAAAGTGATAGGACGGCTTCTGTCTCCAAGTAGTAGCCGACCCTACCCAAATAAGAGGCTAACGTACTGGAGACAGAAAATTTCGGTCTACTCCTTACATAGACTGAACTCCGTCTCTCACTCTGTACCAGGGACTAAGGACGAATTTTCATTTTCCAATAAATACATTATTTTATTAAAATAAACAACTCAGAATGAGAACAACGGTAATATAATATGCTTGAATAAATTTCTTACCCCAAATTCCTCGTCTGGTACACGAATCTGATCATTTGAAGCATGGAAGTTGCACGTCAGTAGCGAGTCGCTGACAGCCTTCTTGGTTATAATCACATGACCCGGAAGTGGGCCTAGTCGGAAGCGTATAGGAGGTTGTGTAGTAAAGCAAAAATTATACTCAGTCAGTCAGTACGAAACTTGAGTTCAAACCAGAGTAAGTCCCAATTTTGTTAATTATCTGTATATTTTTCGTTTTTTAAAATTATTTATTGAAATATGAGAACACTAGCACCATCTATGTGGATTTTTAGAGAAAGGGGATGGCTTATTGGGATGAAAAATCAGATCCCCCTTTTGGGGGGGATTTTGCTCATAGGTCATGTATTGTAGATCCCCTTATGTTCCGGGAAGGTGGGGTAGCCGTCTGTGTAGGAGGAGAAGGTAAAAATAAGAAAATGTTAAAGACTCCTCCGAAACAGACGGGTTTTCAGCTGTCTAAGCCAGGATTAGCTTTGTGAGTGTAAAAAAAAAAAAAAAAAATTGGCTATACGCCTTTTACATCACGAAGCCAGGGGGTCGTTTCATCAAATCAACTCCATGACAGTCATAACTGTTGTCGGCGATCTACGGAAATGTCATGGACCTGACAAACTGTTTCACGAAGACATGATAAACGACAACTCAATGATATCGATACTCACTGGCGAAAAAATATATAGTCTTTATCACAATCCATTGGAATTATCGTCAATTACCCAAACAGATTTTGAGGCTCAGTTTTTCGCAAACTATTCCAAAATGTCAAAAATGGCAGCGAAGATGAATGCTGGTGATACAAACATCCTGTTTACATGAATGGCAAATTTATAAAATTGAGAAAACTCGAGGAGGCTTTTGCGATGTACGAAATTAGATTTGTAGGTAATAGGATACCGTAATTGCCCAGGGGGGTCTGTCCTCATTGCAAGGGGGGTATCATGCGTGACCAAAGACTCACCAAAAGCACCCTAAGCAAGTATTTACGTGGTGCCAAAAAATACACCCTAAATATTACCCGTGAGTTGGGTAATTTGCTACCCTAAGTAATAATTGTTTGTAACCCCCCTAAGCAAATAATACCAGTTTTTACTACCTCTTTGGAACTTTGGTGGATATGACAGGTCTGGGGTACCGACAAGTCACTTGTCAGCGAAGTTGTCTTGGTCTTGGCAAAGACGGCTTTGTGAAAGACTTACCGGACAAGTTGAGTGACAGTGTCGAGATGTCGCTGATCTTGTCGTTATGACGGTTTGATGAAACGACCCCCAGGCGTTTATGCCCAGAAATCTAATTGCGTACGGGGTTAGCAGGACATGAAAATGCCCTGAAATAACACTTTTCTGATAACTCCCGCGACCGACAGGCCATTCCCCACAGCGTTTCCTCCTAGGGAAATGTTTGGAATTAAAATGTCTTTGATCGTACGTATTTTTACAAAAAAATCAAAAAAAAGATTATAAGAAATTTTCGAGAACTCACCAGTGTTTGTGAATCCATGCCTCCTCTTGTCATGCAGATATAAAATGGCGGCTGCGTGGGACGGCGGCTCGATACAACCATAATTGAAACTATACGTCGCCGACAGCACGCGCCGTCTTGGCTTAAACTTGGCTTAGTTTGAAAATATCCCAAATCTGAGGGCGCTCTTTAGCAAAACCGCTTGGACAAACGTGCTGATTTTTTTTAGGTTTGTTCGAATACTAAAAGTGTTAAAATATACAAAATATTGGGTCCTAAGCTTATTTGATTTTGAAGCTATGAGCCTCCAAACATACACTTGAAATCACAGATTTTACAGTTCACGCCATTTTTGGTGACCTTGTACACGAAAACGGAGAATCGTATTTGTGTCATGATTATTTTTTTTTGTAAAGGGCATAAAGTTCTCACAATATCCAGACAATGAGCTCTCTGTGTGAAGAATTTTGGCTACAGTTGTCAATCAAAAATGCATAAATTTAATTAGCCTTATTGGTTTGTCCGTGCATTGGTTGCTAGGCGAGGCCATATCTTAGCAACCGTTTGACCTTGGGGCAAAATATTTTGGAGTTTTCCGTCAGACACTTGGGGGAATATTTGGTGCGAGTTTAAAGAAAATCGAAGGGGGTCGGGTGACACCCATCCGTTGATTTGATGTGGATTGTCCCATAAATGCGAATAAGCTCCCACTCTGTACCTTCGTACAGCGAAGAATTCTCTAAAGTCATTAAAGTTAGCACATATCACACCAAGTAATTCTGTTCATCTGGCTGACGTCACTCAGCCCCGCGAACAATAGTGTCCAAGAATACCAAACGCTGAACAAAGGGATTCGCAAAGGGGAAACTTTCTACATTCCGTCAATGGGATTTTGTCTCAAAATCACGATTTCTTAGAAACTGTCCAAAGTTTCCCTTTTCGTAAAAGTCAGCAAAATATTAAGAATGAGGTGCTAACAGTTGGTGAGATAGCAGCTGTCATCGTGTTTGAAGTTAAGAAAAGGGAGAAAAACTGGCAATCTCCATAGATTTGCATAGGCCTCGTGGGCACAGTTTACCAGTGGCGCTAGCGCCACCCCTTTGGGACTCTATCTCTCTCAGCACCACAGCTTATTGATTTTCAACAAATAGCGCCACGCTTTCCTGCTCCCAAGATAGCCTCATGTAGTAATAATTCACTATTTTGGTCTTTAGAAGGGAAAAATTACTGGTAAGACTTGACAGGCCTGAAAAAAATACAATGAACAGCTGATTTTGGTGTGCAAATCTGTAGTGCATACATCTTTAGTGTGTCCAACTCCAAGTATGTCTATATGTATTTATGAATGAATAAGGAGTTTTTGGATGTTCTTTAGATCCTCCCAGCGACAATAGACTGCTTTGTGTTGACTGCATACAAAGTAGGTGAAGCGTGAAGCTAACAATGGGTGAAGCGAGGTTCACGTTTTAGAGAAGACTGCAAAACCATGTTTGACGCATTCTCGATCTGACTAATGGATGAGGGAGAAGCCAGTGGACGGGTGAGCCGTTCTTGCACAAAGTGCGGTATGCAGCTACATGTAACACATTTAGCAGTCCATTGTAGCTGGGAGGATCTAGGACGGCGTTCAAGTCGACACATTCGAAAGCTCACTAACGTGATTGTGTGTACTACCTCAAGTTACCTCAAGTGAAGGGTTATTTTTTTTCCTCTTTCTCTTTCTGATCTCCACTCCCTCCTCTCTCTCTCTCTCTTTCTCTTTCTCTCCCAGTGACTGATACGTGAGAACTACCAGAAGTTTTGTCTGGACATTGTTAAGACTATTTAAAATTGTTTTTTGTGGAAGTACTGTAATGTGTTCAGTGTGTATAACAATGTATCTCTACCAAAGCCATTTAAAGATTATTTCACTCAGAATTGTAAAATTCATCATTATGATACAAGATCTGCTCAAAACTTTCACCTTCCTTTGCACCGAACTTGTACTACCAAAAACACTGTATTTTTTCACGGCCCACTTGTATGGAACGAACTACCTGAATCCATTAAAAACTGTAAATCATTACAACATTTCAAACGTTTATATAAGGGTCAATTAAATTCAAAGAATATGAAATACTAATATGTAAAAGGTATAAAAATTGTTTGCTTCTGAAGTCACATTTTCTCTCCTCTCCCCTTTCTTTTTTCAATCCATCTGTCCTATCCGTAGTTTAAGATATTTGTTAGAACTATGTTTCTTGTTCAAAATGTTTCAATTTCAATATATGTATATTTTCAGGGAATCATCTTTGACAAGCCTACATGGCTTTTTATGAGTCCCTCACTTCTTATCTGCAATCAGTTATGAAATATATATTGTATAAATTTTGATGTTTTTTAAGGGAATGAAATAAATGAAGTGAAATGAATGAATGTTGGTGACTTTTGTGCAGTGGTGTTAGAAAGTCTTGAGGTGTATGACCGCCCTAGAGTATACACACGAAGTATAGTAATGCTGCTATGAATGGCATATATACGGTATATGAGTGCTGGAAAGAAGCAAGATCGACGGCCAAAAACAGCCTGAAAATTTCACTTGATCAAGATGATAAAGATCCTAGTGAAGAATCTGGTATGAAATCAGATATAGGTCTATCATCCTAAAAAATAAAATTTTCCAATGCTGTTGGAGATCAGCAGCTTGGTACTGCTTGTCCTGTACTCCTACAATTTCTCAGCAGCCCCAGCACACCAGTTATAATAATAATAATAATAATATCACGCTTTTATATAGCGCCTAATACATCGGCGATGTCTCTAAGCGCTTTACAGATATATTATTACCCCGGTCATCGGATCTGGCTTGGCCGCACACAATGTATGCACATTCTCCACTCCCTGGGGAGTATTCCAGCAATGGGCTGTGGTGCTCACATTGCTAAGCAAACGACATTAACTTTCGCATCCTACCGGGTACCCATTTAACACCTGGGTGGAGAGTGGCAAATGTAGATTAATGTCTTGCCAAAGAACGCTAGTGCTGCGGTGGGATTCGAACCCCGGACCTCGTGGTCCACAGTCCGGGGACTTATCCACTGATCCACAGCACCTCAGTTATGTGGAGATGTGAGATGCTGGTGCATGAAGATTTTGCTCTAACTTGCATTGAAAAATATATTCTAATTGCTCTCTCTCTCTCTCTATTTTTGTCTGCAGGACTTCACTATGAATCCTCAAACGTCAACTACCCAATCTGTGCCACCCCTGGTACCTATCACATCCGGCTCATCTGTGCAGGGGGGAGGAGCTCCCAAACCAGCAGTACCATGCAAGACACTGCAAGAAACTATCAAAGCTATTGAAACTCAAATCAATGTGAGTATTTCATATATGTGACCCGGCACCACAAAACCACCAAAAAGTCGCAAGCAGTGATTTTGTACAAACAGCTGAAATGGAAATTTGGGTTGAAAAAATCAATTTCGGGATTTTTGGTTTTTCTGAAAGATCGATCTTTTCTGTACCTTGTATCAAAATCTGGAAGCTTAAAACACAGTAGAACATGTGTTTTTAACAGTTTTTCTATAAGAGTTTTTTTCGCACAGCTTTGGTCTCTTACAAATTCTTCCCCCTTTCTCCTCATCGGTACCGCTCACCCTCGTAAAATCTTTACAATATAACGGGTCTTAAATTACTTCTTCCCTAATGATTTTTTATACTGACAGAAAGAAGAAACTCTCAGCAATCTCATAATAATGATATAAAAGTATATTAATAGTCGCGAAAGCAAATTATATTGTTTTTTTCATGTGAGCAAGAAAAGAGTGAGTACAGTGCAAATAAATTGCAAGTGTGATTCTTTTGAGCTTTAAAGTTTAAAAGAGTATGTGATTTCTCCATAAAACAATTGCTAATTCTTGTGAGAGAGAAAAGAGTATATAAGTTTTGTATTTAAAAATTACAAGATTATTCTTGTGAGCAAAAAAATAGTATAAATATATATAATAAATTTCAACTAAATCTGACAACGCCTTCATGGTGGTTACTATGGCCTTTTGATTCACTCTCTATTGATTTTCTCTTATGTTTTCTTGCTCCGCACGCTTGAATAGGCCCAAACTTTAGAGCTTGTTTCCTCCGTAACTAATACCAGCAAACTCTCTTACTAGCTCCATTTATTCGCTAAATTAAAAGGGTTAGGAACCTTCAATTTTGACAATTTATATACCATTTTAAAGCTGAGACTCTGTTCTTTCCAAATATGATGAAATTAGACAAATCATTTTTTGCGACTTTTTTGTGGTTTTGGGTCACATATGATGAATTAGAGGTCCTTATTTTGCGTGTCTGTTCTTTTAATGTAATTGGTTAATTGCTTTGATAGAAACATATTTACAGACTAACAGAGTTGTATTTTTTAAACCCAATCTTGTGAAGGAATTGTTAAGAAATATATATCAAAAATTGTTCCAATCTTTTAAAGGTTTAGAAGACTTGATTATATCAACTCATTGAACAGCCATTTTTGTACTACTTCCTGTACTTTTTGATTAATTGATTAGAAAAAAGATGAGCAATATTATTTTGTTTTGTGTCCTGGATCGATTCTTGTCCTTTTCTCTTTAAAAAAATTCTTTTCCGATATTATTTCATGTTATATTATTTTTTCGAAGATAATGGAGAAGTTGGGTCAGCTTTCATCCAAGCAAGAAGGCGACTTGACAAAACTCAGAGAACTTCATAACAAGGCTTTACAGGAACAAGAGAGGGTAAGACACTGAAAAACACATGGGAATAAAGTGCTGTTCAGCTCTGGAAAACTCAAATTGAGCTTTGGAGAAAAAAAAGACAAACAAATCAATAAAAACAAATGAATATGAATCACTTGAGGAAATCTCACTTTACAAAACGACATGTACAACATCAGAGAACTCTAATGAGCAAATCGGTGTTTGTTTTATGCAGGGTAAGATCATCAAATGAGAATTTTCTTAGTGCATTTTAGTATTCATGTAATGGGTAAGTTTTTTCTTCATAGATTTGATGTGAAAATGAGGGCCAAGTTTCCCATCCATAGCAAAAGTGAATTAGATTTTCTTTGCTAGCAAGGTTTTGAACAAGTATCATAAATAGATTTTCATGAAATTTATCTTTTACTTTAATTCTTTGTCGCTGTATTAAATTGGAATGAATTATCTTTCATGGGAATACACTTGACTGGATCATTAAGGGGTTATTTCAAGGGTGGGACATGTGGCAAAATATTTTCCTTTGAATGATAAACTAAATGGCTTCAGAGATCAAGTTTCTATCAAGCAGGATCATATGTTGTTTTGTTTCTACAGCTCCGAGTGGAGAAGATGCATGTAAACGTGACTCCCATACATCACCAACCCAACTCAGCTACACAAGCCATCAAGTCTATAGCATCCAGCAGTAACAACAATAGCAATATTCAGGTATCTATTTCAGCTGGTATCATTCATCAATAATATGGAACATTGTTTAAGAAAAACAACATTTTCTTGGTCTTCATACCTAAGACTAATGAATATCGGGATATTGAAAATGGTATATCCTTTTTGTCTTCAATTTTGAAGCATCCTTGCAAGGCAAGAACTCCCAAAGATCATGGAGAATAGAACAGATTAGGAAAAAAAAAATGTCAAGTCAATACAAGTATGCTTAACCTGCAATTGTAGTAGTAGAAAGCATCCTATTTAAATAGTTATGAATGCAGATTATGGTTTATTCATCTGTATATATATATATATATATATATATGTCGGTTTCCTTAACGTGCCAATCCAGAAATAGGCCAAGAAATGTCTGGTAATATGAGTCATATAAAATATCACTGTCACTATCATCAGGGAATATGCTTAATACAATGCCATACAGGTCAGTATATTTTTTAAGAATGAATTTCCTTTTTAAAAAATGTGGTCAATTGTATTGAAAGGGTTTTATTGAAAGGGTTTAAGTGAAAAAAATAAAATATGTTGATCTTGTTAATCTTTGTAAAGGGCAATTTTACATTAGTAATGAGCGAGCCAGCTTACATGTAGTTATGTACAGGGCTAGCCCAGTTGACTTTCCTGTTGGTACTATACTATCAAGTTCTATGGTATTCTTTCTATTATCAGCTGGGAGCAAGTGGTAGCAGTAGTACGGGTTCTCACTCATTACAGCATTCTTCATCCGGCATGCGTGATACAACAAGGGAATCACCCATCTCAATGTCTGTTGGAGCCGGCGGTGACGTAGGAGGAGATGCATCAAAGGTAAGCAACCTGTCATCTTTTTTTCCTTGAGTGTATTTGTAATCAGATACGTAATGCTCAAACTTCTTTTTTGTACATGATAGGATAGACCTGTTTACTAATGTATTTCAATTTACTCATGTTTCTCTCCAGAATCCTTAGTTACCAACTATTTAGTGCACCTGATATGCATAGTGGCATCTCTATAGATGGAATCCATTTTGCATGTACATTAGTTGTTGCTATGGCGTGCAAGCCTCTGGCAAGCTTTGGGATCGTTAAGAGAAACTTTTGTTCAAGAAGTATGCATATAATTAGTAAACAGGTGTATTATCATTGATCAAACAAAAATGATATAAGAACAAAACAAAACATAGATATAGCATTTCAAATCAAAACAAAATGTATCAAACAGCAAAATGTATAGAAACAAATTGAATGATAATTCCCTGAACAGAGACATGAAGACAATAGCAAATTAAGACAAGATACACACTATGTATATGTATTCCTTTATGTCATTTATAATAGTGGTGTACAACAAAGTTTTAAGAGGCCAATTTTAATTGAAATATGTTATAGGACATTCTCTTATATCTGAGCATTGCATCTCAGTATCATTTCAGTTTTACTGTTGTTGACAATGCATTTTGATTGATGGTATTCTTGTCAGTTTCAGTTTGGTTTTATTTCTGCATTTTTCACCAATACAAATCAAACATTACCGGTACTCAAAATCATACAGTGCTTATTTTCACATGGACAATACAAAATAAACAGAAATATTGATGAAATACTGTAATAAAAAAAATCAGTGTGAAATAATTTGTGTTGTAAACATAATAGTAATGGTGATCTTGTCAGCTTGAAATGTACATGTACTTTATACACAGCATTACTGTCAAAACTTAATTGAGGTAATATAATAGAATAAAATGGAAACATAGTAGATCAGGGGAGCGTTTCATCAAGCGTTTTGTCAGTGATTTTTACTGACAACTGTTATAAGCTACTGAAATCGTTGCATCTGATTGGCAGAGAGCAAATTTGTCAGTAAAAATCACTGACAAAACGCTTGATGAAACGCTCCCCAGAAACAAGTTACAGTCAAGCCTGCTGTAGCGACCACCTGTATAGAAAGACCACCTGTCTATAAAGACCATGATTTTTGTTTCCCTTGAAATTTTTTTCTCATTGAAACGTGTACTTAAGGAACCTGTACATAAAGACCATCTGCTCATAAAGACCGCTTTTCTTGTCTCCCTTGAGCGGTCTTTATATACAGGTTTCACTGTAATTCAGTGAAATGCAGCAGACCTCGCATCGTAAGCATCTTTTCATCTTCTTCGATCCCCGTTTAGATCCTAAACAAGAAGAAGATCCAAGATCTTGTAAGGGAGGTAGATCCAAACACACAGCTTGATGAAGATGTTGAAGAGGTAACGATTCTCATTGTAGACACCGTTCCCCCCCCCCCCTCTATAAAAAAAGCATTACTTTGTCAGAAAAGCCTCTTAATTCTTTCTTTTTTATGTATCAAATTGAAAATTACTGAAACAACATTTTCAACTTTGCATATTTCAAGTCTGGACATTTTGGAAAAGTTGAAACACAACTAAACGTGTACTCTGAGAGCTTTCCCAATCTAAATTATTACAAAACTATTTCATATTCTAATAGTCCTTAGTAAGATTACAAGCAATCATATGAATAGAGAAGAATGAGAGCAAAATAATGTGTACTGGTACTCGCTTGATACATGACTATATGTTAGGTACTGCTTGTAAGGTATTAAAGTATTTAGAATGTAGATATTTACAGTGACCAAATATCACAATTGCAATTAGCAGATGATCTGATTGGTTCTATTGGGAAAGGTTTTTTGTGTCAAAAAGAAGATAATTAATAACCACACGATATCTTCAGAACTACACATAAACATGCTAGTACTACTAATGCATAGGCCTGCTGATATCCTCAATATTAAAAATATAGACCAAAGAAATCTGTTTATATTGAGCTCCCTCTTGACTTCCTGTGTCACTCAAATGACAATCAGAATATATTCTTTTTCAGATGCTACTTCAAATAGCTGATGACTTCATTGAGAACGTGGTTACAGCAGGCTGTCAGTTGGCTAAGCATAGAAAGTCTTCTACGTTGGAAGTCAAAGACATCCTCATGCATCTAGGTGAGTTTACTTCCCTCTCTACACCTACAGTAGTCTTTCAGGTTTCACAATATACTGCACAACCACAAACTTTCGCAACATGAAACTCTGGCATAGAAGTGTTAAGGCTGGTCATGTTGTTTATCAGTTATTTCGTAGCACAACATTTTTGCAAATCTTCCCCCCCCCCCTCCCAAGAAAATTTATCATACACACAAAATTTTGTGGTTTTACAGAAGTTGAAGGATGCGAGATATTCACTTCTCCTGGGCTATCAAAATATGCTCACTGAACATGGCATAAAGCAGGTATAAGACTAATTTAAACCACAATCATTCATGACATGAAACTGAATATTATTGTAAACAAAGGCAATTTTGATGGAGAGAATGAAATTTTTCAAATTCAATGTTGTGTCATTTTTTTATATTTTCACGGCCAGAAACTTTCACAAATCTTGTGAAATTTCAGAAACTTTCGTGCATTTGAAATTCTTTCACAGTTTGTTTTGTTCCTATGAGATCTGACAACTAACATCACTTGTATGGGGAATATGCAGAAATTGGATTGTAAATCAAAAGATGCAATCAATCGCTCTATCCATATGGTATGGTATTCCCAATTTGTTTAATTTTTGATTTCTTTCAGAGAGGAATTGGAATATGTGGATACCAGGTTACAACCCAGAGGAAGCACCTAAAGCTCACAAGAGACCTGCATCAACAGAAGCACATAAACAACGGATGGCTCTCATACGCAAGACACTCAAAAAGTAACCTAGTTTGGACTACAATACATCGTCAAAATATGGACTGATATAAGATGCGGAAGAAATAAAGTAGTTTGGACTACAATACATCGTCAAAATATGGACTGATATAAGATGCGGAAGAAATAAAGTAGTTTGGACTACAATACATCGTCAAAATATGGACTGATATGAGATGCGGAAGAAATAAACTAGTTTGGACTACAATACATTGTCAAAATATGGACTGTTATGAGATGCGGAAGAAATAAACTAGTTTGGACTACAATACATTGTCAAAATATGGACTGATATGAGATGCGGAAGAAATAAACTAGTTTGGACTACAATACATCGTCAAAATATGGACTGTTATGAGATGCGGAAGAAATAAACTAGTTTGGACTACAATACATCGTCAAAATATGGACTGATATGAGATGCGGAAGAAATAAACTAGTTTGGACTACAATACATCGTCAAAATATGGACTGATATGAGATGCGGAAGAAATAAACTAGTTTGGACTACAATACATCGTCAAAATATGGACTGTTATGAGATGCGGAAGAAATAAACTAGTTTGGACTACAATACATTGTCAAAATATGGACTGTTATGAGATGCGGAAGAAATAAACTAGTTTGGACTACAATACATCATCAAAATATGGACTGTTATGAGATGCGGAAGAAATAAACTAGTTTGGACTACAATACATCGTCAAAATATGGACTGTTATGAGATGCGGAAGAAATAAACTAGTTTGGACTACAATACATCGTCAAAATATGGACTGATATAAGATGTGGATGAAATAAGCTAGTTTGGACTACAATACATTGTCAAAATATGGACTGATATGAGATGCGGAAGAAATAAACTAGTTTGGACTACCATACATTGTCAAAATATGGACTGATATGAGATGCGGAAGAAATAAACTAGTTTGGACTACAATACATTGTCAAAATATGGTCTGATATGAGATGCGGAAGAAATAAACTACTGTAAACGTGGAATATTTTGCGGTGTTGAAATTTTCATGCATTTCGCGCGGCATGAAATATGCGCGAAAATAAAAATATGCGAATATTTTTGTTTATGTATTCTTTTGCCCATAAGCCGGTGAAATTAAAAACATGCGAACTTCACTGTACTCAGCCGTGCGCTAAAAATTAATCGCATGAAAATTACCACTTTTACAGTAGTTTGGACTACAATACATCGTCAAAATCAGTGTTATAGCTAGGAACTTTTTAGTGGTGGTTCAAATTGGCGACAATACAGTATTCAGAACAGCAGCTTCCGGTATACGCTACGTAAAACATGATATCTATTTGTACGTGCAAATTACGAACAGTAGTACAGTATAGTGCGTAACAAAAGACAACAAAACTCAGCAAATCTTTAAGAAATAATCATTTATTGTCAAATAGAAAGCATGATTCTTGTACGATTGCAAATAAAACAAGAATAAAGATGGAAATATGAATGTAAGTACCACGTTTCTTCACAAACAGTTACGTTTAATGCTGTTTCTTATGTGAAATTAGTGCCGGTCGGAAGCAGTGTTTTTCACCCGGAGTGGTGGACGGAAATCCCCCGTGCTGGTCGGGCCCGTCCACCGCCGACCACCGTAGCTATAACACTGGTCATAATATGAACTGATATAAGATGCTGAAGAAATAAACTAGTTTGGACTGCAATAAATTGTAAGAACATGGACTGTGATGATAAAAAAGACTGTAGACAATGAAGAAATGAGCCTTCCTGATATGACTGCAAATACATTACTTATTGTCAGAGAATGGACTCTTATTCTACTGTATGTATTGTATTGCATGTACACATTCAGTATGATGGCAAGGGATGAACTACGACAATGACACTGTCACTTTTGTATTAGGCAGACTGCTAGAAATATTGACTCTGATGGCTGTTGGATTAACTGTGATGACAGTATTTTTGAGAGAATTGAATTTTACTCTAATTGAAGAGGAGTGACTGTCCTGTTATTTTCCCATATGTACCAGTATGTCAGAATATCAGATCATAAGATGTACCGCTACTCTTTTCTATACATAAAGTTGAGTTCTGTTCATGTGATTACATGATGAAAGAAACTGTCCCAAAGCAAGTGGGAAAGGTTGATCATGTCAACATAAGAATTATTGCATACTGTGAGGTTTTGGAATTATCAAAATAATGAGATATTGACCCAATCTCGCAGAAAAGCACATGCACAGCACACCGAAATGGGTATATGGGACTGCACATGTGGCATGAATGTTCGGCCTGAACATTTCAGCTATTTTTTGTCATAATTCAAATATAAGGGCATCTGAAGAGCAATCCTTTCCAGGGGACATTTCTACTTCAATGTTCTTCCAAACCGACATAAAAGGAATGAGAATCTCACAAATTATTTGTCATCTTTCCCAGAGCTCAACCTTCTCTTTAATCATAGTCCTACTTTTTTTGTTGGGATTTATACTGTAAACATGGAATATTTTGTGGTGTGGAAATTTTCGCGCATATCGCGCAGCATGAAATGTGTGGGAAAATGAAAACGCGAATATTTTTTCTTATATATTCTTTTGCCCATGAGCCTAGCGCGGCGGCTAAATTAAAAACTCGTAAAGTTCACCGAGCGCGAAAAATCTCCACTTTTACAATAATGTTAATCAAACATTGCATCTTGTCTGTTGACAGCAAGCAGGGTGTGTGTTCATTCTATGTAATTGATTGAGTTTAGGCCCTTGTGGCTCTCAACACATAATGTGCCGTCTTGTTTGTAAATAAAGTAGGTATAAACAACAATGTTGACTTTGTGAGACTCTCAGACTCGTTATTTATGTACATGTACATTTAAAGAAAAAGATCAAGAAGAATAGCAGAGGGATTCTAAAACATACCACCTGCTCTTGACTGTACTTTGTACATTGTCGGTTCCAGGGGCAGATCCAAGATTTTATAAAAGAGGGGGCACTAGCGTAAAAGTACACAATAAAGGGGACCATTTTTGTTTATTGTGTACTCAAGGTATGCCAGTTGGGTTTCAAAAAAGGAGGCACGGGCCGGTTTTCCCCCTATGTAGATCTGCCACTGGTCTGTTCAACCTTGTAAGGTATCTTCATGAATACACAGAGAAAAGGAAGTGGTAGAAAATGTGTGTGAAAGAGAAAATGGAGGGAGGAAGGGGAAATATGTGTTATAAAACTCAAATCGTATACAATTGCTGCTCACTAAAGCCCGGTGCACACTATACGATCCGACTGCGACCTGATTTTCGAACAAATTGCATTTTGCATTAAATGTGAAAGTTTTAAAAAGTGAAATTTTAAAAAGTGAAACTATCTCATTTGAAGTTCGGAATACATGTAGTACAAAATTCAACGAAATCTCTCAGTCTCTTTTTTTTTTTTTTTTTTTTTTTTTTTGAGGGGGGGGGGGGGGGGTTGTTCCTTTACTTGACAGTTAACCGATTGGGCTAACCGAGCAAATGGATTGCAGTGAGCTTTCATCTTCTTCATCTTCAGTACTCTACGCTTTCTACCATATTTCCTAACTTACCTGGACCCTAAAATTAAAATTTATGTTACATTATCCTTCTTGATCTTTCCTTCTTGAACTCTTCAAGCATCCGTCTTTTTTTTCTGTCACAAGATTGTTCATTGTAGCCCTATATGTTTCTCTTAAGCCCGGCGCACACTATACGATCCGACTGCAATTTTCGAACAAATTGCAGTTTGCATTAAATGTGAAAGTTTCAAAAAGTGAAATTATCTCATTTGAAGTTCGGAATAATGATATGAATACTAATTTCGAAATGTTGGTTAACTGCAATTCTTCTGGTTAGAGTAAAGGCCAAATCGTCTTCAAATCTTAGTCGATCGCTAGATTGGTATGACGTCACTACGATTTGGAATTGAATTCGCTTTTATTCCTACACATGGGCTCGCAGTAGCCCGGAATTTCGATTTTAGTATACTACTATTCAGAACTTTGATCAAGAAGATTTTACATACTTGAAAGTTCATATCAAATGTTATAACAACTTTCCCCAAAATCGCATCGTAGTCAGATCGTGCAGTGTGCGCCGGGCTTTACAGGGAAGTCCACCCTGACATTTAGTTGATTTTAACAAAAGCAGAAAAATCCGGGAAGCAGATTTAAGTTTGAGCAAAATCTGATAAGAAATATTAAAGTTTTAAAATTGGCTACTCTCTGTATCTTTTGAGATCCTCTCCCACTTGAGCTGTTAATGAAGGATTTATGTACAGAATATGCGTTTTTAAACGGGTTTTTGACTCCCCACACTCCCCTTTTGTTCCCATTGTTTTGTGTCCACAGCTCCTCCCTTACAGTTCCTGTTACATGTAATCTGTTTTGTGTCTGTAGTCTATATATGCTTGTCTTGCTTTTTATGTTTGTCTTTTTGCCTCTGACGAAGATTCTGCTACGATCGAAAGCTCAGGCCCCTTTTGACTCCATTTTACTCACATTGGCTCGCTATTATTGGATAAGCAGTTTTCAGCAGCTTGTTTTCGATATTTAAACAGGGGATGCTAGAAAAAATGTGCAGTCAATATACATGTATCTAGGGTGAATTAATATTTTCTTTTGAAATTTATGCTTTTTTAGTACATGTAGATACAGGGCAAATGCGAGAGGACCTCGTTAAGTACATGTATATGTACATGGTACGTCTCAGAATTGCCAACTTCTGTTTGATCAATTGCAACTTCAAAATTGCATAACTTCATTTGTTAAAGGTAAGCTTGAGTTCTGGGAAAGGTGAAAAATAATTTGAGAGCGTTCTCATTCATTTTATGTTACTTTGGAAGATTATCACAGTAGATAGGTCCCCTGTATAGCTCTTCAAATGCCCTCACATTAGAAATAGCTGAAATGTTTGGGCCGAACATGCCACTTGTGTGTGTAGTCCCATGTACCAATTTCTGTGCACTGTACATGTTCTCTTCAGCGAGATTGGGTCAGTTTCTTATGTATTTTGACGATTCCAAAACAGTACAAAAAAAATTATGCAGATATAATCAACCATTCCCATTTGCTTTCACAATGTAATTGCATGACCAGGGCCCTCTTGGATAAATAGTTGCATTTAATTGCAACTTTTTATGCAAGAGGGCCCAGAACTAATTATCTTTAATTGGATTTTGCTCAAACTGATTGTTTTCTCAAATGGTAAAACCAACTTGATATCGGGGTGGACTTCCCCTTTAAAACCCAAATATCAGGGTAGACTTTTATCATTCTCACTTCTCTTATACAGTACATGTAACTCTCTGCACTCGCTCGTTTGTAACTTTTGTGTCACTATTTTATCAATTTCTCTATTTTTGGGGCGGGCTTACGTAACTTCCGGTTCGCAACACTTATGGGGTGTTGCAAGAAAGTTGCAATCAATTGCAAATTGTAAAGCAAATTAGAACGCCCATTCAAGAAGATGCGCTTGCAACAATGATTTTGATTGGTCAGTACCGATCAGTTGCAACTTGCAATCAATCGCAACTTTCTTGCAGCACCCCATTAGAGCGATAATATTCATGCTTGCTCGAATGCTGATCACACAACCTGGTAAGCTTTTGACACTTATCAGGCCCACGAGCCTCGGCATTGTGCTGGTCGATATTCGGTCGAGCGAGCCATGTTTGATGGTCTGCTGATCATGCAAGAAGCTTGTTTTCATCGGTTGTCAATGGCACTGAACGAAAGTACCCGGATGACCGCCCTGATCTATTGCTGCCTCTCTCCCTCTCCAGATCTTCTATCTCCCTTGATATGCTTTCACTTTCTCATCAACTATCTTAAAAACTTCTCACCATCCATGTAAACCCCTCCCAACCAATTTCAATTACATGCACAATTACAAAGGTAATTAATCCTAACTTGACTCAGACATGTAAATATACCAAGGTGACAAACTATTTATTTGTGACACCAGAATAAGTTTTATTGCTCTTGCTATTCCGCAAGGTGAATGAGTTTCATTTTCACAAGTTCTGATTTTCAGAATTCATAAATACACTGTATTGCTCTTTTGTACAAAATAATGCTTTGTATTTACAAGTGTACAAAAAACCTGTAAAGAGAAAATTGTGTTAGTTGATCACATTTCATACAAAAGCATATAAATGAAATTAATTTCAGTCTTTAACCTGTAAGAAAAACACTATGAATATGATGACTAAGTAAGAGAGCGGACAAAATATACAGCTCCTCATTGTACCTTCCACAACTGCTCTGGTAGACCAAAGAACATCCCTCCACTGCTATTATGTAAAATAAGTAGAACAGGTGAATATGCATGCAACACATGTTCTACATATTTTTACATAATAGCAATGACGGGGTGGGGGTGGGGGTGTTCTTTTGTCCACCAGAGCAATTGTGGAAGGTACAATGGGGAGCTGTATATTTTGTCCACTTCTTTGTTCGCCATGTTCATAGTGACATGGGAATGTCAATGAACGTAACAATGATCTTTTTGTTGAAAAGAAACATAAAATGAATTTGTAACAAGATCTTCATACAAATGATAGAGTAGGAACAAACAGATAAACATACTTTACAATGCTTGCCACATGTCAATGCATTACATTAAAGTACTGCTTTCTAGGTACCATTCATTAATGGACACAGTGAATTAACTAAAATACCACACAAATTGCATACAGGCTTCTTTTGTCCATTCAATTTATATTGATTCACGTTGATAAACATTTGAAGTTCCACACTAACATGCTCAAATGCATTCTTGAGAAGGCAGGATTCCAAGTAGATTATTTCATACTATACAATATTCAACGAGTATTTACAAGAACACAGTTTACAATGAAAGAAAGACTCCCTATTTTCTATGTGCATTCCAAACTCTTTGTAATGCTTTCTGAACAATGTATGGCAGACCTCCAATTGTTCTTTCAGGTTTTTCAGCACATAATTATATTACAAACAAAGATCCCTAATACCAATAAGAATGAAAACTGCAGTTTAGCCATTAAACAATGTTGAATATTGCTACACATAAGCAATTTCTATGCAAGAAGAGACGGTTAATTCTTAAAGTTAGATTTAAGGAGACAAATCTCCATATATTTACATTTGACACACAAATACTTACTTGAAGACACCTCATCCACTACAAGGGACGGTCAGACCGAGAATGGGCTTGGCAATTTACCGCATTATTTCACCAAGTATACACACAACTACACATAGACACATACATCCACAAAATGTTATATATCTCTACACAAGATGGAGCCTTCTTTGTTGCTGCTGTCTTGCACACATTTACAGGAGAGAATACAGATCTTGATTTAAAAGGCAAAACCTCCTTGCGGGGCAGCACACTGTTGAGTTGAGAATTCATAGGTTCCACTCTCGTTCGTTGATGGGGCAACTTTCACATCTTCCTCTTCCTGTGGTAAAATGATAAACAATGAAATCTACCAGGTTTACAATGACACAAAAGACAAGCAGACAACCAACTTCCAAATCAGCAGTTTAGTTAAAAACTATTTTCAGATGTCTCTGAGGAATAAGAATTATTTATTCATTCATATCCATTTATCTTTTCATGTATTTTATTTTCTTTTGGTGGGGTGGGGGTTATATTTTGCCAACTACATAGAAATAGGTACTACATTGTACTTCCAAGTTAAGTGTAAGATGCGAGTTACGTACCTGTGGAGAATAGTACTTCTCAATGATCTCGAGGGACATCTCGTAGACATTCTCATTCTCATGCTGCTGGAGGGCTTCAATCTTGTCTAGACCACCAGCTTCCTCAATCATCAGGCATACAGTCTCAAGCTGTTCAAGCTTTTCAGCGGCCTAAGTAATCAAAAGATCCAACAGTTCATACATTTCATATAACAAGAATAACAATGAAGCGTGTCAACGTAATACGACAGTCACACCAACAAGACCAATGCCAGATCGACAACAGACCAAACAAAATATTACATTGCCACCAATGGCCAAGAATTGGTCGGTGTGGCAGTGCGAATGTGGTATTAGCTGGCCTAACAGTAATCTATATTCCTATCTATGCCACCAGGGGGGTGTTTCATAAAGCTGTTCGTAAGTTACGCACGACTTTACGAACGACTGGTGATCAGTTCTTGTGCTAAATGATTGAGAATCTGATTAGTATAGCACCCAAGAACATGTTCCAGTCGTTCGTAAAGTCATGCTAACTTTACGAACAGCTTTATGAAACACCACCAGATAATACTGCAGTTGTTGGAACAAATTAATACAATTTAGCTAACTAAGGCAAGTCCCCAGTTTCATTTTACACACTACAGTAATAGTGTTCCTCCCCCCCCCCCCCTTTTTTTATTAATACATGTACAAGTAACACTTGGAAGAAATTAGCTGCAACATAGCTATATCACACAGGTGGGACTGGGATTTTATGGGGGTGGGGGGTCACCAAACTTAATAACTTTTCTTTCTACTAAAATTTATGTATAATTGTATGGGAACCATTTTCCTTGCTTTGTTTTGGGAATTATCTTTTTTAAAGGCACATGTTCAATTTTACCATCATCGTATGATATTATGTCTGTCTAGCTTCATGAGGATGAGTGACAAGGATACTTACAGAGAGGATATTTTTTAATGCATCTAGAATGACCTGGATGATCTTAGCTTCCTTGACGCTGAGAAGATCACAGAGGGGCTTAAGGCAACCGGCCTGGACCAGCTGCACAATCTGTTCTACTGATCCACCAGAGGTCAGGTTCGTCACTGCCCAGCAGGCTTCCTTCTGGCTCTTGTAGTCGCCCTTTTAGTAAGATAAAAAGACAGAGAAAAATCAGTTTATTGTACCACAACATGCTCCATCCAAAATTGCTCTATGGTTTATTTATAACATTAAACAAATCTGTACATTGTAACTTTAACCATAGACCCAACACGTTACCAAATACGTATCCAAACCTGAAACCAAAGCCCCAACCGTATATCTTTGATACAATAAAACCTGAAGCACATGTGGCATGGGCAAATGTCAAATCAAGCATAACTTTACTTTATCTTAGTGATTATTGCTCTTTCTATGATCATCCACAGAATAAAACATGAGAAAACTAAAACCCTTCTCTTATTTCTACACATTTTCATTCAAATTTTGTTTCAATCTTCACACTTGTTCGTTGCTCAAAAGCTTTACACTAACCATTCTTGTAAAGAAGCCAAAAAACAATATCAGTTCCGTTGTAGTTGTGTGAAGTGTATTTAGTGATACCCCTTACCTTTTCAAGAACAGTGACAAGTGGGGGTAGAAGACCAGCTGTGACAATTGACTGGATCTGCTGTACATTGCCTGCTGTGATGTTACTGATGGTCCAGCAAGCCTCCTTCTGGATGTTCGGTTTGGGATGTTGCAGGAGGGCGACAAACAGTGGCAAGCTCTGGGAATCAATTACGGTCTGAAATAAAACACAAGTTGTGTCATTATATGTCAAGGATTCAACAATCGCATTTCTCTTTGTTAGGATCAACGGAAGGAAGACAGATGTAATAGAATATAGGATGTGACATATTTCAAACATTTACATGTACATCCTAATGCATATTTAGATGATCTCTGAAGGTAGACGTTTGCATGGTGGTATTAATGTGGAGAAGGTTTACGGTTCACCATGTGGTTAGTCCTAAAAAGGACTATTGAGTAAGAAGTTAAAGTGGAGAAAAGTTGAGAGGAAAGGCGAAATAGAAATTCAGAGTCTGGAAGTAATCTTTCTTGAAAGTGTGAAGGCTTGGTGAACCGTAAACCTTCTCCACCTAATGCATATTAATTTTTGTAATTCATATTAGACTCTCACAATTAATAAAAGAACATTTCACCCCCCCCCCCCCCCCCAACCAATATTGATACTTCCTATTCACTGCACATGGCATTTATTTGTTATTTTATTGAGTTCACTGCACAATATCTCAACAGGGCATGAGAAAGTCACTATAATAATTGCCTTCTTAATTACCTGTGTTTGTTCATCTGTTCCTGTTACAATGTTGCCGATTGTCCTGAGGGCAGGGGTCTAAATGGAAAGAAATAATCAGAAATAGTCAACAGAAAAGCAAAGACTGTACTGATTCAAAAGCATCTCCTAAAATAACATGTACAAGGCTATACTGGTAATGTTTATTTTTTAGCAATGAGACCTTATAGAAAGAAATATAAACTCGATATAAAAAAATGTTTCAAAATCATGCAAAAATCAACTCTGCAATTACACTATATTAACAAAAAAGGTCTGCATCAGAAGCACAATGCTCTTAACACATCCCAAGGAAAACTATGTGACCCTTGGAAAGTGTGGCAACCGGCATTAGCTTATCAAGATTGGCTATTGCATACTATTCCTTCTGGAAATGAACACAGAACAATATGGGCTTTTTAATAGAATACTCACAATTACAGATATTTCATTGCTCCTTAGAAGTTCAACAACTCTGTTCACAACACCAGCCTTGATGACAAGCTGTTAGGAAAAGAAGTAAAGTATTTCAATGAGAATATGAATGAATGTGTGCTTGTATGTTTTTGTTTTTAAGTGATCAATTATTGCTGAAGTGGCCTAAACAGGGAATATTGTGCAGCATTTTGAACTGCAAAGAAAATGATCTAATTGAAATACCTTATGACTTACTGGAATTTATCTATTCACATATTTGAGCAACATACTGGTACAAGTGAATCACAAAAACAAAATATAATTTACAACATCAATGTAACATGGAGGCACTTTTTACTGCAGTGTACTGAAGAAATATGATGGAATTGACAAGACACTGACCTCAATTCTGTCATTGCTGCCATCAGTAAGGTATGAGAGAGCCCAGCAGGCATCCGCTACAATTTCTTTGTCACAGTGGTGGATGAGAGACTGGAGAACTGGGAGCACACCAGACACGACCTCGTCGCCTGGTGGAGGGCTCTTGTTACGGCAAAGGTTGGACAGTGTCCAGGTTACATTGCGCAGGAAAGGAACCTACGATGAAGAAATGAGCATCAGGGCTTAGTAAACTTTAGTGAACATCATACCAGAAATATAATTTATGTAGATCAGTAAAGATTCTTGGCTAACACAATTACAAAAGAGCTTCCAGAGAAGGAAATTCACCAATATGAAGAACAGGATGACACTGGATAACATACTAAGTGCATATTGGTAATCTTTCCTACTCACATACTTGTTTTAATTTTTTTGAAGGCCTTGCAGACCGAGGTGATATCTACATGTAAAATCATTAAATTACAATGGGCTCATTTGACAGCATTCAGTTGGAAGGAATTTCATGAAACAAACAGTATCACTCACTGGGGTTGTAGGTTGGTAGAGTTCCAATAGAGGCTGGAGGATACCATTGCGGGTCACAACATCCCTCATTTCTGGTCCATCACCTGGTATTGAAAACGAGAAAAAAGATTAGTAAACGAAGAAGCTTGATGGGAGGAATTTTTAATTTGTAAACAAATTTTTAGGCATTTTACTCCCAGTGTTAAAGATCGTATGCTCGATCTGTAATGAAAAACACAAGTCAGAAAAAAATGGAACCAGCGGGATTCGAACCCGTCATCTACTGCTTGCCGGGCAGCGACTTAACCACCAGGCTATTCTGGTTCACGGCCAAGTCACGATGAACTGGAATCAAATACCCAAGATCCTCTTCTTTCTGACTCATTAATATTCAAACGGTCCGCCGTAGACAATGGTTAGTAAACGAAGAAGCTTGATGGGAGGAATTTTTAATTTGTAAACAAATTTTTAGGCATTTTACTCCCAGTCGCTGCCCGGCAAGCAGTAGATGACAGGTCGAATCCCGCTGGTTCCAATTTTTTCTGACTTGTGTTTTTCATTACAGATCGAGCATACAATCTTTAACACTGGGAGTAAAATGCCTAAAAATTTGTTTACAGAGAAAAAAGATGTTTAACCGATATGCTTGACATAGCCACACATACCTGGAAATGTAGGATATATGAAAATAATTCACTTATGTTCTCCGTCAAACTTGGTGAATGAATTTGATAACATAATGAAAGTATAAAACACTAAACATTTTTTTGTTGCTTCTTGAAGTCAAAATTAAATGAAAAGTTTCTAGTCCCATGCTCATTTGATAAGACATTTGTAAATCAGAGGCAAAGATGAAAATCAAATGCAATTAGATTTTCACACAATCAGAATCATGTTATTAGGACTTGCTATTTCCATTTAGAGTTGCATTGAAATGCAACTTTTTTATGCCCCAGATGAAGAAAGCCCAACGTACCAGCAATGTTGCCCAAGGCCCAGACAGCCTGCTCACATACATTCTGATGGGATGATGATAGGAGCTTGATGAAAGCTGGAATGGCGCCTTCGCTGACCACTGCCTTGGTTTGCTCAGGTGTTCCGGAGGCAATGTTTGTCAAAGCCCAGGCAGCCTCAAATTGGATTGTTGGGCTAGAGATATATACGGGACAGCAGAAATAGGTCAATTACTGTAGTTATCCCGAGACTTGAGACAGAAAGAGCACATTTTAACATTCAGAAGGAAAAGAGTTCATTTATAATAGGTTTCTTAAGCATTATAGTACTACAGAGGAATATTACCAGGACCTTGGCACCATGAAAATTGCCTTGCTATGTCAGGCATCTCCTTGTAGCATGGTAAAAAAAAAAAAAAAAAACCTGGGACCAGCAAAATTACCTTATAAAATATCAGGAACCTTGTTATATCAGACCTCTTTATAACGAGTTTCCACTCTACAGAGTACAACACATGCCATTTGGTTAGAAAGTAAAACTTGTGATATCAAAAATTATTTACAATGCATTCCATGTAACTTCTAGGTACAAAATGTTGCATACAGTCATAGCAATATGTTTTGTGGGAAAATTCATGAACATGGGTGAATGACATTACTTACTCATCACTGTGGCCAAGAAATGTCACAAACTTGGGTACAAGTCCTGCTCTGATGATGGGGTTGATAGGAGGCTGACGTTCTCGAGACAGCATTCGCCTGTGCAGATAAAGAGCGTGGTTGTAGATAATGAACAAAAGATTTGCAGAATTCAATTTCACTAGGATTGTTCTCCATTTCATTGTAGTTTTGACAGGGGTGAAGTATAATAAACTCCAGTGGGTACTTAAGTTATTATAACTGAAGATAAATATGACATGTAGGGAGGATAGCATTATCATTCAAGGCTGCACTCTGTGTAACCAAGCTCAGCTAAGGCCAGAATACTGTAAAACAAACTTTTGTATGTATTGATTTTTTAATGTTTGCAAATTTCGCAAGTGGTTCAGACTCGTGAAAGTTTCATGCCGTGAAATTATTGAATTACAACTGACACAACACTGCTCTTTTCCAATTAGCGAAAGTTTCTTGCTGTGAAAATGGCTGTCGATTGGAAACTTCAAAACTTTCATGTCGTGAACATTTCTGGTTTTAGAGAACAAAGTGCAATTAGATGGAGGGCCTATCAGTGTGCACCTCTTATATTGATTGTTGAAGAAAAAGAAAATGTTTTTTACCTTGCCGTTTGTACTGCATTGAACTGGATTGATGAGTCACTGCTAGAGATACCTTTACAAATCTCTGGAATAGTCATCTGAACCGTGGGCTAAAAGTATGTTAGAGATAACAAGATTATGACTGCTTGCAAATTTATATGCCATAGCATAAATGATTTTCATAAAAGACACTGGAAAACATTAACAAAACAAAGAAATAACATGTCAAAGATTGTAAGATTAATTGCTGAAAATTTGCATTCTTGGTATATGCAGTTTCTTAATTTAGCAAAAGCTTATGAGTAAAACAAAGACATACATCATGTCATAAGTACCTGTTTCTTTTCTTTTAAGGGACTAACAGGTTCCTCTTCTGTGTTAACATTCCTCCTCTTGAGCATCTGCTCATCTCTCTTGGCCTTGCGCAGCTCAACAGACACCTCATTGCGCCTTCGACGAAGTTCCTAAGAATAAAGGCATATCACATTTTGAAAAAGAATTTGGCAAACCATTGTATTACTTTTAATAGTGAATGCAGTAACAATAACGGACTTTCTATAAAAAAAAATGGGAATGAAGTACTGCAGGACTGAAAAATCAAAAGCATTCTTACATAGCACAAAGTAAAAAAGATACTTATTTCCTGAAAATTTTATTATCTTGCATTCTATTTTAAAAGCCTTGAAGTAATAATCATGAACCCTACACACCCGACAGGTTCAAACTCCAGGTTAAATCCTGTATCCTGTATGGCACAAGAGCAGTGAATTGATCTGAGGAGAACAATTTATACCCCTGCCCCCCAAAACAACTTGCAATATTCGACAGATCTACCGGCCGGTTACTTACACTAGAGTCCTTCGACTTGTTCTTGAAGGCACTCATCCTGTTGTTTTCAATTCCAGGCATGATGTCTTGGTTGTCGTGAACAAGGCTAATGAAACTGAACTTTGAAGATTGTAGAGAATTGTAGTGTAGTCAAGTCTGTTTGGACTCTTCGTTGGAGTGAATTGAAGTTGTGTTTCAGAAGCTGGGTAACAATCTGGAAAACACAAGGAAATTAAAGGATTTTTAAAATCAGAGTTCTTATCCTGACTATTCCTTTTCCATTCACATACCATAAACATGGTTCTCACTTCTCACCAGTACATAACACCCTTGGAGTTAATACATGTACTTCACATGGACCTACTCCATGTACTCAGTACGGCAATGGGGGATTTCAGAAAAAAATACCAATGGCAAAGACTCCCCCCACCAAGGGCCAATAACTACACATATAAATATCTACCATGCATACTGTACTTTCAACCTGCAAAATTGCTTTGATCCTCCCAAGCCAATCCCTGGAATCTTGAAAGGCAACATCTCCCTCATTTGGATAAGTGTAAACAAATTCCATGCCTTGAAGTTGAAGCCCGACTAGACAGTATGAAATATATTTCCCATGTGAAGTGCAATTCATATTACAGGTGTACCAACAAAGTGCATTATCATGCTACTGTGAGGGCATTTGCAAGGCATTTTTAACATGCCAAGTGGGAAAAGCCCAAAGGCCATTTTATCCCCAGTTTGATTGGTACATTGTATTGGAATTTTCCGTGCACTTACATGTACATCTAGCCATATTACAAGGCTTAAGAGCCATTCTTAATCTACCCTTATTCTTATTATTCTACAAATTTGTACAAGATCTTTAATTTGCTGAACTTTCCATTTATTTGGGGGGAGGGGGGCAGTGGTGATTTACTAATTTTTAAAATAGTTTTCTGCTTCTTTTAAAGGGAAAGTCTACCCTGGTATAATATTGATTTGAAAAAAAAAAGATAGGAACAGATCAGTGAAAGTTTCACAAAATCCGGTAAGATAATTAATATTAAAGCTATTAATTTTTCAAGTTGTAATCAAACATAATTTGGCAACTCTGACGCATCTTGCGAGCTCCTCTTCCAGTTCCATTTGCTCAGTACTGTCAACAGATTCCATAGATTTTCATTTTCTTATGTTTTTGATGAATTAATAGATTCTTTTCATACAGGTTTCATTTTAAAAATATGATTAAATTTAAGGTGCATGTACAACTGAATATTTTCTTTGGAGAAAATGGAAATTAATTTTTTTGGTTACAGGACAAATGGGAGACTAGGAGCTTGCAAGATACATCAATTCATGTAGTTGCCAATTTGTGTTTGATTACAACTTTAAAAATTCATAACTTTTTTAATCTTATTTATTACTCATCGTATTTTGCTCAAACCGTCACTATAATGTAATGTTTAACTTTCCTTTTTTTAAACCAACTTGTAACTGTTAACTTAATCAGGGTGGACTTCCCATCATCCAACTGGAATTTGAAGACAAACTTTCTGATAGTTACGTTAGTCGTTACTCTTTCAAATTCAATTGCCAGATTCGCCAGATTTTCGACAGTCTTTACTTTAGCATGTTTAGTTTCAAATATACAAATATTGTCCATCCTTCTTTACACGTTTGCCTAAACTAGTTTGTTGGACTTAGAAGTTGGAGTCGAGTCATTGGGCTTGGCATTGCAAGGACGCAAAGTCACACTCACAGCACCATCATAAACAGTTTGAATAAAAATTAAAAAACCCCGTTTGTTGTCTTCATTCCAAATGAAAAAAAAAAATCTGAACCAGCAACACACAAGGAAACAATCAAAATGAAATTGAAAGATAATTGCAACTCAAAAATTCTGCCAGTCTATCGTCACAACTTCCACAAGACACACATGCACATTGACAGAAGTCACGCCAAGAGGCAAGAAAACACACCATCAAACAATCACAATTTCACATGTAAAACTTCAAAAATACCACAGCACATCATTTACAAGTATCATTTAATCTCTCATAATTAAGAAAATCCACAAAAATCTCCTGTACTGACAGCCAAACTAATAAAAATTTCTTAACAAGAGTGGAGCCTCACCTGCTCGTGTTGATATCTTGCTCTGAAATGATGTTTCAATGATGCGCCTGGTTTAAAGAGCCGAGAATGAAAGACGTTGATTGGCTGGTACCTCATAACAGTATTCATGACACTAATTTGCATAAAACTTTATGCCTTTTAAATCTAGTTTTTAAACAGATGTAATATCTATTTGCTGTTTTTTAAATATTCATTTAATATTTCAATTCTCAGTTAAAATGCACGAATTTCATTGTATAAGGATAATAAAAGTTATTTTCAATTTTTGATACCGAAATTCAAATTTAAAGAGCTATTAAGAGTTTGTGCATAAATTACAGTATCGCTGTAAAATATCGATATCCATAGAAGTATCGTTTATGGCCCAGCCTGCAGCGTAGCCTGCGAGCTGTGAGACGAAAATAATAAAGAAAAAGAAGGTGAAATAATTTGATGAAAACATGATAAATATTTGAATATGGACATTTAGACATATATTTCAGATAAATAGTGAAAGGGAAAGGCACCAAGGTGTAGAGATCTGATCTAACTCGAGGAAATCGTCAGGAAATCACAGCCAGGTGTGTGTTGATTTGATTATTCTAATGAAGTTGAGAGCCGAAGCTGAGCGGTGAGGATGAACGAATAGCCCGGAGAAGCGGGCAGGTTTTCATTCAGCTCCCCGTATGCTGACAGCTGCAGCATGTTAATATTGAAATTGTAGTTTGTATTGTTGTAAAGTTGTAGCCTGTAGGAAAGTCAAATTAAATCCAACGACATTACAAAAACATAATGGACGTATAACTTGAGAAAAGGACAAAAAGCCAAATATAATAATACTAAAAGTTAGGGTCTACTGTCTACATCATGGTCTAACAAGTTAAAGGACAAGTAACCCCACGTGATATTCTAGATGCACCTATTGTCTGCTAGTGCTACGTCTTTCCATGGAGGCTGCCATTTTGTGCATGACACGGATCATTAGGTACCATATGCATTGATAATAGCCTACCTTTACAACAGATACGTCGCTTTGTTCTGATTGTATTACGATTGTTATTGGCCATGGGCCTAGATAATTGACGACCCATGAGTTCTAATAGCCATCCTGTAAAGCAGATTCCTCGCTTTGTTTTGGTATTGTTACGATTGTCTCCGTCCTTGACGTCAATTCTCCGTCCTTGACGTATATTTTTTATGAAGTATATTTTTTATGAACAAATTAAGACCTTTTAAAAAATATATAAAACTAAACTTACATTTCAGAATATGTGACTTTATCTAATATATATTTGTCCTCTAAAAATCAATTACAAGTTAACGATGAAGGAAATTTTACTTGGGATGAAAAATATGTTCGTGTACACATAAAGTAATGGCAGCCCCTTATTATTGCTAGCAGACGATAACTTGGCTGGAAAATAGTGATTTATATCTATATCCTGTGTTTTTACATGAAATTGCATGTATCAAATAAGAGGCATATACTACACCATTCAAAATAAGCTAATTCATACGCTGAGGTTAATTTCCCTTTAAGTTCTAACTTTTAACTTTAATATTTTTTAATTTAACTGTTATATGTTAGCCTGGTTATTCCATTTCCAATGTCCATAAAGAAAGTTTTTAATTTTAGCAACCATGGCAACATTTCCACTTAAATTGAAGCAACTCAACTGCATTTACTCCCAAGTCGCGATCAATCACAACACTGTTCACGCTCGGATTTAGTCAGTGACAATGTGTGCATTAAAGGCCAAGTCCACCCTAACAACAAAAAGTTGATTTGAATAAATAGAAAAATATCCAACAAGCATAAATAATATTAATAACACTGAAAATTTCATCAAAATAGGATATAAAATAAGAAAGTTATGGTATTTTAAATTTTCGCTTAATTTCGCAAAACAGTTGTATGCACATCCTGCTCAGTATGCAAATGAGGGAACCAGTGACGTCACCCACTCACTATTTCTTTTGTATTTTGTTACGTGAAATACGAAATATTTTAATTTTTCCTTGTTATAATGTGAAACAAGGTTTGATTCCTCGCTGAACATGTGTAATTGCCATTGTTGCAACCTATAAACAATTCAATGAGAGCTTCCTAATTGTGAAATCTGCAGAAATAAAAATATTCTATTTAAATTAAGCGAAACTTTAAAATACCATAACTTTCTTATTTTACATCCTATTTTGATGAAATTTTCAGTGTTATGCTTGTTGGATTTTTCTCTATTTATTCAAATCAACTTTTTGTTAGGGTGGACTTGGCCTTTAAAGGGATACTCAACCGGAGATTGCATGTTGCAGATGTTTTTATGCCGCGAGAGGGCACCGTGATCGTCACCTGATCATGCCGTTGCCCCACGGGGCGCAAACTTCGGACAGACTTGTCGCGGCGCAACATGCACACTCCGCCTGGCCTGAGCTCGAGCTCTCATGAGAGATTTGGTCAGCTTCATGCAGTCCGAAATGTAATCCCAGCTGTCCGACAGACGCATTCTACGCACAAACTGTGTGTACGAGTGAATGGGGCTTCGCAATCCTGACTTTCCCCACGGCCGCCTGGTGGCGTATCCCTTTAACTCCAACGATGATGGAGCTCCCTGTAGTTAAATGAGTTATGTGTGCATGTGTGACAAAGTCTTTCCAAGGGGGGTACTCGTTTTTCCGAAGGTTCATAATTCCGAAACGCAAATTTCCCATAGTAAGGGGTTCATAATTCCGAACATTTGATGAAATTACGAAGGTTCGTTTTAGCGAAGATTCGTTACTCGAATGGTTCGTAAATTTTCCAAAGGTTCATAATTCTGAAAACGATGGAGGGTCAATAATTCTGAAAATGACATAGTGTTCATAATTCCGAAAATGAAAAAGGGTTCATAATTCCGAAGGCTAATAATTCCGAAAATACGAATTCTGAAAATATTTGTTTCTCATCTAGTTCTCATCCCAACCTTACTTCATTGACAGACTTGGCAAGTATCACTTACATTTTTCAGACCTATGTGGGACTGTATCAAACATTTGCAGCACTAGTGTAAATGAACATATAACACCAAAATCAATGTAAGCAGGATTTGATTTACTTACTTTTTCTAGATAACCTGGGCCCGTATTCAATTCAATACTTAAGAATGAAATTTGAGTAGTTTACTTAGATTTCAGCTGAGATAAAATACTTTTGGTATTCAGCTCCCTATCAGACTTAAGCCAATTACTTGATTGACAGGAACATGGCTTCCATACATACGCGGAGCAGTATAAGCTGCGCACAGGCAAACTTTGTAAGCGCGCATCTACAGTGATGCATTTATTGCGCAAGATTTTAGACGGGATATGTGACGTCACAATGGATATCAGTAAGTATTTGGCCTTAAAGTGGGCTTGCTAAAGAAAAATACCTTAAAGTGATCTGAATAGGAGTTAAGCCATTTTACTTACCCGAAAGTGGGCTTGCTAAAGAAAAATACCTTAAAGTGATCTGAATACGAGTTAAGCCATTTTACTTAGCCGAGTTAAATGCTTTAATGCGCGTTTTGATTTGAATACCGCCCCTGATTCAGGGACTCTTCAGCAACTATATTCTGCTATAAATTTGGGGTTTCCAAGATGACGATGATAAAGTATTTGTTTCCCCCTTCCTCATCATGTATAATCTACCTTGGACCAATCCCTGCTAAGTAACGTACACAAAACCTATTATTGGAAATCAAACAGGAACAGTAACAAAGTTCTTGCAGAAGTTTGGTAGCTGTCTGTATATTTTTAACTAGACCCTATTTTCATCTAATTTTAATGTACTGAACCTCTTACCAGCATCTAATTTGTTTGCTAAATGCATTACAGTGGGAATCGTTCCATGATAAATAGACTTTCGTGAGGATGGACATGGCTGGTGGGGGTCAAGACCAGTTCCTGGAGGGGGCGTACTTGGTATCAGAAGAGGATATCAAAAGACAGAAACAAGAACGTCACTATTCCATCCTGAGTGAGCTTCAAGGAATGGCTCAGCAGCTTCCATTGTAAGTATCTCTAAGGAAAAGGGAATTAAAGGGCAATCCAACCTTGGTAATAAGATGATTTGTGTGAAAGCAGAAAAATAAGAAAAATAGGATGGTGAAAGTTTGAAAGAAAGGAATAAGAAAGTTATGGATGTTTGAATGATGGGATCACTACATCTACATCTCTGCGAATCTCATATTCGCAATTTGGTGAGTCGATTAAAAGAACCATATATATATTGCCCTCATCTTCGACTCGGGGCAATATGATTCTGTTGCGGGCAATATATTCTGATATCCCCTTCAAGCCAGTCCATATTATATAATTATCATTAAATCAAGTATTGTTCATAATGATTTCATTATTAGTTGTCCGTCAATATTCTGAAGTAGATCTGTACGATATATTGTAAGAAGGATATATTTTTGTTACCCATAATTCTGTAATCTTATTTTCACATTATGTTCAGGAATTTTCAGCAGCGTCTGCCCTACACCACTCTATCAAGTCTAGCCCTGTCTCTGTTGGATGGGACTGTATTTGAGATTGTACAACATCTCTCTGAGATACAACAGATGATGGAGAGAAAGCTTATGGAACAGAGAGCAAGGCTCCACAATAGTCATAAATGTAAGGACTAATGAACATGTGATAGAAAGCCCAAACAGAGTTAACTCCTATCTTTTGTTTAACCCAGGCTGAACACCTTCTAGGCCCGTTAAAACTTGTTATCAGTAACAATTGCAACATATCTACGACAAATTTGCCTTCAGCCAATCAAATGCTGTATAGCTTATAACAGTTATTGATTCTGGTTCTCAATTATGGTGAAGTGACAATTGCTCAGAGGTCAATTTCTATCACTTGTCAAATTTCTAAATTCAAACCAGGGGAGCGTTTCATCAGTGGTAGGCATAGTATTGAGGCCAGGGGAGCATTTCATAAAGCATTTTGTCAGTGATTTTGCTCTCAGCCAATCAGATGCAAGGATTTCAGTAGCTTATAACAGTTGTCAGTAAAAATCACAGACAAAATGCTTTATGAAATGCTCCCCTGGCCTCAATACTATGCCTACCACTCATCCTAACCCTAAACCTAGCTACATGTATATCTAGGTGAAAACCCTCTCGCAACCCATGATCATGTACGATTATGACTGGCTGAGTGTCAAGTTGCGTTTGATTTTGGAGTTGTATTTAATTGCATCTCTTTATGCAAGAAGATTCTTTGTGCATTGACATATTTTTCACCCATGTCAGGTAGAATGTGCCCTCCTTTGGTACTTCTTGTTCCAAAATTCCCCATACTTGGTAGGATCACCAAGCATGGTGTGTTGTGTACTGGCAAGGTCCTTGAGCTCTAAAATCCAATCTGGGTCTTCTCTATGGCAGTTGTAAATCTTATTGGGGGGAAATCCGCTATTTTAAAAATGACATATTCCATAAAATATGACATAAATGATAATAGAAAAAAAATTATCACTGAATAGGCCTGCTTGCTTTATTGGTCATCTTGCTGCCAATAACACTTTGAGTTGAATTTGAGAGCACTGGTATTCCTAAATGATAAACGGCACATGTAAGTGTAACAATTGCTCTTTCCCATACTTTAAAATCTGTTTTTCAGCTCAGAAGTACCAGATGCAGAAGACACACCAGACAGCCATTCAGGATTGCCAGAGCAGACCTCACAACATCCCACGGATAAAGATTGCTAATGAGAAGGAGAAGGAGGTGCGTGGTTTTTATTTGAAATGTAAAGCCCACTGTCACAATGTATTGGCAAGCAAAGTCTAAACATGAACCGGTTTTGAAATCCATAAATCTGTTTTACTAGTCCTCATATGGGGTGTTGCAACAAAGTTGCAATCAATTGCAAATTGTAGAGCAAATTAGAACAACCATTCTGAATGGTTCAGGGTCTGCCCATTCAAGAAGATGCGCTTGCAACAATGATTTTGATTGGTCAGTACCGATCAGTTGCAACTTGCAATCAATCGCAACTTTCTTGCAACACCCCAATAGTCTTACACAGACTCTAAAAACACTGGTGAATGCATGTCAACCCTTTCGAGACAATTGACCACATTTTGTGATTTGGCTCAATAACTTATGATTCAGAGCCCTAAAAAATATACCAGATGCATGAGTCGAAAGAGCAAGTACTGTATCCTTTTTGTGGCATGATCATATTGCGTTTGATGCCAGGAATTTTAAAAAGGAGAATAAGCCTTAAAATCCTCGAATTGGCAACAAATTGAGAGGGTCAGATTTGGCAATTTTTTAAAACTTTTCGACAAAGTTCCTATTCATGTTTTATATTTTCAATGAAATTGCATGTTATTAGAACCATGTAGAATTAAAAGAAAATTTTTGTTCCCAATTTGAAGAACAAAATGTGATCAGTTTAGCCCTTAAATAATTTCTGTCATGAAAGAGTTAAATGGGGGGGGGGGGGGGGGGGGGGGATGGCATCCATACACTCAATAGTCATTGTGTGTGTGTGAAGAAAGCTAATAGAATGATATATCCATTCTGCATTATCAAACCAACCACCTCATAGAATAAACATGTCTAACAAATATGTGCCGAACAAAATCCAGTACATACCATATACAATCTTTGTTTAGTTTTCTGTTATTTCTGTTTTTTTTTATTTCTCATGATTTGTGAGAATTTTTGTTTGATTTTATACTACTTTGCAGTAGTGTGACATCTTTAGTTCAGATATAATTATTATGCATACAGTATTGCTTTCGGTATTTCATTTGAATTGGACTAGGTAGGTTGGAGGATTCAGACAGTAGGAAGAAATTCCTGGAGTGCTTGAGCACCTTATAATAGGAGTTCAACTAATGTGGAGGTAAGAAGAGTCTGTGCTTTGCATCCCCAGGTAAATGTACTTTATATATCCAACTGTTATATTAAATTTATTATTGTATCCCCCGGCAGTATGCCGGAGGATACTTTGGATTCAGCAGCGTTTCGCCGCCGCCGCCGCGTCACATTCTTGTGTGCGCTCTAGCGGTCACATTTCTCGACGAATTTCTTTCAGACTTCCTGTGGACGTGTATCTTGGTAAAATCTGGACCCCTATAGTTTCTGGTGATGCTGCCCCCAGTGTTCCGTCTTTTATAGGGTAAAAGGCCATATTTTGGGGGATAGTTTGTGTGCGCTCTAGCGGTCACATTTCTCAACGGATTTTGTTCAAATTTTGTATGAAGGTGTCTCTTGGAAAAATCTGGAACCCTATAGATTTTGGTGATGCTGCCCCCAGTGTTCCGTCTTTTATAGGGTCAAAGGTCATATTTTGATAGATGTCTTGTGTGTACTCTTGTGTGCGCTCTGGCGGTCACATTTCTCAACGGATTTCGTTCAAATTTTGCATGAAGGTGTCTCTTGGTGTAATTTAAAAACCTATAGTGTTTGGTGATGCTGCCACCAGTGTTCCGTCTTTTATAGGGTCAAAGGTCATACTTCAGGGCATGGCGTGAGTGCACTCTGCAGGCCATATTTCTTAACGGATTTTGTTCAAATTTTGTATGGAGATGTATCTTGGTATAATCTACACATCTTTACTGTTTGGTGATGCTGCCCTCATTGTTCCGTCCTTTATAGGGTCAAAGCTCATTTGTCCATTTTGTGCACTCTTACTTCTGCATTTCTTGACGGATTTCATTCAAATTTTGTATGGAGATGTATCTTGGTATAATCTAAAAACCTATAGTTTTTGGTGATGCTGCCACCAGTGTTCCGTCTTTTATAGGGTCAAAGGTCATACTTCAGGGCATGGCGTGAGTGCACTCTGCAGGCCACATTTCTTGATGGATTTCTTTCAAATTTTGTATGGAGATGTATCTTGGTATAATCTACACATCTTTAATGTTTGGTGATGCTGCCCTCATTGTTCCGTCCTTTATAGGGTCAAAGCTCATTTGTCCCTTTTGTGCACTCTTACTTCTGCATTTCTTGATGGATTTCATTCAAATTTTGTATGGAGATGTATCTTGGTATAATCTAAAAACCTATAGTTTTTGGTGATGCTGCCCTCATTGTTCCGTCCTTTATAGGGTCAAAGGTCATTTTTCCATTTCTTGCACTCTTCTGCATTTCTTGAGGGATTTCGTTCAAATTTTGCATGAAGGTGTCTCTTGGTGTAATCTAAAAACCTATAGTTTTTGGTGATGCTGCCACCAGTGTTCCGTCTTTTATAGGGTCAAAGGTCATACTTCAAGGCATGGCGTGAGTGCACTCTGCAGGCCACATTTCTTGATGGATTTCTTTCAAATTTTGTATGGAGATGTATCTTGGTATATCTCTCAGCACATTTCTTTCAAATTTTATATGAAGATGTGTCTTAGTGAAACCTACACATCTAAATTGTTTGCTGATGCTACCCCCACTGTACCACTTTCTATACAGCCAAATGTCATATTCAGGTTGTTGTTAGGGTCAAATGTCATATTTTCGTTGCATGCATTCTGGAGGACACATTTGTTAACTCATTTCTTTCAGATTTTGTATGTAGGTCCATTATAGATTACACCTCTACAGTTTTTGGTGATGCTGCCTCTAGTGTTCCGTCTTTCATAGGATCAAAGGTCATATTTTAGTGGATGGCTTATGTGTGCTCTGAGGTCATATTTCTTCCGGATTTTTGTATAAAAATGCATTATACTCTAATCTGCCCAAATCGTTTTGGTAATGCTGTTCCTAGTGTTGACAATATTCCGGGCCACTGGCGGCAATTTCTACACCATCCTTTTGTTTGAGGGAGGGGATGGGGGAGGGTCTTTGTCCCTCCTTCAAATCGCTGCCAGTGCCGGGGGATACATTTCGCATTGCGCGGCACCAGCAATGCACATTTCTAGTTATTATTGTTCAGTGCCCTTCACCGACATTGTTCCTTTGATTTCACAACAGGCACTGGATAAGAAGATATCTGAGGAACAGAAGAGAATGGATGAGAGGATCCTCATGGAGTTAGACACCTGTGCTGCAGAACAACAGACTACCCTAGAGAAAGCTGGTGTCCCTGGCTTCCAAAGAACAAATGATTCTGCAGAGTGCCGGCTGCAGATGTACATACTAGAGTTCATCACCAAGTTGCACCGAATGGAGATGGCAGAGACTGTCAGTTAACAAGATATGAATCACTCTGACAATGTGAAGAGTAAAAGACAACACTGGAGAAAGCAGGACTCCCTGATTCTACAGAGTACAGACTGCAGATGTACATCCTGGAGTTTATCACGAAGTCGCATGGAATGGAAATGGCAGAAACTGTCAGTTAGCAGGTGTTGTAATCGAATGGTTTGAACACTTGAATGGAGATGCGAAGGTCGTGGGTTCGAACCCTGGCATGGCACTAGTGTCTTTGGCAAGACATTAATCTACATTTACCACTCTCCACCCAGGTGCTAACATCCGGTAGGATGTGAAGGCCAGTGTGATTGGATTAGCATGTGCGCACCCGTAAAACACTGTAGTTTGTGGAATAGTAGTTGAATCCAGTGACCAGGGTAATAATAATGTAAAGCACTTCGATCAGTTGTTTCTGGTAAAGCGCTTTATGAAGAAATGTTATTAATATTATTTATTATAACAGTAGTAACTTTTGTGATATGAAGAGCATTTAAGACCACTATGGAGAAGGCTCAAGTCTCTAGCTTCCAACGACTGCATGATTCTACAGAGTTTAGCCTGCAGATGTACATCCCTGAGTTTATCACCAAGTTGAACAGAATGGAGATGGCAGAGACCGTCAGTTACTGGTAACTAGATATGAATAACTTTGGTGATGTGATGATCCAAGCTTATATCTGGTACATACATGTATTTATGAACTGAATTCAAGCTGCAGTTGTGCTACTGAAGACTTCATTGCAAGCTAAATATAACATGGAGATGGATGTTATCAGTTCATTAACAAAACAGTGGTCTGGGAGTCAGCGGGATGATGATGGTTTGCTCGTATAGAATGAAAGAAAAGAAGTATTATTGGATTTTTTTTCTTTAGAATGCAAGCTGCAAATGTACATATTGTACTAAGGAGCATTGAATGGAATTGGAGGCAGGCAGCTTTCAGTTAACATGTAAATCCCTTGACAATGTCACTTCAGGATTCATTTGCACAGATATTGTGACAGATAACCTCAATCATTAACTTTATTAAAGAGTAAGGAATCAAAAAGGAAACTGCATGATATCAAGTCAGTTTTTTGTGATCTTACAGAATGTAAGCTACAAGGCACTTTTCATAAAATACATTAGCATTTCATATTTAGAGTAAAAATCTTGTGATCCTGTGCTAATGAATCAAACTTCAGTGAGGGGTATTTACTATTTAACATGTTTGGAAGAGTCCTGTCCATTGTTTTTTATGAAGGAATTAATCATCACCATAGTGTCAATCCCATTTATGCACAGAGATAAAACAATTCCATGAACTCCAAGGATTTTACCAACTTGAATCTCCACCTTCATTTTAAATTGTAAAATCAAGGACAGAACTTACACAACTTACCAATTGGTGGATTGGAAAATCTCTCTTTGGATGATATATCTCTCATTTGTTGATAGTTTCTGTGTATCAAATTATATTGTTCAGATATTCCGAAGAGAAAACAATTATCAGTGCTTCCCATCGACAGAAAATATATTAATAATGCTGGAATATATTTCCATAAGCTATAATTGGGAAATTACCAATTTGATGCTGATCGATGCAAAGGGCATTCCTAACTTGAATAGATCTTGAATCAGATAACCTAAATTTGGTGACTTTGCAAATTATGGTTGCTGGCTACCTTTTTATAATAACTACAAGAACCTACATGTGCAAATTTGCTATACTGGAAAACTGAATTATGTGTCCTTGGCATGTTCATAACTGTGAGGATCTTATGCCAAGAAAATGCCTAAAGTCTGTATAAATGTGAATGTCACCCAATGAAATGCAGGGGCGGATACAGGATTTTCAGAAAGGGGGGGGTGCACACTGAGGAACCCTCCGTTTGACGAAGCCAAACGGCCATCTAGGGGGTCCGGGGGCATACTTAATCAGACAAAACGGGGGGGGGGGGGGCGCACGCCCTTGCGCCCCCCCCCCCTGGATCCGTGCCTGAAATGATTAGTTTACATGATCGGTTAAACATCTAATTTCTTTCTGTACTGCAGCCATGACATTTACAAATCTGCACAATTTAATTAAAAGAAGAACAAGTACATGTTAAAAGTTTTGGAGGTCTCTCACGTTTTGATTGTAATCTTCCATTACATGTGTCCACATTGGAGAGTTGAGAAAGCCTTCATGGGGGTTGAATTACTATTTAAAAATGCTTAGTAACAACTTCATATGATATGATGATATATTCATGTATCAAGAAGTAAAAGTTAGATGTTCAGAGATAGTCAAAACTCATAATTCACCTATTAATCATGTTGCTAAAAAAGATTGATTATTCCTCAACTGTGATTGTTTGATATTGTTTGGTCCAGACTAAAATGTTGATATGATTTCATTATTTTGAGCATTGATCCTTCATATCCTTCAAATATTTCATGCAACTCTAATGTTGATTTTGAACAAGTGTAGCATAGTGCAATATTCTTTATAACGGTTGGTAACAACCATCTGCATACATCTCGCCTTATCTCGATTATCTCCAGAATAAGAACTTCAGGTGAAAAAGGGTGAATAAATTTTGAATTGAAAAAAACAGGTCTACGTTTGCTGTGTTGATATAAAGTGGGAGACTTAAGAAAAAAATGAGGAATTGCATGGAGAGATTGAGAGAGAGAGAGAGAGAGAGAGAGAGAATTTGAGGAAGTGTACCTAGAGAGGTACAGCAAAAATGAAAGACAAAAAAAGGAAAGAGAGAGAGAGAGAGAGAGAAAGGGGGAGCATTTGAGGAATAGCATAGAGAGGGATTGTGAAAAGACAAAAAGAGGGAAGAAGAAAAGAGAGTGAGTGTGTGAGAGACAGTGACGGATCTACGGGGGGGGGGGGGGGGGGGGTTGGTGAGAGGATTTAACCCCCCCCCCCCCCCTTGGGCTGCCAAGTAAAAATTTAATGTGCATAGAAAAATGCCATCATAATATGTCCAGACCCACACAGTATGTTCCTATAGCACAGGACTGCTTTTTATGGTCTCCATTGCGTTAGTAGATGCCCGGAAAACGTCACTTACAGGGGTTCAAAATAGCGAAAAAATCGGCTTGCGGCTTGTGGACGATGCTCTGCATCATCATTGGGCCCCCTATTGGAAGAAAAGTATGCATTTTGACCATAGACGACCCGCCATTTTCTCGATTGTGCCCCTCCCCTTTTAGAATGAAGACCTTTTTTTTTTTGCTTGTCAGGGAATTATGGAGGGAAACTGGGCACCCCATAACCCCCCAGCCCCCCCCCCCCCCCCCCCCCCGAGCGACTTTTCGAGAAGCTGGCGAGACCAACAAAATACGGGTTTACCTTTTCCAAAGGTTGACAAACCTTCACTTGTGTGCCCCCTCTTTTCCTCAATCCTGGTCAAACCACCCCCTTGGTAAAAGCTAGATCCGCCCCTGAGAGAGATACAGAGAAGGGGGGGGGGGGGGGGGGGGGGGAGGGGAATGATTGGAACAACAAGAGTGGTACGGTGTAAGCAACAAATGAGAAATAAAGATTACTCTCCCCTTCCCTCGCACATTGAAAAAAACCCCACATACCTTCTCTTCCTCCTCTCGTCTCTCTGTCCCTTTTCTCTCTCTCTCTCTCTCTCACCATCTCTCTCCTTCACCATCTCTTTCACTCTCTAATTTCTCTCTCTTCCTCTTTTTTCTCTTTACTCCCATCTTTCCTTGTTAACGTACTATTTACATTTGATCAACTGGGTCAAGGAGTACCCTCTCTGCTCTCTCTCTCTCTCTCTCTCTCTCTCTCGTCCATACTATACAAAACAATCTGTCGCTATATGAAATTATTTACTGACCAAAACAAAAACGAAATTCAAGATTTGTTATAATGTTTTAATAACTATTGTATACATTGGTCTAGATACCTACATACTTAGTGAAAACGAATACAAGAATACATCGACTACAACTATGGAATAAATATATATCAAATGGTGGATAGCAGCTGCAATATTTTCAGGATGTAATTCAGGTCTATATGAAATATTTCATGCGTCAACACGACGATATGTTGTCTAAAATACTCTTTTTTTGGGCAAACTTAAAAAGTCGAATTTGTATCATAAATCATCCACGCACAAAATAAAATACTAACTCTTTACTTCCCTTGTGACATGGATGTATGAGGGAATTAATTGGCCTATGATTTAGATTGAAAGTTTATTTCACATCTTTAAATATAAACAAATTACAAGATATACATTTAAAAAATCCACAGGTAAAAATGATCTTGATAACAGCACTGATGATATAGAATTTATAGGTATGCAGCGGATGTGAGGGATCAGCTCCTTGCATTACAAGGAGCAAATCGGATAGTTCATACCCCATTGCAAGTCCTTTCTCATTCTAAGTTTGTTTGTTTGTTTTTACAGGACTTCTTTAAGACTGTGTATTTCGTTTTCACTACAAAATATTCATTATGATAGTCAAGTTTCATTTTTTTTTTATCGCTGCAGTTCGAAACCCTTCATTCAGTGTTCCAATAGATTTCCGTAAACTTGCGCCCCCTATAGCTTTACCCATTCAAATAATGACCATATCTGACACAGCTCCAAAGCGTTACAGCGGCATATTCCATGACTAAGTTTACAGACAACAAAAACGGTTATGACATTTTCAGAGGCATCTCTATGTCTTAAACTCACTTTCCTACTCCCTCTTTTTCCAAGTAAAATGCGAATAATAATTACTATAAATATGAAACTTTTTTTTTCCATGGGCCTATACAGAGGAATGTACATCTAATAGCAACTAATCTTTGTCTCCTCATGTGATCCTGAAACTGACAACCTGAATACAAATGCCCATTATTATACCACGCCATCCTTTGCTGGAAATACGAAAATAATATTAAGATAATTGTTTCCTAATCTTATTGCTAAACATTTGATTTTGTTGTACAATTTATTTATCACTTGCCATACATTATTATATTTTAATTATTTCTACAAGGGTTGTTAATTAAATTTTAATCAGACTTACTCTCTTAATTTCTAAGACTTATTTTTAAGTCAAAATGACTTAATTGTTTTGTCCCCAATTTAAAACTCTATTGGATTTCAATCGGGGCCCAAAACAAGTCCTTCGGACTTAAAATTAAAAATAAGTCTTAGAAATTAAGAGTGTCAATATATGGGAGCCTATAATATGCTTTTTATTTAGGCCCCCCCCCCCTCCACATTTTACATTTGTCTTTTTTGCCAGTCGTATCTATATGAATTATCTGTCCAAACTTCTTACTTATTGTTATTGATAAACCGTACATGATACTTGATTTGATTTCTTTACCCGTATTGTTTTGTAACCAACTGTTACGCTTGTAAAATATAAATTGGTTTTGATGTAAAAGTGGAACAAATAAACTTCAAACTTGAAACTATATGACAATAAATATCAAAGTTATATTTCAGGATACCAAACCTAATGAAAAAAGAAATCTGACAAAGTCATATCTAGTTTATTGATGACTAAGCGTCGCATAGACGCAATCATGAAACAAGGCACTGCATCACATGAAAATATCTGACTATCATGATTATGAAAACACATATATTGTTAAAATGACAGGAGAAAACATTGCATTCATATTACACCATTGTGTTATATGAACATTGTAATTTGTAATTTGACTTTTTTTAACGACCAGAATTAGGTCCATTATAGTATTACCTACAATACAATCATTCATATGAGATTGATGTTAGTTATTTAGCTGACTATCACATTGAATTGAGCAGAAAGCAATCAAATATCAGTATTAATGAGTTATAACTCGTTATGTAGCTCTGCTTTCGAGGAATTTCGACATTCTTTTACTTCTGGAATTTGACATCCCTGCCGTGAGGAGCATCGAAGTCGAGATCAGGTCCGATAGCGACGATACCGGTAGGATTAATGTGTCTGTGGACCATCTGGATGAGGAATGAGAAGGAGAAACAGTGAATGGTATTTATATTTTAAAGACGATTCAAAACTTTTTTTCCGCACTGTTTTCTTTAGGGCTTGAATCGACCGGTTATTGATGGCAGCAAACTAAGACACAGCAGCTTCAAGTAATATCGATTTTAATTTTTTTTAGGGGGGGGGGGGGGGGACTCCAAACACTGAAGCTCAATTTAAAAAGAGGAACGGAATGAGCAGTGATAAAGGTTTTGACCTTACACACAAGTTATAATTGATTACACAATTTTCATTGCTTTTATAGCCCTGTAGGTGAAAATAAGGCCAGCACTCTGTGATGAAGACATACATAGTATAATATCCATTTCAAATTGCTGATGATTTCTCACATAGGTCTATAAATAATTACCTGGTAATGTTTCTGGATATGTTCTTGGTCGACGGTATCACCAATCCCGGTGTCTGGTACATGTCACGGGTAAAGCCCCACAAGTTTGGGTAATCCACGATACGCTTCTTGTTACACTGAACAAAATAACAAAATTCAACATAAACTTTGATAACATCAAACGAAAAGTGGTAAGACCACATAGCCTGGAGGGAGAGAGAGAGAGGGGGGGGGGGGGGGGAGAGATAGAGGGGTGGGGAAAAGAGAGAGAGGGAGAGCTTTGGGGGCGTTTTGTCCAGTCGGCTTGAGCTTTTTCTTAGTAGAATTGAATCAACAATATACAATAAAATACATACCATGAAGATATTGGGTTTATCGACAGTCATAACAAAGGAATTGAATTTTTCAAATGAGAAAAGTTTACAAACTAATGTCTACGAAAAGTGAATTCACGAGCCGTCATTGCAACCAAATGTCGGCCAATGTGGATTTCATGACAGTTCGATACAGTTCCAAATTAACCAACTGGTAGGACTATATGATGTACTGACAAAACCGACAAAATGTGTGATGTACCGACAAAAACAGTGAAAGAAATAAATCTTCCAAGAACAGCAGTGTGCCACTTTGTCCTATCAACACGCTAAATTCACCTCCCTGATGTCCACTTGGATGGCGTTTCGCTTTTCTTTAATAACACTTCTAAAGAAACACCCGAGTTATTCATATTTTGTTGGCAAAAAAATATTTATTTATTTACTATCATCATCATTATTATCAGCAGCACCATCATAATTATTGTAATGTGGAGGAATGCGTATATACATGTGTTATATTTGATTTGATTTATGTCGGTTAATTTGATTTGGGTGCCTCTCGGGCCCCAACACCGAAAACTGGCTACGCCCCTAGCCGATATGTCCATTTTTGTTGCATGGCCATATCGCGTGTGATGTCAGGAATTGTAAAAAGGAGAATAAGCTTCAAACTTGGCAACACATTGAGAAGATAGAAATCTTTGTTTTGTGATCGAAATTGGCAATTTTTTCAACATATCGACACAGTTCGTAACCACGTACTGTCTTCAAATGATTACATTTATTATTAGAACATTATTAGAACCATGTAGCACTAAAAGAAAAATAATATTGTTGCCAATTTGAAGAATAAAATGTGATCAATTTAGCCCTTAATGAAAGGGATAATGGTTTAGTATGGATCGATGCATGCAGGACTAGGATTAGAGTTATAGGATTAGGTTTGAAGCTAGTAATTGGGTTATAGTGTTGTAGCCGGAACATATGTCATACACTTATAACTTATCAATTTCCACATTTTTCATTCTCCATATGCATGTCTACCCGTTTCTCCAGCTTTCCCCATCTCAAATTTCACGGCGCCAGTCTACCCCATCCACCACGCCCACATCATCCTATCACCATCTGTTTCCTAGGTGACGCCTCCCGATACCACCCGCTTCCCTCCATGCACAGTCCTCCCCTATAATGGGTCGCATGGGAGCAGCGCATCAAGAGGCCAGACACCATGCGATCTGCTCCTTATCTCTTCTTTACGTCATCATAATGAGCAACAAGGCAAGCATTTCTCTCACCTCCTTATCTGTTGAAAGCTAGAAGGACTGTAAGGACATTAACTTCTATATTTTATGCGAAGTTAACGCCCTTCTGGCTCTCAGTGGTCTTATCATCTGACCCTCTTGCCCTGCGTCTAATTCATAATTCATAGCTTACATGACGGCATAACGCTAGATGGGTTATGTATCATTAATATGACAACCACCTTTCCTTTGCAAAATGAATTTTGAGCAGGCACACGGGAGACGGCATGATTACACCGAGGGGAATTTCATACTTGGCTAACTCGGGGAACGAACGCGAGGAATGTAGTTCGAGAGTAGCTAGCTAGAGAATACGAAAATGGAACAGGCATCACGTTCCATCCTTCCTTGACAATAACATGCCAGATGAATTTGACAAAGAAACCACACTGCATGAGAAATTATTATATTCAACATTATTTCCTATGAATAATTAATGAATGTAAATGCTTTTCATAAAAGTATATCACTCGACACTTCAAGATGAGTAGAAAATGTTTGCCCTTCTTCATTCAGTGCTTTGACACACTAACCTACCCCATCTCTCTCTCTTTCTCCACCTCTCTCTCTCTCTCTCTCCCCAGCCCTCTCCCTATCTTGTTCTCCAGTACAGCCATTGCTTCATCATGCATTGTAAATGGAGTGCATGGTAATAATGATGATGATAAATGTGATAACGAATGATGATGACTATTGTTGATGATGATATTAATGGTGATAATGATGTGACGATGACGATGACGATGATGACAATGATGATAATCCCTACAACTTATTTACATTATTGATATCGCTAGCGTCATCGGGGGCCTCTAATCAGGGAGACAGCAAGGGGCACTTGCCCCCTACGAAAATGCATTAATTCACTGTGCGTGTCCTAAAGAGCGAAAGCTTCCGATTAAGGAGTCCGCCCTATAATCCTGGAAATGGATAGGCGTGACCTTATTCTAACTTCCTCCTATCTTATCAAACTTACTGATCTACAGCTTGTATGGTTTAAAATCAAACTTGATTCAAACTATGGTTTATTTTATGCTGCCTTTTCTTTCTTTCTTTGACGCTTGCTTTCACTTATCTCGACCTCAACATTTCACCAACACTAATCTACATTTGCCACACTCGGCCCATGAAGCTGCAAACCAAGCTTCATGCTCGACCCTAGGTGAGGTAAATGGGTACCTGGTAGGAGTATTTTTTGGAATGCCCTTTACGTTGGTCGCAGTTGTCAGAGCCGGGGTAATGATTTCAAGCTCTTTGGAATATAGACCTGTTTACTAATGTATTTCAATTTATGCACGTTTCTATCTAGAATCCTTAGTTACCAACTATTTAGTGCACCTGCTATGCATAATGGCAGCTCTATGGATGGAATCCATTTTGCATGCATCAGTTGTTGCTATGTCGGGAAAGCCTCTGGCAAGCTATTGAGTCGCCAAGAGAAACTTTTGATGAAGAAGTATGCATAAAATTAGTAAACAGGTCTATTGCATATGCCTAGTTCACATTTGGCTTGCGATGTGTCTACGAAGCCCGTAAACTGCCCGTATCCCCCTTTCCGCGCGGCCTCCGTGCGGAGATTTTCGTGCGGATTCAGGGGCTCCGCATCATCTACGATTTGTTATCGAGAGCATTTTGACAATTTTTTATAAATCGTAAGACCTTAGCCCGTAGACATGTCGTAGGTGACATCGCATAATCCTCGGGCACCGTGCAATGGCCAAGCGTGATCGTGCAGCAAACGCACGATTTTGGGTGGACATGGGGGCAAAAACAAATCGTAAGGAGATTGTACATTCGCAAGGCCCTCGCACAGCTATCACAAGGTTGCCACTCGCTGCCCGTGCAGTACCCGTAAAATCGCAAGGATATTGCACATTCATCTTACAGCAGCCGCACCATGGCCGTGCAGTCGCCTTGAGATGGGCAACACCTTTTTCAAATGGGTATATTACATCGGCCATCTTGGCAGTTCTTCATCATTTTGTCTCAGTTCTCAAGATAAATCAAAGAAGACGAATAATCTTGACTTCTTGTTTACGATGTTGCATCGGCAATTACGAACAGAAATATGAAATATGTACACATAATCCCTATTGCTGGGGATTGGGATCCTCAAACGGCACGGCGACTGCACAGTCACCGCACCACCTCCGTGAAGCCTCGCCACGGGAGCCGTGCGGGCTCCGTACGATTTCCTCATGGAGGTTGTAGAGACTGTACAGCAACTGAATTGACATCGCACAATGCCCGTACGGAATTTAGGCGGGTTGCCCCCGAAGCCCCGAAGAACAAATTGCACGATGCCCGTAGACAATGTGAACACAAATGCCGTAGCGCTTAGCGACATACAAATGTGAACTAGGCAATAGGGACTATTATGTGCAGTGATGTACTCTACAATAACTAATCAGGGCTCTGTGGTAGGCCAGATTTTATTATGTACTAAACAGACTAACCTGAATAAAGATACGAAATGGGTTGATAGATAGTGTAACGGAATACAAGAACGAATGCAGGATTTCCCCCCAAAAAAGAAAATGAAAAGGGGGAGGGGTGGTACAATTCCCCAAAATGTCTGACTAGCAGCAACAACAACAACAACACAAATTTAAAGAGAGAGAGAGAGAAAAAGAGGTAATCAGGTATTTGGGGTGTTGATTTAACACCTAAAAATCTCTGACAGGCAAATGAAAAAAGCGGATGTGTCCAATCACACAAAAGGGGGTACAGTACACAAAAAACTTATGCCGTGCAAAAAAAAAGGGGGGAATGTCTGAACCCCCAAGACACCCCTGTCTCTGCCCCTGGGATATGATGATTATTAGTACCTTGAAGTGGTGAGCGTACACGACATCGAAACGAATCAAGGTAGTGAAGAGACGAATGTCGGCTTCGGTTAGTCGATCTCCGCATAAATAACGCGACTTGGACAATATATCCTCTACCTGTAAACACAAATTAATAAACATATCTTGTTTAAGAAGTATAATTATGTTTACCTGATTGCGAACAAGCTGTTGCTGCCACTGCTGCTCCTAGCCTGCAACGTTACTACTTTTAAACAGTAATAGTAATAGTAATAATATAATAATATAACTAGATATAATTACACATAATTATAATATATAGTATAATAATAATAATAATAATAATAATAATAATAATAATAATAATTAATAATAATAATAACAATGATAATAATAATAACAATGATGATAATAACATTAACGATGATGATAATAATAATAATATTAATAACAATAATAATTATAATAATAATAAAAATAATAATAATGCTTAAAACGAAAATATCAAATGCATGTTTATGAGACTAACCTTATCAAGAGCTTTGAAGAGTTTAACTACTGCTACGTCATAGGCATCCTGAGCCGTGGCAAAGCCAGCACCGTATACACCCTCGTTGATGTCTCTGTGTGTTAGATGGAGAGAGAGGGAGAGAGAGAGAGAAAGAGAGAGAAAGGGAGCGAGAAAGAGAGAGAGAGAAAGAGAGAGAGAGAGAGAAAGAGAGAGATAGAGAGAGGATGGAGAGAGAGAGAGAGATGGAGAGAGAGAGATGGAGAGAGAGAGTGAGAGACTTCGCACTTGATATATTTTCGAAGGCTTATTCTGCTTTCAACTATTTGTATTAAACCTCATTGTCATATTTCGAGAAAAAAAAATGAAAGTATATTACTGCTTAGAGGGGCGGATCCCGGTGGGGGGGGGGGGGGGGGTGGTCCTGGAAAAAAAAGACACCTAAAAAATGTGATGACCCCCTCCCTCACAAAATCCTGGGTCCGACACTGACTGCATGAGACAAATTTTTTTTGTACTAAAATGACTCAAGTCCGTCAGAAAACTCAGATGCACAAACTTCGGTTTTATTTTCCAGAAGTATATTAAAGGGCCAATGACAAAATAGGATGTTAATGAGAGCCAACTTCAATCAATAGAAAAACATGTTTGCCGAGTGTTTTACAAGACATGGATAGTTATCTTATGCAGATGGTCAGTTATAATTATGATCACTACTGTGCTATCAAAATATGAAAAACAGACGAGAAATAATAACAACTATCAAACGCGAGAAGATAAAAGCTCACAAAAGACAAGCAATGGTTGGCAAAACATGAAATAGGGTCACCCTAAAGAATCTGCGTTTCGTTGTCTAGAGATTTCCTCATTAGGAGAGAGGGATGAATTAGTAGAAAAACAAATTAAAATCATATCTATAGGCCTTTGTCCCATAATGACTGGATGGTAACAATAGAACACACAGCCCTAGTTATACAGCCACTTAATCAGTATCATGCAACAAGCCTTACGACACCTGCTCACACCAAAAGACAGACGTTGTTCCAATATTACAATTTGTTATAAGATCGGAGCTTGAGTTAACAAAAGGTAGACTACAAAGATTACCCCTAATTTACGTTAATTGGCACAAGACTGTCTCCTTATACAGAATATGGAACGATCAAAAAAGAAAGCATAATAATAAGGATGAGGTTTACTAACGAACCAGATTCTCTTTCACTGCTGATTTAAAAAAAAAATTAAAAAATTAATCATCAAAAGTTCCTTGCAAACTCCACACTCTCCACCAACAATTGCACATTGCCAATATCATGGAAATGCGTTGAAAATACAGTTTTCAAAGAAATATTTATTGGAATATTTTCAGTAATATTTACTGATCCTTTCTTAATTCCTCTAAATCATTATAAGCCCATTATATGAATTATTCTTCTTTCTATGTTTATCTCTTTGTATTGCACTGAACGTTTTCTTCGCATCAAGATTTTTTTTTATTTTGAGCTTGGCTGGTCTATAAAATTCACAGGAAATAATCTCGATCGGCATTCATGACTTTCAAATAATAACAATTATAACCTTGCGTATTCTAGATTATGCAGCCTACTATAATATCATCATCTCTATAAGACCTCGCGTTCTATTTTTAATGAAAACAAATTAGAACGTACACATGTATAACAATGGGATGAGCACAAACCGCAATTAATTTAACTGCTTCATTAGGTCCTTTCATTGATAACTTCCGTTCCCAAATCAAATCTCGTCAATTAGCCTATAGGAATTGTCAACAGAGTTTAATTTGGCAATGTTTTCAATTAGGATAAGAGAATAACTGATTTCAAACTCTGAGACAGAGATATTCGTCAGTATATGCCCATCTCTCTCGCGCTCTCTCTCTCTCTCTCTCTCTCTCTCTCTCTCTCTCACGTATTTACGTATATTGTTACTTTAAAGTTTACTTCATCATAAATAGCCAACAATCCAATGGTTATACGTCTATATTTGATTTTAATATATAACTTGTATTGTTTTTTTTTAGTGCAAATTAGTTTGTAAATATTTACAATATATGTAATAAAGTTTAATTTTAAAAGTCAAGTCTCACTCTCTCACTCACTCACTCTCTTTCTCTCTCATCTTTTGTATTACCAATAATAAAACTGTATTATGATATGTCATATAAATTATGACAAGTGTTCTCTATCTGAAATAACAATTATTCAGGACGTATCATTAATGCATGTAAGATACTTTCAAAACGATCAATTATCATACATATATTACCATGGAGAAACTCATATCAAATTATGATTTGTGACGCTGTCTTTTGCATGAATCCAATGTAATCATGTATGATTTTATATGAAGGTATTGTTATTCTTTCTGAACAACCTGAATTTTTTCTCGTCCCCAAAAAGTTATTTTTCCTTTATCTACACGTAGCTCTAGTTCTAGCTCATCTAGAAAGCCAGCCCCGATCTTTTTTTTTTTCTCTCAATTATCCTTTCTTTTTCTTTCTAGTTACCACCACCCCTTTGATGTTTTTTGTCTCACTTACGTATACATAAATCATAATTTATCCGAGTCTTTGGATAGGGAACAATCTCTGACATACCAACGGTCAAGCATGTACTAGACCACAACACCTCTACATAATATCGGGGGGGGGGGGGGGGGGGGGGGGGGGGGTTATTATAGCAAAGTTTAAGCTCCATGAGTCTGAGGGCGTGGGAGGTGTAGGAGCTTGTGCAAACTTTGAAAGATTCAGTGAGGCCCCCAAAGACCTATTTCCCGTAGTCATGGTACCATCTCGTCTGCCCTAAATGAATAACCTCAATATTACTCACTTCGCAACCCAGGAGTTGATTTCCTCAATAGCTTCCATCAAGTCATCGGGAGACAGATCAAGGTTTCGCTGCTCCTCAGTGGCTGAGAAAGCATTGAACTGCTTGTTCAGGATACGAAGGACCTCAGCGGATTCGTTGTTCACAATCGTCTTGTTCTTCTTGTCCCAGAAGACTGGAACGGTAATGCGACCATCGTAACCTGAACGGAACGAACGGAACGAACGGATTGGAACAGAATGATAGAATATGAAAATCGCTTGGTCTCTTCTATTCGACAGTAAAGTAAAATGGGACGTTCTCTTGTAGCAATGATGTATCATGTATATTCCCCCCCCCCCCCTTGTGTCTGCATATTTCCCAAGATTATTAATGAAAATCGATGTAAACGGCAATGTATAATGCAAGTTTTGTTATGAATGACATCATATGTACAATTTTGTTGTGAATGATTTGTACAATATGTATTTGATTTGAGAGAAAATAATAAAAAATATATTTAAAAGAATATTTAAAAAATGCTCTATTATATCATCCACTATTTCTTCTCACTTTCATGTTGCTTATGATCGTTATAGTATTATTTTTGCCGCCGGACCCAAGCGTGTAAGGCGGCATCCTGCAATAGTAGTATGTGAAATTAAACGAAATATCGTTGGTTGAACTCTTTAGCCTTATACAGCAAAACATTAAAGAAAGGTTTTATAATAACAATGAATATATTGACACGATATAGGCTTATATGATTTTTATTCACTAAGAGAGGAACATCTTCGTCCAAACTGTATGTTTGTATTTCATATTTTTTAAAATGTAACCTTGAATGATTTCATTATTCTGTTTAATGTCTTTCTGCTACTGAAAACAAAAATCATACCCGGGTCTGCCATCTTGTACACCTCTCTCAAATACTTGCAGTTATTGACAATATCCAGGGAAGTCTTGGGTCGCTGAAAAGAAAGTGGAAAAATGATATATGTGAATAAGCCTATCTAGAATTCGACAGGTGTTCAAGTATGGTTGCTTGCATTTAACAACATCAAAATTACGGTTCTACTTATATATCTCCTTTTGTGTTAAAGGCATCTCCCAATCTTCTTTACTTCTTCCCTCTCTCCTCCTTTTTGGGGATTTTTTTTTTGTTACGCTCTCCTTCATAGACTTTTAGTATTCTCCTTTATTATGGTCCTATATAGGAACTTGCCCTTCGTTAAGTTCGCTCCTTCATCTCTCTCTTAAATGCCGCCGCCTCTTTTAATGCCTTCATTCAGTCTTGTTTCTTAAAAACATATATCGTTTTCCATATCATAAACTAGTTTCAATTTTGTTTTCTTTCTCTCTCCCTCCACCACCGCTCTCATTCTCTCACTCTCTATATCCTCTCTGTCTTTGTCTCACTGTTTCTCTCTGTGTCTCTCTCTCTCCTAGTCGTCTGCCGTTGATCTGACATCTCAATTGTCTCCATTTATTCCCGCCAACGAGGTAATGACTCGATGTGAAATTGTGCGTGACCTGACACAACATGCCGCATGTTACAGGGTGTCACAATGTACTCACAACCCTCGTTGTGCCAGTTATTAAAACGAAATCTATCCCATATGATTAAAGGTATCATTCAGCATCTTTTGGCTACAATGCTAAGCTAATCATAAGTATTACGGTAACGAAAACAACAAACATTGAGTGTAATACTGACACAAATACAAACAAAATTCTTACACCCATTTAATCACAATGCCTGTTCAGTGTCATACATTTTCATCAAGCATTTAACGATACACATATTCACATATTAATAAATTTAATTTCATGTTAAAATATGGAAATAAATATTGTGGCGTTCACTGCAGCATGTTTGAGAACGCAAACAACCTATCATTTACGAAGTAAGGAAGAGGAACCACGCCTCCTAGTGCAGACACCTGTTTCATAAAACTTGTTATCAATAACAAGTGCCCCATTTCTATGAAAATTTGCTCTCAGCCAATCAGATGCAATGATTTAAGTAGCTTATAACAATGATTGTAACTTGTTATTGATAACAGGTTTTATGAAACGGGGCCCTGATCAGTGAAGGCCCATCCCTTCTCATCTTGGAGGTAGTCTATACGATGGTCATCCCCATGATGTCTTCTAACCCTTTAATCTCTCTATCTGATAGCCTATAAGAACACGGTGAACCACCGACATATATAGGCTGAAACTCAGGACCTCCCTACCTCAACACCACTGCACTATCCCCTGATATATATCTGAGTCACAATGTCCCCTGTAAGTTACCTGGTCAGTGAATGACCATCCATTTTCATCTCTCAGGTAGTCAACAATGGTCATTCCTATGATGTCTTCAAGTCCTTTCATCCTTCTGGTGATAATGGTACGATGCGCGAATGGACAGGCCAGGGAGACGTAAAGATGATATCGATCCTTCTCCGGTTGGAATTCGCCATCGGCTGCATCAAAAGAAAACAAAATATAAAGTTTTTACACATAATTTTATTGCTGAGTATGGTATCTTCATATTGGAGGAAATACAAATTACATGCACTCCTTCGTGCATACATGCAAGTATATTTTGAGTAACAACCATGGGAATTTGTGATATGTGTTGTACAACAAGGGCTCACAGTCAGTATTGAAAATAGTTTGAGAATGTATGAAACTAATAAAATGAATACGATGATTGAGTTGAAAGGTTCAAAAGAAAAATGAATGCCGGACCGTAATAATCAGGGATAATGAGAAACACGTATATAGGATCCGGTCCGCAGAGTGTATGATTTTGCACAATCATCCAGTCCGCCCAATATGCATCGAGCTACTCAGGGACGCAGTGTAGGCCCAGCCACTAAATGGCCACCGCACACCTTACGATCGGTCTGCGATCCGGTTAGTGAAATAAATCGCTATGGCATTAAATATTGGCATTTTAACAAATGAAATCTACCCTATTCGGGTTCTGAAAAGTAATATGAATACTAAACATACGGTTTGGGTGAGCTGTCAGCTTTCAACAGGGAATGAGGGAAGAATTAGTTTCAAATCGTAGGCTGTCGTACGATTTTTGTGACGTCACTACGACTCGAAGCCGATTTGGCCATTCCACCGACTAGAGAACTAGACAAAGCCCGTATTATCGATTTTACTATCTGTATGACTATTCAGACCCTCAATCGAAATATTTTTTTCAGTTCAGTTCAGTTCAGTTTGGTTTATTCAATCATTTAAAATCAAATCAAATATACAAATCATACATGTTACAAACATTGCAAATGCAGTTTAAATGATTAGGATGCCCCTAAAAGCACATGCTTGATAAGTGGGGCACAAAATACATAAAAGATAAAGTACATAAATATGCATAGCGTATAACTATAAAATAATTCTTAAAGAAAACAAAACAACAACCTAAAAGGCAAAGAAAAAACCCCGATAATTCTACATGGAATGGGGAGGGGGGGGGGGGGTTGGGAAAAGGTCGAGCTTATAATGATTATTTGGCATATAGATATTATTGAACTTTTTCAGCTTGGTTTTGAATGAAGTGACATTAGTACTTGAAATTACATTAAAAGGTAATGAATTCCATATTCGAGGACCAGCAGATTTAAATGCGTAAAGAGTTGACTGATTGAGTGCTAAGGGATAATGGAATTTAGAGTGGGAACGAGTATTATATTGTTTTTTTTTTTTCGTTTTTAAATGGTTCGTTTTTAAAAAGTTTGTCAAATGATATTACATTTTCCTCTCAAATCGGATCGCAGACCGATCTGAAGGTGTGCGGTGGCTTTAAGGGGACAAAGGCATCGGGGGGGGGGGGGGGGGGTGCACCAGTAGGCCATCGATTGCGGGGAGAGTTTGGGAGGTGTTGTGTCATTTTATTTTTTTATTTATTCCCCCTTCCTTCTCTTTCATTCTCCGTTTATACCGTTCTTCGTTCAATTTTTTTTTAATTCATTTTTTTTTCTCTTTCTCGTTTCACTCTATACAATGTCATGTAAATATAGGTGGGTTTCCTCGAAAGTGCTCTTGAAAGATTTAGACCTCAGACGGCTCATATTACCTAGTCCCACGACAGAAATCTTACAATAGTAATGTCAGGCGGTGGAACCTCTCGAATTACACTTCGTTTACGTGAATACAAAAATACCAATACATAGATTTTCAGCAAAGATAACGCCGGACGGATCTCGTGTTCTAATGAAGTTTTTCCGTCCCTGAAGGCAACACGCTATGTTGGATCTTGAAAGTCACGATGTCGCGTTCTTCCCTAAAGTTTAAAGAAAATACGATTCAACCACCCTACATCAGTCGTTAGCAGACTAATTTAGAAATATTCAAGTATTTCCTTTCTCTTTATTTGAAGGTCGTATGCATAACAAGCTTTGCGACGTTGCCATGGTAACCATAACTTTCGCCGTCAGTGTCTGCCTTATAAATTCTTAGTTGACCCCCCCCCCCACCGAAAAAATAAAATAAATTCATCCTTTTTCATGATGCACCTCTCTATTTTCGCTATACATGTATATAATCAGATTGGCCGATATGATGAGAGAAAAGAATAAACAAGGCGAAAAGCGAAGAGAGATGTGGAGAAAAATAGAGAAGGAGACGGAGCGGAGAGACAGAGAGAGAGAAAGAGAGAGAGAGTGGAGAAGAATGGGAAGAGATGATGATGATGATGAGAGAGAGAGAAATGGGAAGAGAGGGGAGACATGGAACGAATGAAAGGGAAATCATGGAGATAGAGAGAGCTCTCTCGGAGAGCTGAGAGAGAGGGAGAGAGAGAGGTAGAGAGAGAAAGAGAGAGAGGGGGGGGGGGGGAGGAGGGAGAAAGAGAGGGAGAGAGAGAGAGGGGGAAGGGGTAGAGGTTTGTAGTTTAAAAAAAAAAAAACAACAACAAATAAAAAAGTATACTTTTTGGAATAATAAACCCATGCAGGTTTAAAGTGTCAAATATCATAATCCTCTCCTAAACCCACGGCTCAAAAATGTCAAAAGTCTAATGCATTGCACTGTCCTTCGTGTGTTGAAATCAGGAAATCCTTTCATTAGTGAAATCAGTCCATCCAAAAGTCTGGTTTTGATGTGGTTTTGTCAGTGAAATTCACTGGGATCTTTGCCATATTGATAATCAGAAAAATCAGAACTTTTCAGATTCTGATAAAACCGTAGGAAGATTAATGCAAGTTTTGCCAAAACCGACAGATTTGAAATTTTCACACTGTCTCCATCATACTTGGCATCAGTTTATTCCCGCAATATAATATAAACGAACAAGATATCAACATACCAACATCGCATTCCAGACCCACTTACCCTATATACGGTACAACCATCTCAATTTGAAGTTGTAGTCGTTATAGCATGTGCGGAGATTTGTCACGGCCGGGAGGGGGGGGGGGGGGGGGGGGGGGGGGGGGGGGGTGGGGGCGAGACTAGCCTGTGCAATTAGTTGCTGTACAAAATTCAAAATTTCCGGGGTGCGCCCCCCCCCCCCCCCGCGATCGCCGCACATGGTTGTTAGGAAACTAAGAATCTTACTACCGTAACACAGCGATGTTAAAGAACTAATCGCGATGTTTTGAACCGTACGTTGTCGTAATGTAAATGAGCCAATTTGATGAACGAAAGAGAAAGGAAATGATGACTTTGACCCGTTTTCAATACTTTTTGTTGTGATGGCTATCTTGATTGTTCATAATCACTGTCATGGCAACACATACGTGAGAGTGAGTGTGTCATAATGAGTAGACCAGTAATTAAAGATGTTTTCTTTTAACATTAATCAATCATCAAAGGGAGATAATGATGAGGGTCTACAGCTCCAACTGCCATTATTCACTATATGAAGCGAATCCTTAACTCCAACCCAGGCCTGGACTAAACACTATAGGCCTACATATCCCTAATAACTTTATAACCTTAAACCTAACCCTAAACCTAACCTAAAACCAAATTTCATCATTTATCTTACCATGGCGTGGGTAGAAAGATGACCATATGATAAAGAATCATTTTATTTGAATGTAAAATGATTCCATGCATGACTCGAGGGCGATATATAGTTGTACGAGACTAAAACATAATGGTATAGATGCGGTCTCTTTATGATTAATATTACATTTTAGAAGAGGTTACATACACGATGATCAAGGAGTCCACTACATCAATCTTGGTCTCTTGGAAAAAAATGTTGGTAAATAGTCTGCTTTCTTATGCAAAGAGATAAAATTTGCAAATAGTAAGAATCGATTTCCTCCATGAACCAGAGATATATATTACAAAGAATCCATGACCATGACCGAATAGTCTCTGAGTCAAGCATCTAATTGGAAAGGTAACGAATGCTTGCGTCATAAACATCGTCGAACACCTTAGTTCTGTATTTGAAAAAAGGAAGCCTCAACAAAAGATACGTGTATCTCCCAACATAATTATGATTAGTGTATGATTTGGGAAGGAATCATATAAAAAGGGAAATACACAGTGGTGTCGATTTGAGGTGGGGTAGGGGGGGGGGGGGAGGGGGTTGAGAGATTCCCCAACATTTTGGTATGAACTGTGTATCCTATCATTCATGAACGAATAAGCCCCCAATTGCTGGTCTCTCCCCCCCCCCCCCCCCCCCCCCCCCCCCCCTCAACCATGAAGATGGATAGACGGTTAGAATATAATTCCGAACAGTTATGCATTTTCAGAATTACGAACCTTCGGAATTATACGAAGCTTATGTCGTTTTCGGAATTACGAACCTTCGGAGTAATGCATCAAATGTGTCGTAATGATGAATCCTATTTCATTTTCGGAATTATTTGACCCCGTGCTATGGGATATTTGTGTTTCGGAATTATGAACCTTCGGAAAAACGAGTACCCCCGGATAGACGTCTCTCTATACTTCTGGATGCAAATATAACTGCCGGAATCCAGGCACTGGGTGAATTGTAGCTGGTAGTAGTGGATCCTAGATGTGTCTCATTTTATCAGTGCAGAACAACACATGAATATTCATTTGAAAAGTATTATAAACACGGCATTATGGAATAATACCCCATGCATGCGGTCACACCAATGAGAGCGAAAACAAACCGACCAAATAAGTTGCATTACCCCGAATGACAAAGCATCGGTCGGTTTTTAAGTCCGTTTGGCGGTGTGACCATGGATGTGGCTGAGGTATAAGCCCAGGGGAGCATTTCATCAAGTGTCTTGTCAGTGAGTTTTACCGACAAATTTGCTCTCAGCCAATCAGATGCAAGGATTTCGGTAGCTTATAACAGTTGTCGGTAAAAATCACTGACAAAACGCTTGATGAAACGCTCCCCAGGTCACACGACGCGTCATTTCGATTGCGTGTGTACCTGCGCTAATCGAGTCTGTGAACATGGTGATCGCAATTCACATAATACTCCAGTTACTGAAAGGATTTTTTGCACTGTTCATTTTGCAATCACTTTTCAAACCATATCACTCTTCCATGACGCGCAAAAGACCGTATAGCAGTCACTGACGCCGTCGTAACGTCAACTAATGACGCCTCGTGTGAGCCGCTTCTATAGGGTTATTGAGATCAGCTGTAGACCTTTGCCATGATGGAACGATCTTTATCTAAATAGGAAACAACCACAAATGAAAGCGATGGCACGCCAAACTTTCATCAGACATGACAGATGGGACTACATCAATTGAATTTGTTTCCTTTCCTGCAGAAATCTGTCCAAGATCTGTCTGCTGGCTAAAAGAGATTGCATTTACTGATCAAGATAACATTGTACAAATTATTCTAATGGTCACTGTATCACGGCGCCATGTAGAGTAGGGAGATGGGAAGTCACATGCTTTTTAAATGCAGTGATTGCGACTTTCTGAAACTAATATTGCACTTTTCATTATCCTCAAGCTATTTTGATACTAATTTTGTAAATAAATTTATCAGAATCATGGAAAAAACAAGAACAATTTCACAATTAAAGCAACGAGCATGCTAAACTTTCAACGGACATGACAGATTATCGATTTCGTTTCCTTTCTTGCAGAAATATGTCCAAGATCTGTCTGCTGCCATGGGCTGGGAGAGATTGATAGCATCACACAATTATTCTAATGATCACTGTATCACGGCGTCATAGAGTACAGGGAGATGGGAAGTCACATGCTGTCACTTTTTGAAAGCAGTAATTGAGACTTTCTGAAACTAATATTTCGCTTTTCATTATCCTCAGGCTATTTTGATACTAATTTTTGTTTTAAAAAATATCAGAATCATGGAAAACAACAAGAACAATTCCACAATGAGCATGCTAAACTTTCAACGGACATGATAGATTATTGATTTCGTTTCCTTTCTTGCAGGAATATTTCAAAGATCTGTCTTAAGAGCTGAGAGAGATTTAATTTTCTGAACAAGATGACATCATAATTATAATTCTAATGACCACTGTGTACTTCCGCAGCGCCACTGTGTATGGGTGGGTTGACGGAAATTTTTACATTCCGTCAGTCTTTTTAAGCCGTACTGAAGTTTCTGCTGTTAATATTTAATTTGTCAACATCTCCACGCCGTTATTGATACTTCATACATGAACGTAAACATAATATGAAATGACATAATGCTGGAAGCACTTCAAGATAACGAGCCTGAACATGCTGTGTGTCATTATAAAGCAAATAAATCTTCGAAATGGCGCATTCCAAAAGCGGTGTAAACTTCAACGACTTCTTCAGAGGTTTCTTTTGTCATGTTTAACATAGAAATATGGACGACCTTGTTTTCTTCTTTCTTTCTTTCTATATTTGCTTACAGAAACAGACTGATTTTTAGTTGTTGTTGTCAAACTATAACGAGCCGAATTTGATCATATTATGCTTTAAAATATTTTTTCCAATATATTGCGTCCTTCCATTCACCAGTTTACGTTTTATAGCACACCCACTTATTTTCAATTTGCCACTGTCTAGCATCATTTGCTTCGCTGCTAAGAAAGTATGTGTATATACAGCTTTTATCAAACGAATGACGTACTATTTAACACGTTTTTGGGAGCACGAAAATGGTTGAATAGTATTATATTTATTAGTTTCAAGCTAAAAACATGATCTCATATAATTATAGTGTGTTATAAATTAAAATTCCCTCTTCTGAATTTCCGATTTCAGATCGAGGGCGTTTCGTTAGCAATTCAAATTTCACTATTTTAGACAACCATTTCACTCCTCCTCCTATTTTTTTTTTTTTTTTTTTTTTTTTTGGGGGGGGGGGGGGGGGGGGTTGATGTCCTAAACATCGGAAGGATATTTTATCATGGCCTATACTAGTATGCCTCTACCGCTGTTCCGCAACATACTGGGGAGACGTACAAGCGGATATCATACACCGGCGACTTTCTTCCTACACAATACCTATTTCTATACAGTAATCTGAGTAATCATGCATGCATGGCGGGCATCATTTTGTATGCACTAGTCATGCTAGACAATGAAAGCTGATTTAATTAAATGGTCATACATGAATGAGAGACACATCTTCTAAACAAAATGATCCCTCATCTCGGATTATAACTGAAAAGTCTGCAGAGCCAGTAAGGCGTTAAATTATGTACATGTGCTTTTACGTTGAGTTAACGCCTTTTTGGCTCTCGGCAGAGTTAGACTTACTCATGATAAGGGAAAAACTTGGTAGAGTCTTGGAGGCCGGGGTACAGAAACTATGATTCTGTCCATGGAATTACTTCTAACTTTATATAGCTCGGAACTTGGCAGATATTATATATAGTTTTATTATGCTAATGCTGAGATTATTTACAACCACTAGTTTGTATTTCTTTGTATTTTTTTAATATGTAATTTAAATCCAACTCGAAAATAGTTTCAATAAAATAATGGATGAATGAATAAAGTACAATCTTTAAACACATTAAAGAAAATGACATCTTATAATGAGAGGCAGTTTTGAAATTTGTGTGTGTGTGACTTTTAGTCATTATTTGGGGAATTCGTTTATCATTAAATGATACTTGAAGGCGTGAGTTATAAAATAGAAAGTACATTTCATATGGCACTGCAGGGAATGTCAGAGAAATTGTACATCAGTGAAATTGTAATAGTTGCAATTGAAATGGATAGCGTGTATATACCTACGCCTTATCCGTGCCTTGTGACAACACTGAAAAAATGACCCCTCTTTAAAAAAAAAAAAAAAAAAGCCGGGTTGATAATATCCAAACCCTTTAGAAACGCAGATGGGACCTTTTATCACAACGTGATATGCGCTATATACAAATTGCGCTTTATTATACATCTATATAAAAAGTTGCGACAAATACCGGTGTCCTGAGTGAACGCTCCCGCCACCATCCCGCCTAAATCCTGCCAAGTATATCTGCAGGCAATACATGACATTCTAGAAATCTCAAGACTGTCACGGTATACGTTCTTGGATTAACCATGACGATGTCTATCTGGTCAAGGTTTATTCAGTATTTCAACAGGGGAAGGAGGTTCAAGTCCCGGTAGAGGCTAGCCGTGACTCCTCCGGATGGTAACCTATAGAGGCGCTACCTCACCCCCAACGACTTTCCTACTAGAGATCTTCTAGAGGTCAAAGCGGTCACGAGGGAGAAGATTGGGAATTCTCTCGCACAAGTTGTGTATTAAACCCTTAAAGTTGTGTAATAAACCCTTAAATCTGGGTATTAAACCCTTAAAGTTGCGTATCAAACCCTTAAGTTTGTGCATTAAACCCTTAAATCTGGGTATTAACTCCTTAAAGTTGAGTATTAAACCCTTAAAGTTGAGTATTAAACCCTAACAGTTGTGTATCAAACCCTTAAAGTGGTGTATTAAACCATTCAAGTTGTGTATTGAACCATTAAAGTTGTTAGTGAAGCTTGAATTTGTATAGGGTTTTTGAGTATATTATACTTTTGTGGACCCAGAAAGGACGAAGGAGCCACTGCCCCCTTTGAGAAACTAAAGAAATATAACAATGTTGAAGCAAAATTGCTGCTATACAGCACCGCATCCTATACTGAGTGAGATTTGGGTTACGAGCTGTAGGGATTTTTCTGTGTATATCGAATCCACCTTCAGTATTTCAGAGGATGTAGCTTCTGGATACTACTCCCTCTCACTTTTATTTGAGACACATTAATATACAAATGTAGGACAATACATGTAGTTCAAAGAACAAATGAAAGTATGGTCAGGACCTACTTTATTCACACCCCCTATGTTCAAACATACACACTAAGAAAAGTTTGCACCCTAAATGCAACACTGGCAGCACCTTTTTGGGTGCAATCTTGCACCCGACATGAAGAGGGTGCTTTTTTGTTCTTGTTTCCACCCTAAAAGGTGCAACTTTGCACTTTAAGGGTGCAGAAACGTTTGCCTCCGAAAGGGTGCAAATTTGTACCTTTTCTAAAGGGTACAACTCTGCACCCTTTAAGGGTGCAAATTGTAGCTAACTGCACCCTTAAAGGTGCAAAAAGTTTCTTAGGGTGCAAACTTGTACCTTTGTATGTGGAGACAAAAATATCATAGCAGTTTAAAATTTAAGTATCCTATATCCTGCTTTCTATGAACTAAAATCAAATAATCTGATAAAATTTTGCTTGAAAAACTTCTACACGTGCTTTACACAAAAGGTAAACCTGATTTGGAAGAGGGGTGATTTGGTAAGTCTATCACTGTTTTCTTTTCCTTTCCTTTTTTTAACAGACGCAATCGGGTCATCTGGGAAAGTCCCTTAATATTTCACTCGCTCTTGTTCTATGCCACATAACCCAGGCCGTTCCAAATCAAATTATAATACGAAAAGGGAGAAGTGTGATGTGCAAGATGATAATAGCAAGGAGAAAGTCTAGAAGATCGGATGTCTTAAATCTGATTACCGTACAGTGTAAGTCCAGAAAATCTTTCATCTACACGTCTCCTCTTTCACTCTATCAAATTAAGATTTTTTGAAAAAATGTTGTACAACACAAGTCAAGCTTCGACAAGTGCTATGAGTTCAGTATCCTACACTAATAAAATGATTACATGTACCTTCATCACTAAACCAAACACTACTCCTATCCCTTACCATAATCCAAAACCAAGCATTAAATAACACTATTTAAAAACAAAACAAAACAAAAAACAAACAAACCAATAAACCCAAACACTTGCAACCCTAATCTTGGCAATAGATCTTTGACAAAATAAAGCTCGGAGCGACTGCCATATAATATATGTCAGATCATCAATATCATGAATATCTCAAAGTTATTGAGGATAAAAATAAACATACATACATGACATTGCCATTATAAATTAAACACGCAATTCAAGGAAGTTTTTTTCACACGTTTTATTTCTTCATCCCTGGAAGTTTATATTTTCGCTGCTACCCACGTTGTCAGCTATCGTCAACTCACATCAGCAACAACTTCCTGTAACTGGCCTGCAGTCGTTCCTCGTCACAACTCAAAGCTAGTTACTGGGGCGTACCTAGGCAAAAACAGATCAATGTTGTCAGAATGGGATGCTTAAAAACCTCTCATGTCTATGATTCCCTGTTAGGGTATATAGCGTCCAGCATTGCTTCAAAAGTGTGTCTTTGCCCATGCAGGATTCTAGTTTTACGTGAGTAAATGTGTGTGTGTGTGTGTGTGAAGGGGGTGGGGGGGGGGGGGGAGGGGGCTTACCTGAATACATGAAAGTGTCGTCTGTTGGATTTTAAAGAATGAAGTGGCATGCTATGCGTTCAAGAATATCTGGGAGGCTGATGGGGTGAATTAATGCAATGCCGTCATAGCATGACGCATATAGGCTTAAGAGTAAGCTCAGTTAGCGATCGAATGACTCCATTATATTCTTTTCTTCTATTTCCTTTATTTTTTTCTTTACTTTAGGCGGCCGCCATTCGAAGGTAAGTCCATTATTCACAATATTTTTCACCCATTTGCTTAAAAGATCTTAGCTTCCATCGGTCACACAATGGATAGTTATGCAGTAGTTTTGGGGAAAAGAGGGGCAGATTTTAAAACCCCTTAGTTCTCCCCCTTCGTGGAGGAGATACATCCCTGACACTGAGGTTCGGAACGCAGCAGCCTATATTTACCCCTCTCTGAATCACTCCAAAACTGACTGACATTTTCGACTACGTGCAGTCCTCTTTGGCAAAGACTTCCTAAACGTATAACTCAGCTCGACTGATCAAGTTTGACTTCTCTTGGAACCTTTACTTGCATGTAGAACAGATGGGCAGTTTGTTCAGATTTCGACACCCCGATGCAGTGCGGAGACTCTACAAAGTATATTCTTGAAAGTGGTTGTGTTAGTTATGATAGAATCATCGACACTGCATTTGCAAACCTTGTTTTCTTTCAGAGAACCTGAACTTTTTAGAGTGCGCAGATTATATTTTGTGCGGCTGTTGAACGACACTTTCCCTGTTTATGACATCACTGCAGATTACTAAGAGAATCGTCACTTTAGGATCACTAACACCATGCACGGATTCATGGATTAACATAGATTATAATGGATTAATTCATATGGATATGTGATAGAACCTGCAACATTTGAAAACTTCCAAACGTGGAACATAACTCACTGGCCAACAGACCTGCTGGAATTTGGCAATTCTGTATTTCATGCCTGCTATTATATTTTGTCAAAGCATCGACTTGTGCTGTGCTATATACAGAGGCTATACCTTATCAGACAGGTGAATCTAGTTAAAAACTCTTCTTACACTGAAATATTCCTTCTAAAATTTTTCAAATAGAAACAATGGCTTTACAAATTTTACTTATTTTGTGCAGCATGACCTTGATAAGCGCAATGACTTTCACCAAGGAGCCAGAGGACATGATGATTAATCAAGGATCTCGTTTCCATCTCAGCTGTGCCATTCATGGACTCCTTGCAAACCAAGAGGTGGTCTGGCACAAGAACAACATATCCATCAGCATTGGTGCTGATGTGATGGGGGATAGCCTCGTCGTCGATCTGAAGCGGTACCGAATCATTCGCGACTTCGCCCAGGGTTCCTTCCAGTTGAATGTCTTCGATATAGCACGGATGGACGATGGCGAGTACCAATGCATCGTGTACAACAAGACGGGGAACCAGCTCCAAGCGGTGGCGGCGCAATCTCGAACGGCAACGGTTACTGTATACTATACACCGGTCGAGAAATATCCCCACTGTCCTTTCGGTGAGGCATCTAGAGAGTTGAAAGTTGGTGAGAACATACCGGCTTGTATATCCGAGTTGGGACTACCACCAGTGATGCTCGAGCTTCAAGGTGCCTATGAAAAGTTACCTAAGACCAAGACAGATTACTCTACAGTTCCAGGATTCGCTGTCTTGACCATGAATATCTCAGAGTTTGACGAAGGAAGGACGTACACCTGCCGTGCCAGAAGTTCAGATTTCCCTTTCTATACGAGTACTTGTGATGTTGGACCACTACGCGTTGTTTATCCACCTCGTGTAGCCATCAGACCCATAAAGGCAGTACAGTCCACCGGTGACGAAGCGGTCTTCGTCTGCGAGATTGTTGCTCACCCTCAGCCGACGAGCATCGAATGGTCGTTCATCCCGCCAATGGCTAGATCACGATATCGCCTCTACAACGACAACCGTACACTCGAGATCTTGCGACTTCGTGAAAATGACGACAACCGCCTCCTTGTGTGTACTGTGGGGAACCGTAAGGGTAATACGTCATCTGAGCGAGTCCTTGCTCTTTCAAAGACATACCGTCCCCGCGATTCTGAACCCGACGTTCAAGACGAAAGTCACAACGGCCACGTGCACTTCGGTTTCACGCGGTGCACGGACGCAAACGCCGTGATCATCGCTTGCCTGATCGTCGTCGCCGTTCTCGTACTCGCGTTTGTGTGTGCTGTCTGCTGTCGAACGAAGAACTGCAAGTGTTTAAAATCGCCATCAAAATCTTGCAGAGAAATCACAGAGCAGAAGAAAAGACAGAAAATCGATCATATTGATGCGAGTTATACGATGTCGAACGATGACACGCAATTGATTGTTAAATGAACATAAATAACCTCAAAGACATGAAAGAGACATGACATTTATTAAGTTTAATCTTAATAAACGATTGTTTTAGCAAAATAAGTGATGGATCATTCATGTTTATATTTGTGCATTATCTTTGTAATATCGCTTAAAATGAATTGCAACGTAGTGTTATAGTTTAAATGGTTAAATTATTATGATCGACAGGATCATTGCTAGGCAGTGAGGCTATACATTTCAAGAAACCTTTGACGTCCCGTTTAATTTACGTTTGAAGCAAAATAATTGTCGAGCTCAAGTGGCCTAGGTACATGAGGAGGAAATTTTGGAGCATTTTGTAATTACAAAAAAAAAGATGATACATGTATGTGAAATATCATCGACGGAACAACTTATCATGCAGTGTACATTAGTACATTAAAATTGAATTGAAAAGTTTGAGTAATTCTACAGTAAGTACTAAGTATTGTAATTTATGTCCAAAGTAACCCACTTGATTATGTAGGTATTGTATGCAAAATGAAACTATGAATTACTTTAAGTTTGAAACAGGCGATCGCCTGCATGTCTCTCTGCCATTTGAAGGCACAGACAAAAAACGCCTCGAATGGAACTTGTATTGGAGGGGTTTTTTTAAATATTCTTTTATTTATTTCATTTCAGTGAAATCAGTATCCTGTATAAACATGAAAAAAGACACCAACGATATCACTCGAGGGTGTCAAAATATATACCCCCCCCCCCCCCGATCTAGGGAGGATTCGTCCCCAACCTGTGCATTGTTTCATAAAGCTCTGTATTCAATAACAAGTTACGATAATTGTTATTGAATCTACTGAAATCATTATATTTGATTGGCTGTGAGCAAATTTGTCATATGTGGCAGTTGTTATTGATGACAAGATTTATGAAACGGGGCCCTGGATACGCCACTCTCTATGATTATTGCAACCTCTGTATGTGCTGCTTTAGATAAAGGGTAATGATAAAATCATGATGATTCATTCTGATAATGGGGTAGGCAAAGCGAAACTAAAGAGGAGCATGGTGACAAAGATTATGAAGCAAATGAAAACATGCAGATTGGCTAATACAGATAACCTTGTACGTCAATACACTGACGTGACACACACACCCCCGAAGTTTGATGGAAATTTTTTATTATGATTTCCACGTCATCTATTATTTTTTCTCACTACCCCTCTATACAAAATAGAAACCACGTTAACAAAAAATGATCGTCTTCATGCTCGTTGATGAACGCTAAAATATATATAGATATAGAAATATTTGACATTTATTATACGATCCTCCCGTCCCCTCAACTATGTCCGGAGGGCCGCCATGTCTCCATGTCTCCATGTGAATTTTGAATGACGACATTGGTATTGAGAGCTATTAACCTCGTCAGTACATACTGTGGGCAAAACGAACATATAGAATAAAACATCTATATACTTTCGAGCATAATAATTATGGTATTAGAAAATAATTAAGCAATTTGAATTTGTACCGACACATGCCTGCACTCTTAGAAATATTGGGCAAAAATTTTACCCAAATTTTACCCAACATGAGGGTCCTTATGAGTCCGACCAACTTTTGGGTAAACTTTACCAATTTCATTGTTATTTTTGACCAATGTTGGGTAAATGCATGTAAAAGTTGAGCAAAGATTTAACCAACCTATGCCCAATCTTCATTTACCCAGTGGCATTTACCCAACATTTCTAAGAGTGTGTCATAATAATGACAAGCAGTTTCACATACAAATTTTGTATAGCTATTACATTGATACCCTCTTATCTGATTATATATAGACCCAAATATATGTTGTTGGCATGCAAGTGTACTACTTCTCATTAATTTTCATCAGATTGTGTTGCAGGCAATTAATGTCTTTGTGAAATTTGGTTGTGAAAATGTTGTACACTTATACTATATACTACAAGTATTATGTGGTATACGATATTTTTGTGAATGGAATTTCTTCCAAATATATCATCTTTCATATAAATCTTGTAGTCTCTATAGCTGCATTTCTACGTACATGTTGTGATTGTCATGCTTGTCGTCAATGGCGTACTGGTGGGGCTGCTTGGGGGCTGCAGCCCCCCCCCCCAAAAAAAAAAAAAAAAAAAAAAAAAAAAAAAAGAAGAGGGGGGGGGGATCAAATTACCTCCCAGATCTATGACAAAATTATATTTTCATTACAAAGAGGTCGATTTTCTTGCTCGTTCGCTTCGCTCGCTCGCAAGTATTTCGAAATTGTCACCGTATGCTCAGCCCCTCAAAATTTTTGCCTCATAACGCCACAGCTCGTCATGCTTGTAGGGGCATAAAGCAGTATATATTATATAATTCTACCGAAAATGGCTTTAAGTGTGACAAACATGAGCGCTATAAAAGTGCACACTGTTATTATTTTATTGGTATTATTTCTATTACTATCATTATTATTATTATTAATTGTTATTACTATTATTATCATTATTATCATCATCATCATTATCGTCATCACTATTAATATCATTATTATCTTCATTATTATCTTTATTAATATCATTATCTTCATAGCTTTACACTGAAGTTAAGGCACAGATTAGACATTGGAAGACTACATATAAAAAAGAAAGAATAATGCGATGCAGATTCTTAATATTAGGAATGAAAAAAAAAAATGCTCCTGCTATTAAAGGTACATTTATTTTTGGCGCACAAAATTATGACTTTGCAAACGGGCGGTGTTTTGTTTATCACTGTAGAAAATGGGGATCCAAAAGTAGACTCCGTAAATAATTCTGGCGGCATCGTATATTTCCAAATTATAACCTGATCAAAATGTCGTCCGACACTCAATAATAAATATTTCCTTCAGAGCAACGTCAATGATTGAGCCACAATTTAATCCAAATGCCATACAAAGTACCGTGACGTCAGGCGATTTGCTTTATAAAATTGTATATTGTTGCGTTGGTGTTAAGTGTAATGCCCTATAGGCTGGCAACTTGATCGGTTCTGTATGAGAACATTAATAATCCAACGTCCCGAATCAGGTGGCGAAATGTGGATTTCATCAATCTATATGGTATTGCAGTATAATATGATATTGCAGTATATATTCCTGGAAATAGAAGATTGGATAAAATGTCACATATTTTATACACCTCAATATGCCTGTATGTTCGAACTCGGTCTGAAATCATTCAGAACTCCATAATATTTGTCTTGGTATTTTGGTATATTTTGCCTTTATCATATCCTTTGTATATTGAAATACTCAGTCAAACGCAGTCTTATTAATTCGTAAATATCTTGCTTTACTTTTTTTGTATTTCATGTTTTTTTTCTTGTGATGGGGGGGGGGGGGGGGTGTTACAATACCCTTTGAAATTTGAAACATTTTTAGTAAAAGTCTGTCCATAAATTCGTTATACACGAACGTAATCATGTTATTTATGAGTCATTGGTATTTTTCACCATGCCATTTGAATATTTGAATACCTATATAAACGATGGGCGGCGATCCCGAGGAGTGGGGGGGGGGGGGGTCGCGTCCCCGCGGAAATTTTTAAGATTGTACAACAACTATTGTTAAAAGGCTAGTCGCGTCCCCCCGGCCGGCCGTGACAAGAAATCGCCGCGCAAGCTATAGTCAATTTGCAATCATGAATTAAACGTGTTAGAAACTGATATACTTTGATTTTAAACCAGATGGTCACAGAAATATGATATTGGGAATCTCAAATTGTCAGCTCTCGGTCAGGCATATACCCTTCCACTGTGTCCACACAGTTTGTAAACGATTTGAAATTGTTTTTACTAATCAATATTTTCAAGCATTATAATCAACCAATCAAGGTAACATTTTGTATTCATTGATTTGTAATGAAAAAATTAAGAACAGAAAAATAAAATTAAAACAAATAAAACAAACACACAGACCTGCTCATGGGGTAATAAATAAACTCGGCTTCAGTAAACTGTATATATATACTTTGCATTTTTTCACCTGCTCTCTCTCTCTCTCTCTCTCCTCTTCCTATATATCATATCTATTGATTCTGCTGTTCCCATTATTTTGTCTGCATCATAACATCATCTTTCTCTGTATGGTAATATCAAGTCTGTATGATCAGTTCTCGCTCCATTTCCCTTTAAGTTCCTCTCCCTCACATCCTTCATCTCTATCTCATCTCTAATTCAGTCACCCACCCCCCCCCCCCCCCTCACCCTCTCACTCTCTCTCTCTCTTCACCACTGCCTCATTCTCTCTTTCCTTCTCTCCCTCTCCCTCTCCTTGTCTCTCCTTTTCTTTCTCCTCTCATGTTCTACTCTAATCATCTGTCGTGTTGATGTACCCTATCAAAATGTCGTTGAACCATCAATAGCATGGTTGACCTAAATCTATACATATCCTAATAATATTTTCATACTGAATATGGACCGTTATTATTACATAATACAATTCCCTCCCCGTCTTTTACACAAAGTCACCTCCAGTAACATTCTTGAATGTCAAGCGAAAGTGAAGTCACTCACCCCGGCATATAACAATCACTTCTTCAAAGCTTGCTCAGGTCCGTCAGGTACATACATTTTCCTTATGTATTTCATTTATTTTTTATTTTTTTGCTTTAAATTTGGGAGTAAAAACCTGCACGCAAAAAGGTGATGACTATTTTTTTTTCTTTTCAAAGAATTTTAGATGTGTCCCTATCAAGAGAGATTTCCACCAGTACGGACGAATTATAATATTTTGGCGATTGAAAACGCACCCCTTTTCAAAAGCTTCGTCAGGGCCTGTTGCTGCATGTACTCATTAAGGCATACCTCAGGAATGATATATGCTTGTAATGGGACTTGTAAACAAGCCCCCTCACACCCCCAACAAGCTTTCTATTACTGATACATGGATACGTAAATTTCCGTTTAGAAGCACGAGTGCTATATCCACACATCTCACCATCTAACAAGACGAGATGATTGTGCCGGTCGTGATTTTGCACTCATAGTGATGCTTTTACAAGTGAGCTTCTCTGAATTCTAAATCGACAAATACAAAACACTCCCACATCAAATTACCTTAAGATTGATCCTGTTGTTTACAGAGTTGGACATTTTCCTATGATGCTAGCCCTATAGCTTATACGAATCAATAAACAAAGAACTAAGTATACATTTCTGCGCCCTGCGTTTCTCTTTCCATCGATAATGTCTCATTTTTGAGAAACCCTCACAAATTTTCCTTTATCAGCCCCCTTTCTCGCTTTTTACTTTCTTTCTTTCTCACTAGTCTCTTTTGATCATCCCCTCTTTCTTTCAGTAGTTTTTTTTCTGTTTGATAATCCCATCTCTCTTTGTTCTCTCTCTTCTCTCCCCTCTCTCTCCCTCGATTTTCTTTTCTTTCAACTCTCCCTCATAATATTTTTATGCCCCCTCTCTCTCCATCCTTATATCTCCCTCTCGCTCTACCATTCTCTCTCACCATCTCTCACGCTTTCTCTCTTTCTCTCACTCTTTCTATCTTGTAAGTAACATACCAAGGTCAAATAGTTAAACTGGTTATACTGGTTTTCACTGGTCTAAGTGATTGGACTTGTAGAATTTTGTCCAATATTTGCTTTTCTCTCTATCGTTCCGTCTCTCTCTCTCTCTCTCTCTCTCTCTCTCTCTCATGTCTCTCCTTTCTCTAGCTCCATCTTACATCAATGTCGTTCACCTTTCTAACTCTGCATCGGGTAAGGAGGAAGCCTGTCTCGCTTGACGGACCTTTGCCTGCTCCAACCCTTGCTTGTTGACAAACTGCTTCAGATCATCATCATCATCATGATCATCTCTACTATAGTTCATCAGCCGAATTCATGTTGCTGACAAATTGAAAAGCAATCGTCCCTCACAAGTAGGACTACTTATATTAAAAATTAATAGGCATGGCCAATTATATATACTATTACAATACATTAACTACAGTACTCTGCTGATTCTTATCTGAAATTCCTTTACGTCATTCGCAAATTATTCAACAATATTTCGATGGACAGTTTTCTATGTCTGGAGATAGCTACTTATCTTAATTAGGCGTACAACGCCATGGAAAATAGAGCGAGATTGGAACAGAGGACAGGGAGAGAGAGAGAGAGAGAAAGGACTATAATAATGGGACTAAAAAGTATTATTTTTATATGCGGCAACATCATTATCTTGAAATATAATGTTCTGCAGTGGAGGCACCTGTCCGGCCTCATATCATAACCTCCTCCTTTATGACGTAGCGGTTATAACCAAGCACTATTTTAGTTTTTAAAAAATCAAGAATATGTTCTCACCTAATTGCCTCTTTGTTGAAATAATTGAAAACGACTCAAATTATTTCAAATAAAATTTCCGCGTTCCGTTTAATATTGCTGATCCCCCGGTTGCTCTCCATTCGGTCTCATCCTTTCTCCTCTTTCCGCAGATTCACGAGGTTCATCCATCGACCATCATCATCCTCCATCTTGAAGGTGTACTTGTTATCCCACAGGTCATGATCTCGACTAGGCTAGGACAAAATCTGGCCCTGCCCCTTCCCGTATTTCCGGCATGCAGGGCACCGTGCATGCAGATGCAACGCTTCTTGGCAAACATAACAATATCCACCTAGAAACTGGCAACTAACATCATTCCGATTTCATCTCCCCTTCATAGCACCTCTTTGATTTTATTGAACAAAAAAAAATGAAAGGAACAAGTGCATGCAGAAAGGGAGTGAGAGATAGAGAAAGAAAGAGACTGATAGAGAAAGAAACGGCTATACGGCTTACGTCGTAGAGAATTTGAAAAAAGATGATTATTTCTGTCAACTCCAGAGTGAATGCAATTTTGGAATGAAAAGTACTTACACGGTGCTTCAGTTGACTATGCGTCTTGCTTTCAAAAAAAGAAAATCTTGTACTTGATAATGTTACTAAAATAAAATCTATTCTGGAGATCAGAAATACCCTCAACGAGTGTCAAAATTTTAGTTGTGCTCTTTCATTATTGTTACTATATTATTATTTTTTTTTACAAAACCAAGACAATAGTTTTCCAGCGAAAGTACCGTGGAGACAAACCGATACGCAGGGGCGCAGATTGCGTGAAAATTATTGCTATATGTATGCAGGGGATTATAGACAGTTGTCACGAATATAATTAGCCTATACAGAGCGAAATCAGCTGCACATCCATATTTCATAACACACAGCCATATTGTCATGTTTTGTCCTAATGCGACGCTTCTGAGCTGACAAAACAGAATTCCTCCCTGGTTTGTATACAACAAGGTCAGGAAACGAGTCGGAAAGTGTCAATTAGATCCCGATACATGGTGACTTCTCTCTCGGGGAATGTGTGCGTCACAGGCCATGAAAAAGACATGATGGAAAAGGAAAAAAAAGGAGGAGGGGAATTTTGAATGTGTGTAACGTTCAGAATAATCATTATAGTCATCCATATTTCATAGACTGTACGATTGAGACAGCTAGTCCAAACATAATCATAATGTAAAACAACTTCCGACGAGTTATGCAGAGAAAGTTGGCAAAAAGGCGTCCATCAGTATATTCAGGATGGGGCGTCGTTCCATTTTTTTTCGGATTGAGGGGGGGGGGGGGTAATGAAGGTATATAGTACCCTTCATGATATTTTTTAACTCCTCTTAATTAGCAGCGTCTCCGCGGTTACATGAAGCAGGGAAGATTAGAGAATTGAAGTCTGACCGTGTATATGTGTATACCTTTTGTATTTCATTGTTAAATAATAATTTCATGAGTTTCGCATCATTTTCCTTATTTTATTTTACACCTCCGGATTTACGGGGGCAAACATATCGATTTGCCCCCCCCCCCCCGGGATGAGGGCAGGAGCAAAAAATGAGGGGGAAAGGGGAAAGGGAAGAGGAAAGGGAAAAGAAAAAACTTAAGGAGTAAAAAAAAAAAAAAAAAAAAGAAGAGAGGAAAAGGAAAGAAAAAGAAGGAAAAACTGGCCAGATTTTTTTCCTTGCTCGCTCGCAATAAAAACCCTGGAAAGTTAATATTCGGGCAAAAGGCGTCCCCCTTTGGCAATAGGCTGCAGCCCCCCCCCCCCCCCCCCCCCCTCGACGAAAAGTTTAAAGATTTTCTCGCGTGCTTCGTTCGCACGCAAAGATTTAGAAATTGAAAAGTTGATATTCGGGCAAAAGGCGTCCCCTTCGGCAAAGTTCAGATATTCGGGCAACCATATATATTCGGGCAGCAAAGTGATGTGCCATGCAGAATATCCACATATTTGGGCAGCGAAGTTCCCCGATAATTATGTAACTTCTGTACATTTTCTCTACAATAATTAAAATATTTTGCTCGCTTGCTTACAAATATTTAGAAATTGAAAAGTTGATATTCGGGCAAAACGCGTCCCTCTTCGGCAATTTTCAAAGTTCCGATATTCGGGCAACCATTACTTCATATTCGGGCAGCGAGGGGAAATTAATATCCACATATTTGGGCAGCGAGGTTCCGAAATAATTATTATGTAACTTCTGTTATTTTCACTACGAAAAGTTAAAAAAAATTGCTCGCCTGCTTCGCTCGCTCGCAAAAATTTAGAAATTGAAAAGTTTATATTCCGGTAAAAGGCGTCACCCCCCCCCCCCCCCTCCTTGCGAAAATGGGGCTGTATGATCAAGATCTCTATACATCTGTGATTTTCTTTTATTATTATTTGTGGGGGGGGGGGGTAAGGGTGCAGCATTTTTGTCGGTAAGTTTGGGTGCCACACCCTAAAAAATTGTCAGCAAATTTAGGTGTTACACTCCCCCCCCCTTCAAAATGTTATAGCGACGCCCCTGGATGACTCGGGAAGGAGCATGAATAGGAAATGTAAACTGATAAGGATAATTCCACAAAAATATCTAGACAGAGACTTAAAAGTGACCACCAGTATGCGGCCCATATCCATCAGTGGTACTACGAGGGGCCAGGGGCACTTACCGTCACTGGGCAGTGTCATAAAATAATACAAGGTGTAAAAGGTGTGTGTGCGTGTGTGGGGTCCATGCATGTGCACGATGTTCAACAAAGAGATAGAGAGTGGAAAATGTGTGTGTATGTGAGAGAGAGAGAGAGAGAGAGAGAAAACCCAAATTTATTTTGTAACTTGATTTCTGTTTTTTTTCCGCTCACGCCTTTTGGGTAAAAATATGGGGGTGCAATCATAACCCCTACCCGCATCCCCGCCCGGCCCGAATCCCGCCCCTCATCCCGGTCCGGTCCCCTGGCCCTATGTTTAATAATCTTGAGGTTGCTCACGAAGTGATTTAACCATCGCCGTCTGATTGGAAAGGATTGAAAGTAGGTGCGCTTCCAATTCCAAATATAAAGCAATTTGAATGGACTTTGTTTTAACGTTAATTGGAAGTCACTCAGAAGTTTCCAAAGCAAACAGTAACACAAAGAGGCCATTATCTTCTTTATCTACAAACAGTCAACGGATTCGAAGTGTGTGACCGTCACTCTTCGCACACTCAGCTAGCAGCCAGCTTTGTACACCACATTCAGCAATCCGAAAACTATCCCGTAGCCGAAAGTCCGGGGTACAGTTCACTACCTGTCTTCATCGAGATCGAGGGCCTCGTTTGCGCTCCCAAGTACAGTTTCACTGCGAATGACAAAGCATTATCATGATTTAGGACTAATCGAACATTTGGAATTCTTACACAGCGCAGCAAGCAAAGTAGTGATCGAGAACTGTAGGCAACATAAGATCAGATTCGACAGGGTGAACGTAAGTTTGACAAAGTTTTTGAATTACTGTGTGGATTGGTTGGTTTGGGTTGCCTGCACTTACCACACTGTTACTAGTATTGTAATATTGCATGCATATCGCATCGGGAATAATGCACGATATCTGTTCTGTAGATCTGATGTTACTCCGTACACATGGTACATGTGTGAGTGTTTCTGTTCATGGTAGGAGATGAGAGTTTTGGTAGGCCTGGTGATATACTGTCAATGACTGTTTTAGGCCATTGTTCGTAAGGCCTAAGGGTCGTATGAACATGAAGCTGTAGCTTCATGGTACATGTATGAATGAAGATCCAGGGCATTTAGTGCAGAATGAAGTTGTCAAAGTCTCAAAATACTGAACATGCTGAAGCATGCTGAAGTCTTACTTTCAGTTTCATGACTTTAGTTTTGACTTTCGTGCATGTTTGACAAAATGTGCCAACCTGTTTAACATGTTTAACATGTTTAAGGAGCCTACATGTACATCATGTACATGTAGATGTTCAAACTCCCTTCATCATGTTCATTTAGTTTCAGACATGTCAGATGATTCAACGATCCAAAGTGCACTTGCCACTTTCCACATCAAATGACTAGATTCTACTTTGCCCCTGACCCCAACAAAACATCAGATTTTTCAGACAAGCAGATGTATGCAGACTACAGTACAAGTACATGTAATGATGTATTTCTACCTTGTTGATGGATGCACATCTGTGTGTTTGAAAGGGTTGGGACATAAAAAATGGGGGGGGGGGGGGGTGAGCCATCAAATTAGGGGGCTAGTTTGAGGTGGGTATGAAAGTGAGGTTTGTTGCCATATTTCCCCCTCTAATTTGTTTATTCCATCCGACTCACTCTCAGTTTGTACTCCTCCTTTGATCCCACTCATTCTTGGATGTGAAATCCATCCATTATCCCAATCCCTCCACCCAGGCTTCTTGGCAGGTATGTGAACTCGAAATGGAGTGAAATATGACCATGTCACATGACCCACATGGCATTATTGGGGGGGGGGGGAGGGGGAGAGAGGAGGGGAGGGTGGATTGGGAGGACCAAAGCAATATCTGTGGAGCCTGTAAGTTTGAATGTCTTCATTCTATGGCTCCAGAACATCTCAATGAATCTTTAAAGTACATGTACATGTATGTAAACATACATGTACATGTACCCTTCTGCAAGCTAAGATTGGCTCAGAAAGATCCTTTGCATTTAATATTCAGACCAAGTTTATGGATCTTTATTTGCTCACGCTGCGCCTTCACTTTGGAAAACTATCCCATCTCATGTGAAGGATTCATCCACGATATCTACATTAAGTTTAAAACCGTCCTGAAAATTTCTTAGTTCAAAAAGCATTTTGAATGAGGTGTATTGCACATTCGTAGCATCTGTCTACCAGACGCAATGGGAGTGACGAGTATGACAGAGCATTGTAGACTCATATATATCGTAGTAGTAGTATTATTATCTGCTGCTCAAATTGATACAGAGGATGGATTGCCCTTTAATCGTTAATCGATATGACACCTCATTTTCCCTCATTGTGTCCTCCTTCCACCCCACCCCATCCCTCAGCACCCCACCCCTCCTGCTATTATCATACATGTACACGTACATGTACCTCCCTTCCATTTACCCCCACAATCCCTCCATTTTATACATAGATAATACTTCTGTACCTCCCCTCCATCCTCATCCTGACACCTTTCCATTTATCCTCCATCCACCCCATATGATGCCTCTTGTATTCCATTTCCCCCTCCATCCTGACCATCATACATGTACCACCCCTTAATTTATCCTCCTCCTTCTCCTCTGCCTCCATTTATCTTCATCCTCTCTGATCCCCCCCCCCCCCCCCCACATCTCCCTTCCTTTGATCCCCACAGTACCTCTGTATTTATCACCATACAATGTACATGTACGTGTACACTTTACCTCCCCTCCATTTATGATCCCTACCTCCCCTCTTTCCTGACCCCACCCCCTCTATCTATCCTCCATTCACCCCATATAACCCCTGTATTCATTACCTTCTTCCCCCTCTACCCCCCTCCATCTCCACCAAATGCTACTACCTCTATACTTTTTCGTCTTTTCCTCAGCCCCTCCACATTTACCCCATATCACTCCTCCATGAATTCCCTTCCTTCCCTCCAAGGCCCCATCTCTACCCTGTCCCCCAGACCCTCTATCCCCATACCCTCTATCCCCATACCCTCTACCTCCTCCCATCCTCCCACATACATGTACTGTAAAACCAGAAAGAAACTTTTGCGACATAAAATTTTTGTTGGAATTGCAGCCCATTTTCCAGCAAGAAACTTTCCTAAATTGCAATGATTTTATGTTGTTTCAATTGTGATTTCATTTTTTCACGGCATGAAACTTTTGCGAGTCTCGACCACTCCCGAAATTCACGAAAGTTTCATGCATGCAAATATTTCTGCTTTTCCAGTATCCTCTCCACCTCGCCCATCCCCAGTTCCATTCTCTACTCAGACAGGGAGCCCTTTGTACTCGTGCCCTTCGGTCATTGCCAACACTGAAGCAATGAAAACACAGTGCAAATTGAATTCAGCTTTTTAGTTTGTTTACCACATGGTCTTAACTGCCTGTCTACAAACTTTACTGCTGACACCCTGACCCCATTTACAATGTAGAAACCCTAAATCTTTCCCAAAGAAATGAGGTAGCTAGCCTCCTATGAGCCTCCATGTTCATGTATGTATGTAGTGCTCAGTACTTTGCAGTTGGCACAACATTGATAATACAGAAGAACATGTTATGTACGTATACTCCTACATGTCAATTGTAGCTTTGTCCAATAGATCTAGTGTATATGCATTATTCAGATTGTGATAAGGAGAGAACATATGTCTCCCTGAATCTACATGTAAGTCTGATCCAAAATTGAAATTTATTATAGCCTACTTTTAAAGATTTCCCATCACTTACACCATACATGTATAACAGTGTAGGCCTTGACAATGTTGAAGCTTTATAAGGCCTACATGTACATTAAATTCATCAGCATGGAGGTGACTGTTGCCCTTGGTAATAGAGAAATTTATGTGAAATGAAATTAGTTGAGTGTTATTGATGGTGTATTTGAATATCCTCCCATTCCTGTACCCCATTTATAGCCATCAGCCTCTCAATCTAATTAAAGGGAAGTATGTACACACCTTTGGTTTGTAGCTTCATGGTTAAACAGGAGAAAAGAAAATTATCCTACTACTTCAGACATTGATAGTACAAGGTGGTAAAAAAACAGTAGACACTTTTGATTGTTAATAACTCAAAATTATACCTTGTATCATACTGAGGTCTTTATACATTGAAAGTTTGAAGGATGTACAATTTCATTGGGAGCAAGTTTTATTTCATTTCTCTGAATACATATCTTGAAATATTGCTCTGAATATTTTATCAGATTTTAACTTTTTAAAAATCAAGGCCACAAAATCTGTGTGTATCAGTAATTATAAATTGAGAACACAACAGTGACCATTGTGTGTTGCAGCCTTGCAGCTGTAATTTCCGCCCAAATTTTACTGTCTAGTGTCATTAATTCACGACCCTGCATTAAAAAGGTGTTCTGGAATTTCAGCTGCAATGCACGATGGCAATTGTTGTGTTCTGAATTAATAACTGATACACACAAATCTTGTGGCCTTGATTTTCAAAAAATTGAAAAATCTAAAATATTTTCAGCAATATTTCAAGAAAAGTATTCAAAGAAATGTTATAATACTTGCTCTCAAAAATGTTTACATCCTTCAACTTTACAATGTAAAACCTCAGTCTGATATGATGTACAGGTACATGTATAGTTATTTTGAGTATTTTTTAGTAACGATCAAATGTGCCCACTGGTTATTTTTGACACCTAGTAGAAAGGTGTGGTTGAAAAGAATATATGTAGTTGCATCAAAATTTTGATTTAATAACAATAGAAAAGGTGCCAAAATGCTTGAGAAATTACATGTACATGTACGTACATGTATGTGCGTCATACAAGAAAGTAGGTGGCTTGGCCCTCAAAATGCAATTGATATGTGTTCTCTTCCTGTGAATATATGAAGGCCAACATTCTGCTCAGTGCTCCCTTTAAATATGATTTTTAAATTATTGCAGACTGTGGAGCAAACACCAGAAGAGCAAGGGCATTGAAACAATTTTGCAAACAAAAGCTTGCTGGAAGATCTGAGATTGATGTTTGCGAAGTGTGAATGGGCACCGAGGAGAAAAAAGAAGAAGATAATTTAAGGTTTTCTTGGCTTTCATGCTGCCTCACAATAGGAGTGTTTTCTTTTCACTACAGACTTCAGAGCAAGGACATGGTAGTGGGGGTGGGTGGGTGGGGGTGTAGTGACTGGATGTTTGTTCCTTTTCTAAACAAAATCTCCCCAAATGCAATGATAATTGGCTAGGGGCAATGCACAGCCAGACATTAGCCAGGTTCACATGAGAGGAGCTAAACTTTAAAGGGATACGCCACCAGGCGGCCGTGGTGAAAGTCAGGATTGCATAAGCCCCATTCACTCGTACACAAAGTTTGTGCGTCGAACGCGTCCGTTGGACTACTAGGATTACTTTTCGGACTGCACAAAGCCGACCGAATCTCGCACAAGAGCTTGAGCTCGAGCAGAGCGTGCATGTTGTGCGGCGAACAGCTTGTTCGAAGTTTGCTCCAGCGGGGCAGCGGCATGATAAAGGCAACGATCATGCGTGCCCTCTCGCGGCATAAAAACCTCCACAATCTGCGGTTGAGTATCCCTTTAAGTTTCGCCTGTAGTTTTTAAACTCTTTAAGTTAAACTTTATCTTGTAGTTTCAGACTGAATGAACGGACAAGCAGTTTCGGAACTCACACTAGGAGCTGAAAATAGTTTTTTTTTTCTTTTCACTAGTAGTACAGACTACAGAGCAAGGACATTTGGCTGGGGGGGAGTGACTAGATGTTCCTTTTCTAAACAAAATCACCCCAATGCAATACAATTACACTAACACGTACATGTATTTTTCTACATGAAGTCAAAGTGATTTACAGAAGAATTGAATGGGTTTGAGACATTGTGCTTTGTGACTAGCATAGAATTTGAGTACAGGGATGGATTCAGTATGCTGTAAAAAGGGGGCAGTGGGCACAATTCTGAAAAATGTCTGTCAAGCAAGGGGGGGGGGGCCTAATGGATCTGTGTGACAGTGCACTATTGTGTGCGAACATTCATGAAAGCACAGCTGGTTATGTGACGACCGACGTTGTTTTCATAAGGCCTGGAGGAAAAATTGCGGTAAAGAAGTTATTGGTTGACAGAAGAGTTAACACCATCTCTTGAAGCATTTGAATTCAAGCAATAACCAGGAAAGGACAATTTGATTTTAAGTTGCAGACTTGGCTTTTCATTCAGCTCTCTGATATATCGAAATTGGTAAAGACCTGTAAGCCTATAAATTTCTCAAAGTTGATGATAAATTATCTGGACATACAATACAAAGTATAAATATATTTTTCTAGAATTTTCAACTGTACAGTGTAGGGCCTGTTATCTCCAAATAAGCTGGTAATTTTGAAAGCAATGTAGATACAGCTAGTCTTTTAGTCACCAGAGTATTTTCATTTTTATCTTTCTTTTTTTAAAGTACATTTATTCGTAAATTAATGTACAGTTTAATATTATAAGCGACATGACAGAACTGACAACGTGCTTTCATTCATTGTCAATAAATACCTCATGCTATACTGCACAGTAAGTATGCAGGTACTTACATGTAGGTGTATAATGTCACAAGCACCTCACTGTATATACAGAGCTCAGGAGGGTTCAAGTTTAATCTCATTAAACCGAGAGGAAATTGAAAGTATTGTTTCCAATTGATCTAATTGCATTTTCTACAGAGACAACAGTTTCACGCTCTACAGAAGAGGACTGAATTATGAAAGTCAAGTGAAGCCCCACTCTCCCTGCACACGTCTGTCAACAGATCCCACCCTCACACTCCTGTCCACTGCACGGGGCTTGAATAGGCAGCCAATCAGAGAGCGCTACTGGTAGTACTATTATCCACCAAGCTTCATTTCCACTCTCTGCTCCTAACAGCAGACCAGTTTCATCCATCCAGCATCACTTACTCTCTCCATCCGATGAAGCGCTGATGCGTGCTTGCTCGCACGACGCCGCAGTCAGGAAGCCAGGGAGATAACGAGGCAGGACGCTTGGCATTCCTCGCGGCAGTTTGACGTCGCAGAGTAAGCAAAGGGGCGACAAACTGACTATTCTGAGAGGAACAAGATACATGCTCTCGTAATTTGTAAGTATGATTCGCATTTCGATACTCGTTTAGATTGTCTCACTTATCTAGATTGCCTTGTCGATTTATCAAGATAGGGATTTACAATGTACATGTAACAAATGCATGAATTGAATAAAGGAAATTTAGAAACCTTTTTTTTTTAAATGATAGTATTATCAGACTGCTAAATTGTTGGAAAATAAAGAAACCTACAAGTAATAGTTGAAGCCTAAATATTTATACTGAATATTTTTTAAAAGCACCATGTCCTATGTTATTGTTCTCTATTCCGACAATTTATTTTTAGCAGTACATGGTTTCATTTTTTTCCCCCTGAAATGATTATCATATAGGTACACACATTTGTCTTTCTATCTATAGATGTAAGTGGTACATTGCTCTGTGCTGTGGATGTTTTCACACTTTCACATTAAACATTGATAAATTTAGGCATACATGTACATGTATGCTCACATAAATATTGAAAGAACAGCAGAAACCACTATTTTCAATGGAAAGCAACTACACTGTACATTAAAAGAGCTAAACTCAGCATGATGCATTTGAGGTAAAATGCGTCAATTGGCTTTTAAACAGGGCTGTCACTGTGGGTCTGTGAACTTTGTTATGCCTCGTAGCATTGCACTCTATAGCAACTGTATTCTTAATGTAATCGCACCTGCTGGCTTCGAGCCATTATACCTAATTGGAAAAAGTAATCAAAAAGGAGAATTAAATGGCCTTAATACAGAATTAGAAACATGTAGGGTTGAGGGGCATTTGTGGTGGACTTTAATTACAGTATTAAAGGCTTCCGTGTTTATTTTTGGAAATTTGCTTACATCTTGAGCTAAGTCTTTTTTCAAAACGTGTGTTAATCATGTGGAATATACTTTTTTACTTTTTTACTTACTGGAATTATTTAAGGGTGAATTGATCACCTTTTGTTCTTCAAATTGGCAACAATATTTTTTTCTTTTAGTGCTACATGGTTCTAATACGGTGTAATGTCTTTGAAAACAATATTCATGGTCACAAATTTTGTTGGAAAGTTGAAAAATTGCCCAATTTTGTTAAAAATCTATGATTTTGAACTTTTTTTAAAATTGAATTGTAATGGTCTATTAAAAAACAAGACTTGCAGCTAAAAAGCTGATGTTTGTTTTCACAAAGTTTGTACAAAATTGATCACATCATTTAATGAAAACATCAAGAAACAAAAGAAACTTGTATAGCAAGGAAACACATTTGAATTGCAAATTTAAGAATTTTAAAGCTTATTCTTGTTTTTAAAATTCCTGATATCAAACGCGATACGGTCATGCAACAAAAATGGACAGAGTGTGTGCAGAAATTTTTGCTCTCTCTACTCATGCATCTGAGCTCTGGTCAATTGTCACAAAAGGGTTAATTCTGAAATCTTTACAATCTAAATGTATTTGACCAATTATTTGGTAATTTTCTAGACAAGTTGAATGTTAGATGGTACTAAGACATCTTGACCATATTGATTTAAAATAATTGAAACAAATGAAACAAAGCACTGAATATTTGTTATTAAGGTTCCTTTAATAGCAAGAATGGCCATCACCTACAGAGTCTGGTTACATCTCCTGGGCCCCCGTTTCATAAAACTTCATATAGATCTATGACAAGTTACAATAACAGTTATAAGCTACTGAAATACTTGCATCTTATTGGCTGAGAGCAAATTTGTCATTGATATGTGGCAGTTGTTATTGATAATAAGTTTTATGAAACAGGAGCCCAGGGCTTCAGACTAACTTTTTTTGTTGGGGGTCTGGATTGACACATACATGTATAGGTTCTGTACGAGTCAGCCATACATGTAATATACAGTGGAAACTGATATAACAAGATTTGTGATAAAACAAGTTAATTTTGCTGGTACCTGGGTGGTATTCTGAGATTTATTTTATCTTGATTTTAGTGAAATAATTTTAATTGTCATAACAAACTGTACGCTTATGGCGCATCATTGGTTAATGACTGCGCAAAAGTAGCTGTGTACGCGGAATTCATCTGCGCAAACACCAATGAAATGTTGTATGACAATTAAAATATTTTCACTAAAATCAAGATAAAATAAATCTCAGAATACCACCCCAGGTCTTTACATGTATGTTCTTTCTTTTTTACACTAATAAAGTGGAAACTCTGTATAAAGAGGTCTGATACAACAGTATCCCTGATATAAGGTAACTTTCATGGTCTGAACACCCTCTTTATAGCTAGTTTCCCCTTTATGTTAAAATTTTCAAATTTTGGGGGCCAGGGTGTCCCGGGCACCTGTTAGTGTCCAATCCTGTGTCTCATTCAGGTTATATCTAACCAAGGAGTAGAACAGGTTAATGACCCTAGCTCAACACCACCCCCTCGATTTTAATTTGAAAGACCAATACCCCTTTGGCACTATCCTAATTTTTCACAATTGTCCAAACTTGTGTGGTGTTGGACAAACAACCAATTCTTTTCATCCATGATATTCTAAGAGAGCTTACGGCATCTTGAGCTGAGAAAATAAACTTGTGCAATTTTTTCTCTTCAACTGCTTTTTGTAATGTCCCAGGCCAGAGTACTAGATGAATTTGCTAGCCCCCCCCCTCTCTCTCTGTCTCTCTCTTTCACAGCTTTCTGTCTTCTTCTCGATGATCTGCTGTTCATTTCTTCTCCATGACACTTCACTTGCCCTTTTTCTCTGAAAAATCATGTTATTCTTCTGTTTCTCACATTTTCTCCATTTCTTCTCTTTTTTCCTCTAAACTCAATATTGTACTTCTGCATTTTGTATTCTCACTCAATATTTCTGTCAGATTGTATTGTGTGGCTACCACCTTCTATGAAATTACTACAGTTACAACAGCAACAAGAATTATGTGATATATCCAACATCCATACTATTAAATTCATACACTGTATCAGTGGAGCAGACGCTCATTAATAATGTCCATGCAGTGGCGTATCCAGGATTTCTCAATAGGGGGGCGCCAGGAATTATTGATCGCCGTCATGGGAGAGGGGTCTTTGGAAAATTTTTGCTTCTGAAGAAGGGCTGAGGTGTAAAATAGTGCTATATGTGACCAATTTTTAAGCCTATTTAATGAACAATATTTTCAATTGGTATGAGGATTTTTTTTTTTTTTACGACGGCCTGTTGCGCCCCCCTGGATACGCCCCTGTCCATGTAAATGTATACAGAGGCAAGGTGGAGGCTTTTGTCTGTACAGTACATAAATTTCAAGGTGAACTTGATGTTGGCTTGTCACAAAGGCCTATAACATGTCGATGACATGTTGGTCAATGGTGCAATTTGATATTGAAAATTTGAAAGTCCCTTGAAAAGAAATCGATTCCATCAGGCGGTAAAATAAGTGATTTCATAACTTTCGTGGAGTTATGAAAAGTTAAATATTAGATCTAAAAAAAAGATTTCAACAAAATTCCTAACCATGTACATGTACAGTATTTGTATTCATCACACATTATTTAGAACCATGCTCACTAAAAGAAAAATATTGTTTCCAGTTGAAAAACAAAATGTGATGAATTTAGCCCTTAAAATAATTCCTGTCCTGACGGGTTAACATGTGCACAATATATATAGGCCTAACATAAGTTTAGAATGTCAGTAAATCACAATTTTTGTAATGCCTGTTTATAAAGTCCTCTTTATTGGGATTGATCTTGAAAAATACATTTACAATGTAGGCAGACAACAAGTATGCTTCCAACCAGAGGAGAGATCATCAATCATCTCTTGAATGGAACCAAGTAAAATCTTAGTCTGATGTATAGAGCATTGAATTCTTACCCTCACTCAGACATGAGAGGTTATGAAAACTCTAATTCTACAAAGAATACAAAGTCATTAGGTAGCTATGTTCATACATGTACAGGACTTGTAGTTTTGACACTTTAAGTTTTAACTTAAACGAAATAACGGTTAACTAACAATGACGAGGGTTCACTTGGGCCTGAAACAACGACGCTCTTGTTCTGAGACTACAAGTCACCTTACTACACTAAATGTATGTGAAGAGGGCCCTGTCTGTTGTGCTTGTCTAGATCATTGTCACCTCACTGCACCATGTGAACGGGGTCATATCTGTTGTGCTTCTCTAGATCATTGTCACCTCACTACACTATGTGAAGAGGGCCATGTCTGTTATGCTTGTCTAGATCATTGTCACCTCACTACACCATGTGAACGGGGTCATATCTGTTGTGCTTCTCTAGATCATTGTCACCTCACTACACTATGTGAAGAGGGTCATGTCTGTTGTGCTTGTCTAGATCATTGTCACCTCACTGCACCATGTGAACGGGGTCATATCTGTTGTGCTTCTCTAGATCATTGTCACCTCACTACACTATGTGAAGAGGGCCATGTCTGTTATGCTTGTCTAGATCATTGGCACCACACTACACTCTGTAAACGGGGTCATGTCTGTTGTGCTTCTCTAGATCATTGGCGCCTCACTACACTATGTGAAGAGGGCCATGTCTGTTGAGCTTGTCTAAATCATTCGCACCACACCGCACATTGTTGACTCCGGAAGTCAGCTGGTAAGCTGAGCCTATTGACTGAAGAGTTGAAGTCTTTGCTTCTTAAAACATGATGGCAATAATTTTCAGAGTCTGAGCAGGGCAAGGTGTTTTTGGTCCGAGCATGAAGCTACAATGGTCTGAGGCTGGTTTCAGTTTGGACAAAGTTATTCAGAAATTTGATTGTCTTGACAAAAAGTGCTATGCAGATTATATTTGTGTACTAACCTGTAGGCGTATTTGTCTAGATTTGAGTGTGCATGTTCTGGAGTACATATGCAATAAAGGTACTTTTTCTGTCAATACTAGTGAAATTGCATTTTTGATAGGAAAAAGAAAAACAATAAGTTGGTGTGTACTGAGCAAGTATCGTTATGTAGAAGTAGCCTACATGTCTTTGTATTGATTTTCACTGTGCACAGAGAATCATTTGTGATACATTGACAAGAAAACTTTTTTTTCTCTTAAAAAAAACAAAAACTGTTCAATGAGCAACCTTACAGAAATCGATACAGGATGATTTTGTGTTGTGTGTTTATGTACAAAGAAACCTGTTTCCTCTGATTACTAGATCATTTGAAAGGAATATATGACATATTTCATTTTGCATTCTAGTCAGTGATAAAAAGTATGAGCATATAAAATGTATCGTAATTCATTTTGTTTTTGAACAGTTCTGAAGCAAAGGAAAATTCCTCTGCATACTCTCTCTCTCTCAACCCCCCCCCCCAAAAAAAAAACAACAAACAAACACAACAACAACTTTGAAATAAAGTAGATTTTGGTCCTCCCAGAATTGAAACTTCTCTAGGAATTTTTATTGTACATGTGTACTTCACAAAAGGGTATTGAACTGCAAAAGAAGCCAAAAGAGAATTGAAAGTTGATAGTTTTTACAGTCAGTACGACCCATCATTCCAGACTCCATTCAAAGTACATGTAGGTGCGTCTCCATCAGCCCGAGTTTGCTCCAGCTCAAGATTCTAGCCCAATCAGTGCTGCTCCAGAAAAGTCCAAGTTTGAAAAACCCTGTTTCCATCAGCCTGAGTCGAGCGACTCCTGCTCTTCTTGAAATAAACTGGAGCTACAGAGCATGGGCACTTCGAAGATGAGAAATCAAAGATATATATAAGAAAAGAGTAAAAAAAAAAACCACAAGAAACAAAGAAATACATTACATGTAGGAAAAGATATAAAAAAGAAAAACAAAACAAAGCAATACATAATAAAAAGATTAAAAAATAAAGGAAAAACAGAAATATATAATAAAGGAAATATAAAGAGAAGAGGATAGAAAAAAGAACAAAGAAATATATAAGAATAGGAAGAGGAATAAAGAATATGAAAAACAAAGAAATACATAAGAATACATATCGAAGAAATACATAAGAAAAAGAAAAAAGAGAGAGGGAAAAACAAAGAAATACATAAAAATAGAAAACAGTGAAGAAAAAAAAATAAGGACAAAACAGAGAGAAGGAAAAACGAAGAAATACATAAGAAATACATGAGGAAATAGAATTTCTAGGATTGGTATCATGAATCAATTAACCCGAGTCCAAACCTGAATTAGCCGGCTGATTCGCAAAAAAACCCGAGTTGTCTTGGGTTTGTAAGCTTGAGATGAAACCACGAAATAGCCCGCTATTTGTGTCTTCATTTATACAAACTAGCTTTCCCTGGATCAGCATTAGCGGGCTATTTTGGAAACTCTGGCTGATGAGGACAGGCTTCTCGTGTATCAGAGAGATCAGATCAAAGAGGTTAATCTGCTTCAAACATCATGCTCAGACAATCAGCTTCCACAAAGACAGCCTTGGGTTTATCTTTAGAATCCTTACAGTCTGTGATGATGGAGAATTGTACACAAAAGCCCATTGATTACCAAAATTGACCACACTGAAAAATACTTGCAAAAGAGAAACTACACATCATGTGACTCATCATCTACCCGTTTAATGGAATCTCTTTGGGGGTTGGGTGATGACCTCGATAACCCCATTATATTTCTAAAAGACCACTAATGTAAGCTACTGTACATCATTGGGCTACATTGAGTCATTTTACTTGTGTGGGTGGGTGGATACAGTCGCACTCTTTTTGAAAGGATTCCTTATTAGACTGGATGGTAGTATCCCGTGGCCTTCTGCTATATCATTTTGAAAGTATTGTAAGTACATGTACAAGTTGTAACGTACATAGCGTAGTGTATGATAAGGGGACTAAAAGATTTGCACTTTGCTTTTATATCAATTTTAAAATGTCATGGTTTTATCCATCCAAACCTACATTTGTTTAACTTGATTGATTGATTGATATTGATTTTTATATTCTTAAGTTTGATTGCAGAGAGACATGTGACAGAAAAATGTCAGTAATGCATAAAGTCTAGTCTACATGTACATGTACATGTTAATATATATCCATGGATGTTAATTTTGTTCATCAAAATCATTGGTCAACAAGCTACATGCATGTACATGCTGTAGTATTAAAATAAATGGAAATTTTTATTTGTGTGACTTTGGTCTGATGATGTGAATTTTGGCCTAATTTTGTAAATGATATTTAAATGCAGTAAAAGGGTGGACACTCTTTTAGCATTTAACTTGTAGTGATCTTGCAGTTTTATTCAGTGTCCTTTTACATTGTAAGTTTGTGCATTGCACATCGGCCCTATGCTTTGCCTTAATTATGCATGTACATGTATATGCACAGTGACGTTTAAGCCTAACTTTCTTTGTAGAACTTTAGTTAGTGAGCCACTGCGAGACAGGTCTATTCTACAATACCAAAAGCATCGATTGTCTGAAGCTTTAGGTCTACATTTGCCTTAAAAATTTGGGTGCCGCTGGAGTAGATAATAAATTGCCAGAGGAGAGAAGCTTTCCATTTATTTTGTGATTAATCACAAAGCCTTAAAATCTTGAGATGGGGAAATCTTCAATGTTTATTATTCCTAAATTTGGTTGGGTGGGGAAGGGGTGGGGAAGGGGAGGGTGGAGGGGGGTAAGTGAGACTCAGAGCTAGGTCCTCACTTTCATATACAGTGGAACCTTGTTATAACAAACTCCATGGGACCAAGGAAATTACCTCTTTATATCAAAACCATATCAGGGCTAAAAAAAAACCCAATAAAATACGAAGAAGTGGGACGGGCAAAATTACCCTGTTATACATGTAATTAGAGTTTGTTTTATATAATGAGGTTTCACTCTATACATGTACATTACATGTTGGCCTGCAAAATAGCAAGGAAGAGTACGGTAAACAGAAAATTTCCTTTGAAGTTTGAACAGCATCCCTGATATTCTAAGATCTTCCAGAGGATTTTTTCGTTACATGAAGAACCTTTCTTTTTTGCTAATTTGAGAAACTTCTACATTGTATTGATGTATCTGTGGAAACTTATCAAGTGCATGCATGTATGAGAGCCAACTAAAAAGAAAGTACACATGTACATGTACCTTTAATATTTACTCTGCGTGTATGTACATGTACATGTATAAGGTCAGTACAGGCTGATATTTGATGCAAAGCCGAAGTCAATGAAATACTTCTAACCTGCTCTTATCTGTATATGTAGTCTTCTGTGGTTTTATTTGTCTAATTCTACATATTACATGTGTACATGTACATAGTACATTTTAGCCAGTAGTGTGTAGACACATCTGCTGGTGCAGGAATTTTCTGCTTGTATTTTCATCAAGATGCTTGATGTGTATTATAAAGTGGAACCTCGTTATAAAGGACACTGTTAAAACAAACTCGTTATAACAGGTAATTTTGCTGACTTTTTTGTACAGATATTTCCTTGTTTTTTAGCCCTGATATAACAAGGTTTCAATATAAAGAGGTCATTTCCTTAATATTCGCAAGGAGTATGTTATAAACAAGGTACCACTGTACTATGGAGGTGAAGTCTCAGCATCTCCCTGGTCTTTATACATGTTCAGACTACAAGAGGATGTCGATTCTTTATCAGGTTTTTGTACGTACGTGTACATGCAACAATACTCAAACATGCGTTTAGCTATACAACGTTTCGTTATACTTTACGTTTCGCTATATACAATGTTGAGACTCTAAAATTTAATTACATATGCCATTCGCCATATAGCCAAACGATGACTTTAGGTAGTCTGAACAGGGGGATGGATAGTTTGCTTTTGCACCTGAGTTTATTGATTTTTGTGGTTACTACTATTTCATAGAGTGTTGATCACTATTTTAGTGGTGCAGCAGGAAGTCTTTTGTGGATTAATTTCATGGTGTTTGCTTTTTTCGTTCACACCCAATGGCTCTTTGGTTAGAAGTAATTTTAGTTTGAACAGTCAATCCTACATGTATAATAAGCTCAAGGGGGAAATTGTGGTCTTTATACAATACATGTACATGCACATGTAGGTGAATGCTACAAACCAATAGCAGACTTTCAAAGTTTTCTCGGTTTCTCATGGTCAAATTTAATGAGTCTGTCCTCAAATTGGCAACAATTATTCTTATTTTCCACTCCTCCATAGGTTGGAAAAAGTAAAAATGTTTATGAAAATTGCAAAATGTACATGCAACAAAAAAATGCCAATTTGTAAATAAAAATAGTTATTATATATTTTTCAGTGTGTTGCCAGCTTAGAGACTACAAATGATTAGTTACAGTGAAATTGTATAATTTGTGAACAGCACAATGTACTGCAGTGGAAATAAACACAAAATCTTCTGTTATTTTTTTTTTTTTGCTCTTTCTGCTCATGTATGATGTGTGGTTTTTAGCTTTCTGGATCAAAAGATAATGCAAAAATGTCCTGGAAAGGAGACACTTTACTGCTATAGCAGATTTGATTGTAATTAATAGGCATATTGTGTATGTAAATCTACTCGCAGTACATGTAGGATAGATATTGGGGGAAATCAAATTTAGAAATTCAACCCAAAATAATTTTCACTAACCATGCATTCTGAGTGTACATGTACTTGAACTTCAGTTTACAGAGTATAATGTTGTTCATAGTGCTCAGTGAAAATATAGATGGAGATTGGGGGGGGGGGGGGTTGGTGATGAAATTTGATGTGCCTTTCAAAACCCTGACAGAATAAAGAATGTATTTATAATAGAGAAATATTGAAAACCATGCATAATAATAATTTTATATTTAATTATTAAAGTTTAAAATGTTGCCCCCCTCCCCTGCAACTGATCCATGATGGCCTCATCATACCTAAAGGTGTTTTTAAAGTGACTAATAACAGTGATTGAAATTTCTCTCTTTTTCTCTCTCCTTCCCTCTCTCTCTCTCTCTCCCTCCCTTATGCTCTCTACCATAGGTTCCAAGTCTAGACTGGATGCCAACATAGATTGAACTAAGATGGAAACTCTCCGCTTTGAGTGTATGGGTCCATGGCTTCTTGCCATCCATGTGGTACTACTGTTGCAGTACCCAAAACTTGGTGAGGCTCAAAGCAACCCAAACAACATCACCTTTCTGGATGAACCATTGGACAAACAAACTTCCGTAGGTGGGTTTATCATACTGGGGTGTGTGGTCTCTCTGACGATGCAGGAGCAGGAGAACTACCACTTGGTGTGGACTTACAATAACAATCCAATCCTGGAAGACAACCTCCCTATCAGTGAAGACGTAAGTGATAAATTCAGAGGGATGGGCATGTTTCCTAGGGCTAATATCTTCATCAGACCTGTAGCAAAGGAAGACCATGGTGCGGTCTTCTCCTGCAGACTGTACAACGGTTCCGTGCACTCTGATGGTGGGGCGAGGCTGGTCATGGAATCCAGAAGTGCAGTTCTCACAGTGATGTACACTCCACCAACCAAGTACCCTCTCTGTAGCGTTGGCCCAAAGGAGAAGAACGGTAAGATCACAGTGGTGCTCTCATGCTGCACAGAGATTTCAAGTGTGAGGATGTCACTGGCCTGGATTGCCAGAGGAGAGAATGCCAGCTGGAGGTTCACCCAGCAAGCTAAAACCGGTTATGAAACTGGTCAGAACTGCCTTGATACTGACATCCACCCAGGGTTCAACTTCAGCTTGTATCAATGCCACATGAATGTAGCTTCTGGTGAAAGCACAGATTTAGAATACAGTCCATGCGCCATCTCAAAATTGAAATCTCTTCACATTGATCTCAAAACTTTGGACCACAAGAATGCACAGTTCAACTGCAGCGTGGACGTGCCTGGGAGATACCGCTACTTATGGCACCTCCAAGACGAGGCCAAGACAAACATCCAGGAAGTGAGTGGTGTGAATGACATTTCAAGTCTGGAGCTTCGCCTGAGCAAAGTCAGCAATGGCTCGTACCTTACATGCACAGTGTTTAATAAGTCTGAGGATTACAGCATGGTGGTAGATAAGTCAGAACAGTATATCATGGGGACAACTGAATTACAGATTGTCCACCAGGCTCCACCACCAGGCAGAGGAAACCCAACCATGTTGATTATAGGCATCGTGATAGGAGCAGTGGTTGGAACTCTCATCTTTGGTCTCACCCTGTACTTCATCATGGTGAGATGTTCACGGAGGAATGAGAGATTGTACGCATCCCTGGGGCGCTCTTCTGAAGCTGGCATGCAAATAGGTCCAGGAAACACTTATATCTACCACAAGAGCAACGGGAATGGGAACTTGAATGGTACAGTAGTTACAACTACTGAAGGTGGTACCATTCAAACTGGGGCAGATGAAATTCCCCCTAAGCCAGGTGGCCACCGGACAATCTCCTGGGAACCTGAAGACATTGTCATTCGCTCTAACGGTGGAGTCATCAACCACTCCGAAGACCCCAAGAGGCGAAACGTAGAGGGTTTGGTTTATGCCGATCTTTCTTTCAAGGAGGGAGAGGAAGAGCAAGATGCAGAGGGTGTGGAAGATGAAGAGGAGGAGGAGGCAATGAAGGGGGCAGTAGGAGGTGATACAAATGGTTCTAAACCAGGGACAACGAGGCAAAATAGTATAGAGTATGCCAGTATTGTGCCTCCCCTTAGGTCCTTGCGATTCTAGAGTCCTGGTGGCCTTCAGAAAGAACAATGAACTTCATGACCAGGAAGTCTCTGAATAACAGGATTTGTGCAGTACAGGGATTTGAAATGTCCAGGTGTTGAAGACTTGTTTTATTGCTCACTTTGCATTTTTGATCGTCAAGTAGATGTATTACAGTAAACAGTATTTCTTCTTCAAATGTCAACGTTGAATTTGGAGCAAACGTCTGAATTCTTTTTGTACTTCTTGTGCACTAGATTTGTAGTACTCTTTACAGGGTTTAAACAGTACAGGTATGTTTCCATTTCCTGCGTATATGTTATTCTAACTGATGCAATTATAGTTACTAAAGCGCATATGTGATATAGTTCTACATGTGTATGTGCCATTTATCCGTAACAACTCGTCACTTTCTTCATGCTGCGTAGAAATAAACAAACTTTTTAAAACTTTTGTTGTTGAAGGATGATATAGGACTATTGGAGAATAATCACTATATTAGTGGTGGATTGTTTCTTTTTTATGCCTCCGCCCACCGAAGGTGGGTGCCGGAGGCATTATGTTTTCGGGTTGTCCGTCCGTCCGTGCGTCCGTCCGTCCGTCCGTCCGTCCGTCCGTGTGTCCGTCCGTCCCACTTCTCGTTACCGCGATATCTGAAGAATCATTTGAGGTAGGAACCTCAAACTTGGTACTAGTATGTATCCCCATACGAAGATGAACTGATTAGATTTTGGGGTAAGTAGGTCAAAGGTCAGAGGTCACAGAGGTCAATTTACATGAAATTACATAAAAATTCTTGGTTTTTAGCACCGTTACCACGATATCTCAAGAACTGTTTGAGGTAAGAACTTCAAACTTGGTACTAGTATGTTTCCCTATATGAAGATGAACTGATTAGATTTTGGGGTAAGGAGGTCAAAGGTCAGAGGTCACAGAGGTCAATTTACATGAAATTACATAAAAATTCTTGGTTTTTAGCACCGTTACCACGATATCTCAAGAACTGTTTGAGATAAGAACTTCAAACTTGGTACTAGTATGTTTCCCTATATGAAGATGAACTGATTAGATTTTGGGGTAAGTAGGTCAAAGGTCAGAGGTCACAGAGGTCAATTTACATGAAATTACATAAAAATTCTTGGTTTTTAGCACCGTTACCACGATATCTCAAGAACTGTCTGAGGTGAGAACTTCAAACTTGGTACCAGTATGTATCCCCATAAAAAGATGAACTGATTAGATTTTGGGGTAAGTAGGTCAAAGGTCAGAGGTCACAGAGGTCAATTTACATGAAATTCTTGGTTTTTAGTACCGTTACCGCGATATCTCAAGAACTGTCTGAGGTGAGAACTTCAAACTTGGTACCAGTATGTATCCCCATAAAAAGATGAACTGATTAGATTTTGGGGTAAGTAGGTCAAAGGTCAGAGGTCACAGAGGTCAATTTACATAAAATTACATGAAATTACTGGTTTTTAGCCTCGTTATCAAATATTTCTAGTTTATTTATGAAATGAAATAAATTTTCAGTCTCCTGTGCATTTTAAGTGAAAAGATTTGTAATTTTGTTGGACCAATCCTTTTTAGAGTGTACATGTACATATATGCCATACATTTCCAATCTGGTGATGGCGGAGGCATAAATTCCGACCGCGCCCGGTCGAAAATTCATCTAGTTTAATTTTGCATGAAGTTATTTTTTTGAGGACTGTTCTGCCACATACCAAATTCATTTGCAATATATGCTTCTATAGGTAATGCACAGTGTTAGTGGAGGGAACAGACTTGTGGAAATCCATTTTTCTTAAAACATACATACATCAACACTGTACAAGTAAAGTATTTGGTATACTGTACTCTAAAACCTGAACCATTCGGGGGCATGCAATGTTTGTCAATTTTGCAACTTGCAAGTGATTCAGATTTGCGAAAGTTTCATGCCGCAAATCATTGCATCACAATTGACCTAACACTAAATTTTTGAAAATCGAGAAAGTTTCTTGCTTTGAAAATGGCCATCGTTTACAATTTGCAAAAGATTCATGTTGCAACTTTGGAGGTTTAAACCATGGTTTAGACCATGGTTTCCAATAAACCTCTTGCCTGAATTCAGGAATCAGGAGATAGTTTTCTTGATCTAACTTTCTATAAGATGTATGCTACCCCTCCAAATCCTACCAAAACTGTGCATTACATGTGCCCGTAAAAAGATCTCTGAAAATAATAACAGCTAGAGCAGGCCTCTTATTAATTCATTCATTACAGGTCATTTTTATGGGCTAAATAAGCCAGTTCGTAATTACAATTTGCGCATGTGCAGATAAATGTAATTTGTACCGAGTACAATTGACCTTTATTACGTTTCTTAGTGTGCGCATCATGATGCGCACACCAGTATAATTTTATATGTTGAGCAAAACAAATGCCCGAGCCTGTACCAATTTGGGTCATTTCAGGGTCATATATGTATGTACCATGTAATTACGAACTGGTTTATTGGTCAGCTTTCCTTATCCAAATTGGCAAATCTGGTATTTTTATGTATTGGTAAATTTTTCAAATAAAATGTAATAATGTATCCAAAAAAAAAGAATATAGGAAAGCTAGAAGCTACATTGTATAAATTTTGAAAAGTTTTATTTCACCTTTTACAGCAATAATGTAGAAAATGTACATGCCGGTTACAATACATTTTACGTGCTTTGTTAATCTTTTAACAAAATAATTTGAATGAAATGATGATACATTTGCATGATATTCATTGACGTATGGATGTTGTGATACGATTGCCATTTTTTTTTATGTCATGTACTATTTTGAAATACCTTCTGTCACCTTGTGAATTTCTTTTTTTCTTCTATTCTTATTTATATCTTTCATGATGCAACACGATGAACAATGTACATGTACAATCATGTACCGGTACTATACTTAGCAGTGGTTCATGCTACAGTACTTTGTAACTCAGATTATGACACATGTTGGACCCACTCTAATTATGCATCTGTCTGCATGGTACTCTAGTCAACAGTATTATGATTTACATCAGATGATGTTCCTTTTTTAAGGATTATCATGAGTATCTGTATGTCCAGACTTCATTTAATGATTTTTTGTTGTTGTTGATGACACATGAATTTCAGATTGTAGGACAAAATAATGCTAGGAAATTTAAAGTTTATACTTGCCTTCATATTAGGGGCAATTAGCTCTTTCAAGCGCTTGCCCATACATCAGCATCACTTGCCTATATTTTGATAATTTATTATTTGTATTATTTATAGATGTGCTCCTGACATTACTAGCAAGTGTAGTTTGGATTTACTTGAAAAAGGGCAATATCTTTGTGTGTGTGGCAGAAGAACACAGACAATGAATGTACTCAAATTTGAGGAAAAATTGCATTAGCGCCCGTACATGTAGTGTAGCCCAATAGATAGATGTACAACAAATTTACCCATGCCCAGATTATACAGTTTATACAGGTATAATTCATGATTGACAGGAACTGTTCCCTCATAGCTCTCGGTCTCTTTGTAATATGGTCCCAAAGCTTTTTATAGGCACAATGGATTTAAGTCTTTGTGAATGAACACTGAAATCTGTCTGAATGAATACAAAGTGGATGTGTGTTCATTGCCCGTGTTCTGGAGTCTTCAGTGACAGTGTTTAAATTATCTGTTTACCGTAAATAGATCCCTAGCTTTTTCACTGAACAGAAATAATGATTTTATGGATTTACAAGATTAGTTACTGGATTAATTTGGAAAGTGAGGGTTTCTTCATGGAGGAATTGTATTTTAATCTTTCCTTGGGTAATTGTAATTCAAGAGCATCCTAAAATCTTTCAGAAGGAATAATTGTAATCCCACAATCATTTTTCAGTACAACTATACAATCATGCTTCTCACGTTGATTCAGCTGATTGAAAATTTTTCTTACGAAGTGTGATAGTGTCTATCAAGGATGAGTCATTTCTTAAACTCCAAAATACTTCCAAGATATGAAGTACAACTTTTGCCTGCAGGCCTGAGAGACAAGCAAACAGGTATGCATTTAGTGTAAATCATGAGCAGTGTTCAAAGAACGTGACACACCATACCTGTAGGCCATACAGAACGTGGGTGAAGAATGCAAACTCTGGGTGAACCCTCAATTTCTCAGTACGATTTTAATAGTATTCTTTTATTGGAATGTGGTTACAGTGGGCAAGTCTGCACAAAAATTATACCGGAATGACAAAAGCTTGGAATGCAAAGTAATTAAAAATAACTGATTAAAAACATTCTCACAATGTCCCGAGGTAAATACATTAATCAGAGAGAAAATGAAAAAACAATGTTTTAAAAGCATTTTATAATTTTATTTCGCATGTCTTGATTTGTCAATTATTGATGAATGCAGATTGCAACGGAAGGCTACAATGACCAGACTTGATGGGTTAAAATGCATGAACTATACATGGCCCGCCACACACCGTATGAGCCAAGTTGTCCAATTTTCATAACGTATTAGAATATACGAAATCGTCTTGAATGTGGTGCTGAGGCTATAGGCTGTGAAGCCTGGAAGCGCATGGGAGTATTGTGAATTTCATCCTTGTGATTTGAACTCGAAAGGTCAAGGTCATGATTCGTTTTTTTGTTATATACAATGTGAAGATTAGGGTTAGGGTTAGGTTTAGGTGTAGGATTAACATGGCAAAGTTAGACCGGAGCAATTGTCACAGGACTGACAGGAGCAAATGTCACGGAACCATACTGCACATTACAAAATGTAAATTAATAAAACAAACATACCATTAAAAAGGATAGCACATCAGCTGTAGAATGCCAGAAGAACGTTAACTCTCTTCAAATGATATGAGCTAATGTCTTTCTGGCTCTTCAGAGAAGGCTTCGCATTTGTATGCTCTAATACGGAAGAGATTATTAGATTGAAGAGAGCAAATACTCTAATGAAATTGAACTGATAAAATTTGAACTGCCTAAATTTTGCGAGTACACATAATTGAGCCTAATAAAACCCCATCTTCCTTTTCATATGCTGAGCTCTTCATCATGTTCATTTAGCACTAATTAGAAATGCCTCGGGGACAACAAAATATGATTGATATCCGTCTAGCATGGTGCTCTAATGCCTGGTATGCACTAATCACCGATGCTGGAGTACTGCAGATGTAACCTTTATCGGTACAAAACAAAATTATTTGTGAAGGGGAAGACGCATGATGCACCGATGATGTCGACGGAATCTTGGAAATCAAATCCGAGTTAAAGCTTAATGGAGAGAATGCATGAAGCCAATTTGTGAAACGGATACATTTTTATTAAGTACAAACTGGCTTTACAAATTCAATGAATGAATGAAGCTAGCGCGATGCCTCACGTCACTGAACCCCCCCCCCCCCTCCTTCCCATGAATGGCAGAGTTGTAAAGATCATCCATGGGTAAGGGTACTTTTCAAAGAAACTGAGGAAATGATTTCTAAATGATTTAATCTCGGTCATTTTCATGCCAGGCGAGGAGCAATTTTAAGAGAAGACCGGAGTTGGATAGACCAAATATGAACATTCCTAGTTCTGAAGTTAATTCAAAGCCATTTTTTGTTGAATTCTCACTTATATTTTGTCAAATTATTCCTCAAATGTCGTTTTCTGTAGCTTTTCTTTGCCTTGATGTAAATGTGCTGTTATATCAAACAGAAAAAAATTATTACTTTACGGCAAGAGTTTGTTTAGAAATGACGAAAAACAGGAATCAGGAATAGACTAATATTAACTTCTAGCTACAATTTACGGATATGCTAGTTAATAATATTCTTTTTGTTCACACTAAAAGAATCGTGGAGGTATGAAATACATTATTCTGAATTGATAAATCATCTATCATATCTCTATCATATTGTCATGTATTGGACTGGTAATATTCTATTTCAAGTACTATTATCTTCATAATTTTCTCAATTACACATTCAGGTACGTGTAATAGCTAAAGTTAGTTTTGCATTCAGAATGCATTTAGTTATAGTACTATGCAGCATATTGTTAGCTGATAAAACTTGTATCGTGATTGTAGTTAGGCTAAAAGAAACAGTACAAAAATTTTTCCTATTATTTTGTTTGTAAAGTAAGATGTGACATTTTAAAGTGATTTACATGGTCATCTTAAAGGGGAAATCTTGTCCAAGAATCACTTACTTTAAATAAAAGCAGAAAAATCAGACAAACAAATCAATACAAGTTTGAGGAAAATTGTACAACTAATAAAGCTATGATTTTTTTTTTAGTGACATGACAGCTAGGTAAAACAAAGAAAATCACTAGACTCTTGTCTGATTTTTTCTGCTTCTATTAACCAAGTTATTCTTGGACCAGATTTCCCCTTTAAACTTTCATATGAGAACGTTTGTGTTTGTATTCAAAACACACTGCCAATTTTCATGTATTTTTGTTGTCAATTTATGAAAACATTTTTTTATCAAAAGCAATTGAAGCATATTATGTACTTGCAAAAAAATATGCATCTTGTAAATTATGGTGTCACTCAAATAAACTAGCATTGAGTAGCTCTATTATTTTGGTGAATATTTCTCTTTTTGTTGTCATGTTGGAGTTTATTTTTTACCTGACTTAAAAAAAACAAGTATATGTGTACTCCTGTAGATTGCAACCAGATGGCTATCTGGGCAGCGTTTCATCAAACGGTCATCTTCTCCGACATTGAAACGCGTGTATTAAAATTAACAGGCGTTTCAATGGGATGTCGGCGTTTGATGAAACGATGCCTCGAGGGACTTGGTAGTCATGAAATGTAGAAGAAATGCACCTCCAACTTGGTTTTGAACCCAGGACACCAGGGGCCAGTTTCATAAATCTTGTTATCAATGACAAGTTGCTATTACTGTTATAAGCTAGTAAAATCCTTGCATCTGATTGGCTGAGAGCAAATTTGTCCTTAAAAATCACTGACCAGACACTTGATGAAACACCCCCAAGTTCAAAATCCATTGTTCTGTCCTCAGAACCCTCACATCTGAAATATATTTCTAAAATTCTCTTCTGCTCCCTTTTGAAGCTCATATATCCTGTTCTACAGGATGAATAATAGACAGAGTATGAGGTAAAACTTACCTTTCCACCATGTGAGTACCCGCACAATATGCATGACTGGGCTTTTACATACATGTAACAATCTGATCTCATTTAAAGTCAGAACTTTCTTTATGTTTTGAGGGGTATTTACTATTTACCAAACTTATATCTCTCAGTTTCTGATGTTAACGCGATCAATTTGATATCACTGTTCTCACAACTCTGGAAGCCAGGCTGTATTTTGGATTTAAACATTATAGTTGTGAAATGTGTTAATTCTATAAATATGCCTTCATTTGTTAAATCATATTTTTGTAAAAAAATGATGTTGGAAGAAATATATAAAAGTAATAAGTTGATTGAAGATCAATTCTTCAACTTACCAGATAAAAACAAACGACTGAAGGAATTCCATGTGGTACATTACTTGTGAAACCTTTCTTTTCCAAAAACCTACTGCGGATGCAACTGAAGGCAGCGTTTTTATCACATAGACAAAGTATTCAGGGAGTTCTTGGAAATGCGGAGGAGACAACTTGTCCTGTGACACGAGGAAGCAATCAAAGAGATCATTTATGGATGAGCTTTGAATTTATATGACCATGAACTCCCATGTGATTAGAATAGGAAGCGACCCAGAAAGAAACAAAAGAAAACTTATCCGTTTGGTATACATAAATGATGGAGAAGGAGGACGCTAAATACAGATGCATTTTGATCCATCCATCATTATGCGAAGTACTGGGATGGTCCTTTGTTTTAGAATGATGGTGTTTAATTATGAAAGGGTAATGAAAGAAAAGATTTATGTGATGCTAATGATAATGATGACGAGGATGACGAGGATGATGATAAGGATGAAGAGAAGGGAAATATTGATCCAGATGATGATGAAGAAGAGGATGCTAAAGACAAATGTGTTTTCATCCATCCATCATATGTGCAGTACATGTGCTCAGGGAAAGCACAATGAAGGAGGAGGAGGAGGGAGGAGGAAGAAGAGGGAAAAAGAGGAGGAGGAGGAGGAAGAGGAGGAGAGGGGAGGAGGGGGAGGAAGAGGAGGAGGGGGAGGAAGAGGAGGAAGAGGAGAAGGAGGGCAGGAGGAGAGGAGGAGGAGGAGGAGAGGGGAGGGGGAAGAAGAGGAAGAGGAGGAGGAGAGGGGATGAGGAGGAAGAAGGGGAGGAAGAAGGGGAGGAAGAAGGGGAGGAATAGGAGGAGGAAGAAGAGGAGGAATAGGAGGAGGAGGAAGAAGGAGGAGGAGAGAGGAGAAGGACATTTATAGAGATGGTGATGACGATTCTTCAGGCCTTCACACTAACATTTCTCGTGGGGAGTCCAGATTGAGATTTTGAAAACAATGAACAGATTTCATGAATTGCCCTACACAATTTGGATAAGATATTCTACAAGGCTCTAGAACTCTGCATACAAGTGCATATAACTGTCAGGAAAGTACATGTATTTTGACAAATGAGTTGGATTGCTCCTGCTCACTGGAGTGGAAGTGTGATAATGTGTAAAGAAGTGAACTAAACAAATTCATCAAGGAGATTGGATTGTGCCTGTGTTTGGCTGGGGAATACAGATCTACAGATCATGATGTGGAACGATGCAATTGAGATGAAATCGAGTGGATTGGTTTCAGAACAAGGAGTTGTTCGGACAAAGTTACGTGGACATTGCACAATGCAGCTTGACGTATGATCAACAAAGAGTCTTCCTTCCCTTTATTCCTCTGTCTCTCTCTTTTGATCACACTGTAATTTCTATTTCCCAAGTTCTCTTGTCTGTTTTCCCCTGTAGGCATAATCTATCTTGTCTCACTCTATCACTTTCATCTTATCTCTTTCTTCCTTCCTCATCTCGTTTTCCTCCTATCTCTCTTTCTCACTCTCTTCCTTTTTCAATATCTATTTCTCTCTCTCAAGATGTCTTCTGTCTTATTTACTCTCTTGGTGGATCTATCTATTCTTTCTCCTCCCTAACTGTCTCCCCCTCTCCCCCTCTCTCTCTCCCCTCCCATCTCTCTCTCTCTCTCTCTCCTCTCTCTCTCCTCTATCTCCTCTCTCTCACAAACTCTTTACATGAAGTAATAATTTATAGACAACTACATTAGCATGAAGCAGAATGCAATTTCGCACAGGTAATTTGGTTTCCTTGCATATCAAAGAATATTAATTATCACAAATAAAATGAGGGATTCTATATTTGTACTTGCACATCAAATGTAACCCCACTGCAGCTATTAAAAGAGTAAGTATGACAAAAAAATCAGAGCTAGCTCTCCATGGAAACTTTGATACTCTAGATATCAGAAACTTACAATATCCCCCTTTGATATAGGTAGTAGATGCTAGAAAAGAAATGGTAAAAGGGTTGGTTGTGTCATGGGAATGACGATAATGTTGACAATCAATAGAATCCCTTTGAAATTACTTCTCTCTATATTTAATCTATGGGATATGTGATATTTGTAACAATTTATGAATAAGATTATTTGAACACTAAAAAACACTGATTATTTCTTCTTTTTTCTAAAAGGAATGTTGATCATTTATCTTACATTATAAGACATAATTCAAAAATCAAGCTTCTTTTAACAAATGAATGTATATCCCAATGTTGAAGAATATACCTTTAAAGCTATGCCCACATTGTGACAGTGACTAAGGGTCCTATCCCCTATATGATCATAGTGAGGAAAACATGTCCATGGGAACTCTGCTTGTGATAATGGGATCGCATCTCACTCCATCTCCTCCACCTTCTCTATAAACTGAGATGGTAGTAGGAGGTGCAAAGTTGAGGATTACTCCATATTCCCGCCGGTATCAACATCCCAAGGGTCGCTAGTTCCGCATCTCCAGCTCCCCATCTACAGGGCATTGGTGATGATGCGTGGTAATTATCGGTAGTTTTGACGTGGCTATCACACCTTCTGTGATCTCCTCATAAATTGGTGGGCCCCAATCTGTCCTCCTGCCCAATTACCATCAACTCTTTAGGGGGATATCCTCTGGTAACGTTACACGAAGAAGAGTGGCAACTCTTCTGCAGCCGAGCTGTCGGAGGCAGATACTGCTGGCAGGCCAGGAGCCCCCAATCCTTGCATCTCCCATGGGAAGGAGTAAAATAGAGGATGAAATTGAGCTCTGTAGCACGGGCATCCCGTCTCAGGCATCCTAGCTGTCTCGGAGGTGGTCATTTCATTTTTGTTTACATATCTTGGAACGATGAAGGTAATTACAATGTCTCTGTCGCGCCATGGTTAGAATGTGTCAAGTCTCACAACTCTCAAGTCTGCACACTCCATAACAGCATCAATGTGCATAATTACTACAAATACATGTCTGATTAAGCAGGCTTCAATTCCCAAGAGGCTCTTTTCAAATTTTGATAAAAAATATATGCCAAAGATAGGAGTTTAAGCCCATATTGAATATTGTGGTTTATAATAATTACATTATTTTGTAGACCTACGTACAAATGCACTTTTTACGCATTTTACTAAAATGTAAACTCAAGCAATTAAAAACTTTTGATGAAATGTACAAAGATGAATAATTTAATTCCGGTAGTCTATTTTTCCATGATCTCTGAGAAACAAAAGGAGAAAATGAAAGTCTCTCCATGTATACATGCAATACATGCAATGTCCTTTATAAAAGCATTCAAGAAAGCATGCCAATATCTTTATTAAATCATTCCAGATAGAGTGATTAAGTAGGCCAAGTACAACATTACAAATACATGTTATAACATTGAGCCAGGAAAAACAACAACCATGGCCTAGATAATAAGACAGGAAGCGCTTAACATGAAAAATGTATACTAATAGATTTCCCTATGCATTATGAGCACGCAAAGCCAACTAAATACATTCAGTGCTCTCATTCACTGTATTTCACCACAAGTAGAAGATAATGTCAATGAAAGAAGAGACAGCAGAGAAATACAGGTAACTATCTTGCCAAGGGAGACACAACATTCCCTGGGAGGAAATTCATCAACCTAATTTGTGATCAAGGTCGCGCGGACAACCTAACGTACGCTTTCTGCTTGTCACACAACAAACCTTCCAACAAATATGATCAAAAATATCAGGGGAAATTAATGAAAAATTTCTCACCCCCAGCAGGCATGATTGTTTTCACTGCATCTTGTCTACAAGCAATTAATATTCTGTGGGATGAAATTTGAAGTTTTGTTTCGTAAATAGTGTTTGGGTATAGTTGTATGCCGAGTTTTACAGGGCTGATTAAATGGGGAGGTGTGCAAAAAGTGGTATTTTTTTCAAATTTTCAGACATGAAATTATACATTTTGCAAAGTCATGTCAAAGTATAACGAACAAATACAGCCCCAGTTGTCTGTCCTTGAATTATTATACATTGTTTCATGTCAATGTTTAATCGTTCATTTGGGTAAAGTCTTTAATGCATGACCTTAATTTTCTAGGAAACTATTACAAGCATTGCTGATATATCAATCATTAAATTTCATCCCCATTTAGCCCATCTCAATATCTCTTTTACATGTTACCTTCTCTCTCCTTTTTTTCAACCAACCAAATAATGTTCATAAATGATTATTTGTTTCTCTGTTCCATACCCTCTCCCTCATAGGCATAGTGGCACATTTTGGCTGGGGAGGGGGAGGGGGGGGGGGGGGAGCTGACACCTCTTGCCTGTATATCAACATTTTTTTGCAGTCTCTAATTTTGCAAGTAAGCGAACATTTTACACTTCATTAAAGTGAGGGTGATATTTCTTCTTCAAAATATATACTTGATAATTATGATATAAAAGATTATAAATAGACCACTTGTTGCCAGAGAAGGTTGCCCAAATTCCATTTTGGCTGTAGGCTGTAGCCCCAGGGCCCCCCCCCCCCCCTACACGCCATCTATGCCTATGCTTCCACTCTTTCTCTCCCTTTTCTCTTTCTCTTCCTATCTCTCTCCTTCTTCCCTTCCACACCCAATCTGTCCGTCCACAACATATTTTTCTCCTTCTCTTTCTTTTCAATACTTCATTCTGTTGTTAAAGGAGAATTACGCTCAAAAATAAAGACGATAGTGTTCAAAGGTGTTATTTATTCCTACTTGTTAGACTATATGTCTTCGCGTCAAAATATACGAGATCGATACGAATCAAGATTTTCTGAGCAAAATTTACCATCTGCTAGCAATATGTATCGTCTGCTAGCAGCACATGGGGGCTGCCATTTTGTTTATGTGTACAAGAAGATTTTCTTAATCCAAATGCTCAATTGCCTTTTTTAAAATTAAAAACTCATTTGAGATTAAAAATATAGAATAGATATGTCAATTTATTTTTAAACTGAAGATTTCCTTATATATTTCTGTTGAAAATCGATATTCGCTTAATAGAAATCTATTTTCTCGATACTGGACGTATGGGACGGAGCAAATTAATTCAAATTTTATGGATGCTTCTTCCCTGAGCATCTATAGCGGCAAACTATGCATTCACCTGCTTTCGGATAATGGACTTGAAAAGTCGGAATGCATGCTGCATATATTATGTTCTGCTCTGTTTGGCAAACCCAAGAAAATAGATTTTTGTTAAGCAAAACCAGACAATTTAAAAGTATCATTATAAAGATTTAATTTTTATAATACATGTAAACACCCACTTTATATTTTTCGTCACATATGGGATTTTAGGTAATGAAGAAAATCAATTTAGGATTTGGATTCAAAATATCTTCCTGACTGGAACATTTCTCAATGGTTCATGTACAACTTCAAATCAGCAAGAAAATGGCAGCCCCCATGTAAATGAGTAGGAGACGATACCGGGTGTTGGAATATCTTTATTTATACCCTTTTCTGATATCTTATTAGAAAATGATTTAGGCCATTAAGTAGCAATATATTACACCTTCCAATATAAGTAAATTTGTAATCAGGGGTTAATTCTCCTTTAAGACACCTCAGGAAGCACATGACAATGGAAAGAATGAGAATAAGCCAGTTCGGGGTTAGCGGATGGTACAAATGACCCCAAATATCCAGAGATATTTTAGACATGGAGGGTCCCTTTATGTGCACTTCAGAAAAATAACTCTGGGAGTGATAGAGGTGCCTCATGAATAGCTTTTGTTTCCCCCTTTAAAAAGAATACTTCCACCTGGATATCATGGAATGCACCATTAGTGCATAATTGAATAATGATTACATGACATTCATGAGCACATATCGAATATTAGTGTCAGTGGGTTTTAGAATTTGGTACAGATGACCTTTATCTGCTCATGCTCAGATTGCATCTCCGAAGTGGCTTATTAGATCTTCTTCCAGAAAGTAATAAGATGACATCTACACTATGGCAAACCGCACGCTTCCTAAAACCATCACATTCCTGTTTGAATTTTGGGTCTCTCTCTCTACATATATTACTTTTATACTGTAATCTCCTCCCTAAGCATTTCAGGAGAACAGGACGTAATGCAAGAGAAAAAGTGTTTTTAAAAAAGGAGAGAAAAGAATATGACATATTATTCAACCCACTGGATAGCACACATGAAGTCCACCCTGATTGCAAGTTTGTTTTAAAAGGTTATATTTTTACTAGGTATTGTACATAACGTGATAAAACAACTTTCGAAAAATCAACTGAAGGCAATTTCAATAGCCCTGTCTATCACCTTTAGAAATGTGCGAGCATTACAATCGCGTATTACGTAATCCGAACCTGGTGTCTATGGGCAGTACAACACGCCTTTGAAATTGCCCTTGAGTTTATTTTTCAAAAGTAGCTTTTATTGTGTTAATAGATTTCTTCTTTTTCTAACAGAAAATGAACACTGGTATTCCCTTACTAAACATTTGTTCTCGATCTCTTTGAGAACTATCAGGGATGCCTAATTCAACTATTCTCACAAGTCAGAAACACTTAAAATGTAGAATGGTCACGGTAATGCGAACTATTAAACATATCCACCATTTCATCTCAGAAACCATCATGAATATCAAAGTGCTGTTTTGGTGGAATCGTATGAATGCCAAATGAAGATGCCAGCGCACGAAGGAAAGGATGCAATGTCACTAGGGATAAGCTGGGGAAACAACGAGTGTATCTTCCCACAGACCTATGTAAACATGCCCTTTTCAAAAAAATCTTTTTTCAGGTGTATTTGTTTTTACAGTGATCAATAATTCCATTGTTATTCCCATTGTGGTCAGAATGACTTAGAACGATTTTACTGACTTGTGGCTTGAATTAAAACTGCACTTGTTGTATACACAGAAGCCATGAAATATCACAGTAAAGTTTGATCCTAAAACAAAAATAAGTATTTTACTATTGATAGAACAAATACCCTACAGGTTACAATAATGATTTACATGTAGATACAATTATGTCCAATTTATAGTAGGCCAACTCCGGGGGCCGACTATTAAAAAAAGTGTTTGATCAAGATGAATCAATAAGCTTATTTTAATTTTGTCTATAAAGCTGTCATTAATGTGTCTCGATCATCATCTTACGACAGACTTTCATTGAACAAGCTCCCATCCTTTTCAGAAGTTACCTATCTTGTAGGCAATCCTCCTGTTTTTAACCACATCCCTTGAAAAATGTGGAAATCATAAATAATACATATATTATGCCTGTGACATAATTCACCACCTCCAAAATTTCTTGACTCCTTAAATAAATTAGAAGCCTTCCTAAAATAATGGTTTTTAGAAAATTCATTATCTTAGCAATAGTTATGCCCCCTCTTACATACATGTATGTCCTAGGTGCAGGAACTGCAAGCTTATTTTGATATTTCGCACCTGAAATCATCAAAAATTCATTAGAATAATAAGATTGAAGCAGTGATTTGGGACGTTAGCTGTCACTCTCACGCTTTGTCCAATTATGTCTCATTGCCACTCTCTTTCTCTTTCTCTATCTCACCCCCCCCCCCTCTCTCTCTTCCTCTCATTCCTCTTTCCTGTGATATTCAGATTGTTTCATTATCATGATTATCACCTGGAACCTGAAGGAACTGAATGAATAAATAAAATAAATAAATGACTTCCTTTATGTAATGGCATTGGATGATATATAAATATGGAAATGGGGCAGATAAGGGGTTTTAATATTTCTTGGCAGGTTGTATCCTTCTTTATTTCAACCTGTATGATCCAAGGTGAATCGTTGCTATACAGTATATGTAGGGAACTTGCTCAATGCAGGTTTTTGCAAACATACATACACGTACACCAAATAATAAAAATATGTAATTCCAATTTTTTTCTGTGGGTAGATTAATTCATTGGAATTTACATTATACTCTAAAAGTTTGCCCTCTTTTATTCCCTGAACACTCCCCAAAATCCCAATCCAGCTGACCTAAATCAATTAGCTTTATTGTAGAAGATGCATGTTCCTGTCAACAACCTTTTCTTTGGAATTTTCATTGAACTCTAAATAATAATCTTAGCCCTATTTCATTCCCTCAACACTCCAAAAAATTCCAAGCCAGCTGACCTACATGTAAATTCAGTTAGCTTTATTGTAGAAGATACTGCATGTTCCAGTCAACAACTCCATTCTGTTAATAAATATTTTGTGTTTGACTTCAGGGCCCCGATAAATAAAACTTGTTATCAATAACATAACAACTGTCATGTTTCTGTGACAAAATTGCTCACAGCCAATCAAATGCAACAAGCTTATATCAGTTATCTGAACTTGTTTATTGATAGCAAGTTTTATGAAACAGGGCCCAGAGCTGATGAAAGCTTGTATTTACATCTATAGGAATAATTATTTGTTGTGTTCTCCAGGGGCCTGTTTCATAAAACTTGTTATCAATGACAAGCTGCAATAACTGTTTTAAGCTACTGAAATCCTTGCATCTGATGGGCTGAGAGCAAATTTTCAGTAAAACTCAACAAGAAGACACTTGATGAAACACCCCCAGATTTGCTCTTGAGTTTTTAATTGCAATTAAATTGCAGCAGTATACAGGATCCTTGGGACGAACGGCTGCAAATATCGTGATGAAGACAAAACAAAGAGGAACCTTGCCAGTGAATTGTTATATTGTGTTATTGTATGAATGCATCTCTCTTGCTCTAAACACACTCTGTCATGAAGCAGCCTCCGGATCGCATCCCATTGGCAGTGAAGCAAGAGGAGATGTGAAGGAGATGACTGGAGGGGCCATGGCAAAGGCAACAAAGCATACAGATGACTTGTGACAAGATAATGGGCTATATCAACCCCGACGATGAAATTGGAAATTAAAATGAGAGTAAATGATATTCACTTATTTAGAGAGTTTGGGATAGAAAAAGAAACAGTGACAATGGAGGGGCAGTTGAGAATGGACCGAAGAAGAGACAGAGAAAGAGATAAAAGGTGGGAAGAGAGGAAGATATATGTATATGTATAGGGAAAGAGAGAGGGTGAAATAGGGGGTGGGGTAGCATGTTGTAAGGACAAGAAAGTGAGATGTGGGACAGAGATTAGGACACTTGAAACAACCAAGAAAGGAAGAGAGTGTGGGGGAAATGGGTGTGTGTGTGTGTGTGTGTGTGTGAGTGAGAGAGAGAGAGTGAGAGAGAGAGAGAGAAAGAGGGAGAGAAAGAGAGAGAGAGAGAGGGCAGAGATATATGAGAGACATGAGAGAGAGAAATGAGAGACATGCATGATATTGAGGGAGAGAGAGAACTAGAGCTAGACAGAGAAAGAGATGGACATAGCTATAGCTAAAGCAAACAAAACTTCCACAGAAAAATAAAAAAGAGGTTGGTCAGAATACAGGTTGATGTGTTTTTCTAATTTCTCTCATTCATTATTTAGGCCTTATATCCCTTACAATGGGAGAACAACCAGATTCCTTGTTGTTGATACATTTAAAAAAAAACCTGTGTTATTCAAACCTCTCTTTGACTCTAATGCCTGTTGTTATGAACTTTTTATGCAAAGAATACAATGTTTATCCCCGAGACTAAGTGTAACAATGCTATCAAAGAAAGCCACTTTATCATGCTAACAAAGCAATCTCCTACCTCAACCTCATTAGGACTTCCTCTTTAGCTTTTTCATGAACAGAATCCAAACAAAGGACACAATGTTGTTATCTGAAATGCTTGCTCATTTGGCCAATAGAAAAGATTTAATGAACAAGAAAGCCTAATCTGTGTTTGTGGGGGCATTATTTATTGTGCTTTGATTACTTCATTTCCTACATGTGCTGATTATGTCTATACCGGATCGAATGTATTGGAAAAAAATAGTCCTAACTATGTTCAGTCTCTTTATATTAAATATAACTGTAGTTCACTATCAAACAGATCCTCAAGTTCATGAGGTTAATCATTATGAAAGAAATTGCCTAAAACAGGTGAAAATTTCTTTTGTTCTATAAAAGGATAATAACAGGGAGATTATAAAAACATGGGATAGCAAAAGAACACGGAAAACATAATGAAAGAGGAATCAGAATATGACTGAAAGAGGTAGAGAGAACAAGACAGAAGAAGGGAGTGTGAGAAAGACAGAGAAGGAAGAAATAGAAAGAGAGTGTGGAAATTACAGGAGAGAGAGAATGAGTGTGTGTGTAATCCTGAAAGAGAAGAGATACAGAGACAGAGAGAAAGGGCGAGGTGAAGGGAGTAGATTTAAAAATAGACAAAAGAAAGGGAAAAGACAGGAAAACAAAATGACTTTGAAAGGAAGCTTTACTAAGAAAACTGGAACTGTAGGCCTATGTGATATTTAGCAAGGATAATCAAGCGTCAATATATTACAAGTGTGTGTGATGGCATCTCGTGAAGTTTTTCTAGGTTACAATATGTCAGACAATAGAGGGCTTTCCCAAAAGTAGATTTTACACACATTGAGTGATTTTGTGTCAGCATTCTGAACACATAATTCACCTAAATTTGGAAGTTATAACTATGCCACTTATTCCACCCCTTTATATTTAGGCTATCATACACAAGGTAACTTGTGAAATTCCTTTAAGCTTTTTTTTCAAATTGATTATCCCTTCACATGATCAAAACTTTATCAAAGTCGTAATCCAACTATTATGTTTTCTGGATGCCTTAAAACAGCAAATATTTATCATCCTGAGAAATTAGACAGAAGATCACTTTCAACTAATAGCACTGCCCTTGTAAAAAAGTACTGCAAAGTACTGCAGTAGTACTGCAGTAATCCTGCAGTACTACTGCAGTACTCGCAATATTTTTGCAGTACTCATAGTACTTTTGCAGTACTTTTGCAGTACTTTCTGAGGTAGTACTGCAGTAGCGTAGAAACTTTGAGGTACTTGCATAGTACTCGTGATACTTCTGCAGTACTTTTTGAGGTAGTACTACTGCAGTACCTGTACAGCAGCTGCAGTACCTGTAGTACAGGTACTGCAGTACTTGGGTCCAATTCACTACAGTACTACTGCAGTACTTTTTCACAAGGGTCAATGTTTCATGGAAATCAGTTCTAATTGGCACACAACATCTCTTTGTTACAGCTCTTTATAAACTAATACTTCCTCTGTAGTCCTCATTTCCTATTGTACTCTCTCTGTACTATTTTCTTTTACTCATTAATAGCCTCTTTCCTATCACTTAGGCTTAACATTGCAAATTTCCTCCTTTGCATGAATCCCAAGAGTGATTCATCAATATACCTCTGTCTTCATTAAGGCTATTTCATTAAGATAAATGTTGCTTGTCTCCACACACATCCATTTTTGCGTCTACCAGAAGTTGTATTTACACACTGATTACAACTGGAGCAAACACTGGACAATCTTTGAAGATTTTTTTCTCTTGATCATCAGAAGTATTCATCACAGTGAAGTGGATTTCATCAAGATATTGGGAGATATATTGTACAAACTTTTCAATGAACTTGGAGACATACCTGAAAAACTGTGCACAGTTCAGCTTCAGAGAACAGTGCTGATTTTGCTTTTCACAATATTACTGAAACAAACTGTACATCACATCTATCGAGGACAATCCTCAGAGGACTGTTAATGTGTCATTGCATGGATGATTAATTTTTTTTCTGATTTCACCGAGGAAAACCACTGCATTGTATACTGCGAATAATCAAACGACGGTGATTTGATTTCATGTGAACATATTAACTGTTGGATTTATTATGCCATTCGAGCAGAGCTGGTAAGGAAAGAAAAAGATGATACACTGACCAGAAAAACTTTGAAAGAAATAAATCTAACTCAACCAAAACCAATTGAAAACTATAACATTGAGAGCAAACAAAGATAATAAAAATGAAACCTGACAGAGATGCAGGATTTGTAAAAGTTTTAGTGCTTGTGCTATGTGTTGCCATGAAAACCTCATCACTGGAGTTGTTCCTCCAGGAGCCAGAGGACAGTGCATGTTTTACAGGAGATCCTGTGTCACTCAAATGTCAGGTCAACTGGGAAGCTTTCACTCAAAATACGCATCACATGATCGTTGCCTGGAAACAAGATGATACACTCTTGATCAACTCTTCATCATCTACCGCATCATCATCATCATCATCCAAGGGGGCACTGATCACTGGAAGTTCTTCCATTGGACAGTACCACCTCACTCTTACATCTACCTCCAGAGTGAACTCTGGGAACTACACCTGTGATATCTACATGTTTGTGATGGTACAGATATCTGGAGGAGGAGATCACAATGTGACTGTGTTTGTAGGAGCGTCGGATCCAGCTGCACTCACCATTCTCCCGGATGTACAACCGATTTGTTCCTTTGAGCCTGATCTACAAGATGATGACACACCCACTGTCCTCACAGGTACCCTCATGTCATTCATCTGCAGCATTCCTGAGGTTGACCCCTTTCAACTGCAATGGCGGGTTAAAAGCTTGACTTCAGCCAATATGAATGAAATTTTTTTGGGAGGCGCTACAAGAAAGGTGGGTTCAAATGCCACAACTCTGCTTTACAATAGAACAGTGACTCCTCTAGACAATGGAGATGCCTATGAGTGTGAGATGCATAGTTCAGTTTTTCCAACCATGACTAGGACTTGTGCCTTACCACCACTCAAAATCTTATACAAGCCCAATGTAAATATTGTTCCTCTCTCCAACATTTCAAACATCCATGTTGGTGATGACATAAGCTTCTTTTGCTCTGTTGATGCCAGCCCTGTAGAAGATGAGATAGAGTGGATCGTTACCCCTCCTCAGAACATAGCCTTTCACGGTCACCAGATTGAAGTTCATCAGGCTTCGTCACCGGAGAACTTCATCAATCTGACCTGCCAGGCTTCCAATGAAATCGGGATGGCATCAACCTACATCTTGGTGCATCTAAGGCCGGTATACAAACCACTGGTCTACATCTCCATGGTAACATCCTCCTCAATCACCAGGCCAGAGGATGGGGTGAGATTCCGATGCAACATTGATGCAAGCCCGTCAGAGGTGACTATAAAGTGGGTGGTGCAGCCTCGCAATCATGTAAGTATCCAAGACAGCAGACAAGAGATGTCCCTGAGGAGCCTAAGCAAAGAGTCCATGTACTTTGACATATCATGTCTTGTCACAAACAGGGTGGGAAGTGCCATGGCTCATGCATTTATCTACCTTCCACCAGCACTACCAGAACAGTCTACCAATAACACCCTGGGAAGCACACTCTCATCTGCAAATTATACCACTGAAGCGGTATCAACACCACAGCACCTGTTGAACCCTACCCATCCATCTGCAACTTCAGGAAAACTTCTTCAGGAGGCTACTTCAGAAGCACCCCTTATGGAGACTACTTCAGAATCACATTCTTCAAATATCACTGTCATTGAGCCAAATTTTGTTGGATCTCTACCTTTCTCACCTTTTGAGGAACGTTTCCATACACCATCTATTCCACAATCTACTATCGATTCCACATTGAGAGAACAAAAGAGCACCACCATCATCAGACAAAGATACCTATCAACCACAGACACTCCAGTCAGATCTCAAGGAAACATTTCCGCACCCCAAAAGTACATCATTGGAGGTGGTGCTGCTGGAGGAATCCTCCTTGTGACCACCTTGATTGCCGTGGCACTCTGCTTCTCTCGCATGAAGATAAACAAAGCCCTTCGTAGCAACAGATTCACTCGTGTGATCTATCGTCCCAAGGACAACTCGCTGATCCTGCCATTTGCTCAATCCAGACAAGCTGATAATCCTTACGAGTTTCTGGATGCTGCTGTGCAGGCTTGTAAAGAAAGCACATCAGGTGTCACTAGAGGAAAAATTCCCAATGCTACAACAACATTTTGAAAAGCGAACTTTTACTTGAGAATCACACCAGTCCCTCATTTTATCACTACTTTAATTTTGATATAATTTGCTGACATCAAACATATTAGTTGGCTGGGACAGACAGAGGTGAAATTCATCATTCAAACGTTGTTGTCAGCGGTAGATGAATAATTGTATGATAATTTTGATACTGAATACTGAATAATAGAATACAGCTAAATATTGTGATATGCACTGATCAATATGCAAAATGGAAGCTTACTCTCTCTATTTTTTTGTGTATTATCAGAGGAATGTAAAACAAGGATTGCCACAGCCATAAGTACTAGCATACTGACTATGATCACAAACTATATATAGGATCTCCAAATTCCATGAACAATGCTTTACCTAATGTGTCATATATTTGGAGTCAGAAGGGCGTTAACTCTGATGGGTCTTAATGCCCTTCTGTCTCCAAACAGGCAATATATTCCATTTAATACTTCCAAGTATATTTATTAACCAAACCAGTATCTTTTTCCTCCTTTTTTTTTTTTCCTACCATTAGTGTGTATAGAAACGTACATATTGACTATTTATGGTTTATTCTGTTGTTATTAATTGCACAGATATGTTTGTAAAAATGTTTGAAAATATCATATTCCTTATTAATGTAATAATATTTCATTTTTACATATTCATTTTCGGCCAATTTGTGGACTATACATATGAGAATCACATTAAGAGACCAACTCTAAATTAGACTATATATAATTATATATTAATGTTTGTAAATTTCACACTATCATCTTTATTTCTCCACAACTATTTTGTCAAATCCCGCATTTTTTAATACTGCTTCCATTGTATATCACCTAAATAATTATCATATATATATGATATAAGTATCATATCTTCACAATAAGACTATAACGAAGCAGATTTTTCATAAAGCATATAATATACTAAGCATTTGCTATTCATCACTCAAATTTTGTTGTCAGCACTGAATAGATGAATAATTGTAAGAAAATTTTGATACTGAATTCTGAAAAATAGAAAGTTCAAGGATCAAACATTTCAAAGTTCTATATTTTCTGTACTCTCATGATGGGTTACTTAACCTAATGATAATAGTTTGATGCAATGGGCATTCTTTGTTTACTAATCAATATCATTACTGATGTTCATATTGACATTGTAAAGTAATCATCTGATATTTCAATAAAGGATGTTTTTTATCAAAACAAATGGCAAAAACTCAGTATAATTTACAGTGACGAAATATCGTGGAGGTAACTTGTAACGTCAAGTAAAATGTCAAAATGTTGTCCATGAGAATGTATATTTCTTTAAAAGAGATAACTATATCGTCGGCCTTATGCCAAAAGGGCCTTATCACTGTATAAAGTCTATGGCCTTAAGGCCCTTTTGGCATAAGGCTGACGATATGGACCTACACAACCCTTGCATTGTAGGTGCAGACAATGCATTGTTGAACTTTGGTTTATTCAAGCATTGGTGCCACTGCTATTCCATGGCACTGGGTCTAACCATCAACGGGGGCACCATTGTCATTCGGGGGAGGGGCACTTTAGTCTTCCTTTATAGTCTTCCACGAACAGGGCTGCCAGGTGATCGGAGGATGTTGGAAGGGGTGGTATCATCAGATTTTCCGAAGGTTCATAATTCCGATGGTTCGTAATTTGAAAAATGCAATAGAGCCCTACAACTTTCTCAGAATTACGAACCCTTTTTCGTTTTCAAAATTATGAATCCTATTTCATTTTCGGAAGTATAAACTGTCGGAGTAACGAACCTTCAGAACTATGAAAAAAGACATGTAACTGAACTTCCAATTCTATCAAATCTACAAGTACAACCAAAAGTTAAAATATCATTCAGTGATGTCGGAATAACATGTAGTGTAGGAGTGCTCTATCCCACAAAAACTAACAAAAGCTGGCCTTCTTACATGCAGGCGCAGATCCAGAGGGGGGGGGGGGGGGGGTGCCCCCCCCCCCCCCCCCCCCCCCCCCCCCCCGTTTTGTCTGACAAAGTATGCCCCCCTGGACCCCCTAGATGGCCGTTTGGCTTTGTCAAATGGAGGGTTCCTAAGCGTGCGCTCCCACCCCCCCCCCCCCCCCCCCCCTTTCTGAAAATCCTGTACTGTATCCGCCCCTGGCATGTGCACCTTACTGATGCCCCCCCCCTACCCCCATTTACTCATCCCCAATGACTAAGCTTCCTTCATCCTTTCATATTTTTCTTTCTTCTCCCTCTCCCTCTCTGCATATATCTCTCTCTTTCTACTCTCTCTCTATAAACTCTCACTGATATATCTGCATATAGTGTACACTGTATCAGTGCATGCATACACTGATACAGCACGTACATGTATGTGTTCTGTATGTTCCCATAGGCTAAGGCATCATACACTATTACTACTATGATAGACTCTACTGCATGCTGTATGCTGAATCATTGTTGACAAGTAAAAATAGTAATAATTTAGCTGCCAAATACAGAATTCCACCTCCATCACAATATTCTCACTCACCAGTCACCCAATTCCTGAAAGAACTTGACGTAAGCTTGTATTTTCCCTTCACCTCACCGCCGTCTTTCTCAGATTCAGCCATGTTGTTGAATGTTATTGGATTTGAATGTAGCAAGGAGCAGACGACACGAGTATTTGAGACGAGGGCGAAGTTGTTTGATTTTATCGTCGACACGCACGACCTCAGAAAGATATATGACAGCATAAGGTTAACATCATAAAACACGGGAGCTGTTTGCGAATTTCAGCGCCTGTAGACGATATTCAGATAATAAATTCTCTCACTGATCAATGTTTACACATACTTGTCTGCATGATAATGGGATGGGTACTAGCTTATTTGTGTACAAACAGTACACATGTATATTGAAATGCATCCGTGGCTTGCGTGTATCGGGGATATCGTATCGGGAGGCCTGTACTGTGGCAACATGCATCCAGAGACATGCATCCATCCAAAAGGCGAGAGCGGAAGGGTATGCTGGAGAGGAGGGCTTCGGGAGGAGGAGGTGGGGTAGGGGTGCGGAAGAGGAAGAAGAGGATCGAGGGGTGGGGAGAGGTATATGGTAGAGGAGGAGAGAGGGAGGGATGGAGGGATTGGGGGGGGGGGGGGGAGGTGGGTGGGGTGGGGAGAGGGTTGGATCGAGGGATCTATTGAAGAAACCAAGATAAGGCCAAGTAAAATTGATTCCTAGTTTCTTGTAATTGTCTGGATTGTTTATAAATGAGGAGAGGGGCTCCATGTTATTTTTTTATACTTTTCCCAACACATAAAAATCCTATTGCGTCAATTTCAGCACATTTTTCCAAAAATTCAATTTTATTTGTACATGCACGCTCTTTAGATGCTTAAAACAAAGGGAAATTCCATTGCATGAAAGTTTTTTGCTACATCATTTTCTGGATGTCCTCATATTCTAATTTATTTCATTACAGAACAAAAGTATCAAATAATATTTTTAAAAAAATTGAGGTGGCACGAAAATAGGAAGGAGGACCGGAGGCGAGAAACCAAGAATTAATTTTAATTGGCCCAATACGAGACACCTCTTTTTTTTTATTTGGTGTAATTCTCAGCGGTATAGTGAAAAACAAAATAGAACAGGGTGAATTACTGGTGTAAGTATATCATTGGTGATGCTGCATGGAACGGGATGAAACTGCATGGACCCGGAAGTTAATGAGAGACCTCTGCTATTTAGAAAGTAAACTTTTGTCACATTTGGTTTGCATCCACTAAACCTTATCTATAGTCAGAATAATTTCCAACCCCACAAATCACTGGCCTATCCAGACATGTTGAACAGCAGGGGGGGGGGGGGGGGTGGTGAGTGGCAGAATGAGGGTGGGGTGACACCATGACACACAAATTACAGAGACACATAGTTGCACTAGGGTGGATGAACCTTTTTTAGGAGATGTACACGGGGGGGGGGGGGGCATGGCTCCTTAAATGCCTCTATGGCAATGCATACCTATGCATACCACCTTGCATTTGTTCACTGTTTCGTGGCCAGTTTAATTTCTTTCTCTTTCTTTTTTTTTACATTTTGTAGTTTTGTACTGGTCCTACAACTATAACTATACAGACCTATACTTGGTTAGTATTATGCTGATACCACTTTGGAATAACATATAGGGGAAAAGGCAAAACTAATATTTTGGACTATACGTGCTACTTTGTATGGTGAACTGGGACACTTTATCCCAGTCCTCCAGTTTCGTGTACAATAAATTATGTACATTTCACCTATCAAATCAACTTGCAGTTCTAGCAATTGTTACGTTCTTCCCAATTTTGAACCATTGTCTCCATGATTAAGACATCTTTCCAAATTTTCATTTCCATAAAAACTAGGAAGATATATATAGTTCTAAAAACTAATGTTGTGGCCTAGTATTTGCACGGCCTTAAGAGGTATATGATAAAATAACTGATAATATTGTTGATGAAAATCTTTTTTTTTTCTTTGTGGTATATGGATATTATTATACAGTGAAGGCATATGGTATTCTGTTTTATTATTTAGTTATGACTTGTCCCTTTGATATGTTTGAAATAGAGTTGGGGAAAAAAATGAATCGACCGAAGCGGGAATGTCAAAGTTTCATAATAATCCGGTAGTTTTTGTTTTTTCTTGTAATGCGTGTGGCATTAACTTAGTAGACTGATTTATCAATAGGTCTAGTTTTATTTCAATCATGTGATTGTATTGTGGGCTTCTTTTAGTGTCCCATTTCCCTGCAAGTCAGTGAAGTATGATGAAGTATGTCTGAAAGTATTACGATTCAAAGGGAAATATATTATCCATAGTGTTTTATTCAGTCGTCAAAGATCAGAGTCAAATACAACAGCATATTTAGAGGTGGCAAGGGGGCAGATTACTCCCACAAGGCTGACGAATTTCTAACCAACATGATTAACAATTATCATAATTATGGTGTGAAATTTAGCTAGTAACTGAGGAAATTATTACAAAGTAAATATTTATCAAAATCTTTTAAAGCCTCACAAAATTATACATTTTCTCAAAAAGTTTCTGCTCAACCTCTCAAAGCGGTCACGAAGTGCAAGTTACCATGTTACGATGCCAAACTTCAATTTGCGAAGAGAATTAGAAAGAAACTGCGTTAACGTTATGCAATTTTTAACTATACGAATTGAATTAAATCTGAAATGTGTTTGAACATACAAATCAATATAATATTGATATGCGTTATAAATCACACACCCATGTGAATTAGCCTAATTGGGGGGGGGGGGGGGGGAAATAAAAGAATTTCTTGCTGAAATACAGGGATGATTTACCTCCCCCCCCCTCCTTACAGCAAGGTCCAGATACGAAACTGGTCAGACACATAATAATAATTTTGATATGTTGTGTTAAAGTAAGATAATTGCTGGGCATCATTTCGTCTAAGATTATTGACAAAGGGGGAATATTTATGGGATACGACACCCTCATGCACATCCCATAAATCTTTCCCATGTGCCAGCCCCCCCCCCCCTGTTTTTTACAGTGACTGGCACACAGGACCTTTTTTGTGTCAAAGGTGCCATAATACAACAACAACAACAACAACAACAGCCCCCCCCCCATTCCAACCCCTTCCAGTTTCATTGAGGTTGATTTGAAATTACAAAACTGCAGCGCAAATTTCTCTCTGTTATACTGCCCTCAATAGACAATAGCTGTCCAGTACGATATTCATTATGGCCGCCAGGAGATGTCTACTTTCGGTAAGATTTGACTATTTTATGACAGTTTACAATACAATATTGAAGTTATATTTAGATTAAATGATGGATTATTATATTATGTCAATATTCATGTATTTTTTCCATGCTAAATAGAGTGTATGGTGCTAATAATTAAGTGTGAAATATGACTGCGGTGTTGTGCTTGTGACTGTCTTGTGTAGGGCCTATAGGCCCTAGGCCTAAATAAATGTAAAGTCGTGCGGTACCAGTTACTGGAGTTGGAATGAGTAGCATAAATAACCTCGCAATCGCATGTGAGTGGTACCGGTACCGGCATATCGCCAGGTATAAAAATTTACAGAATCCTATGATGAAGGGACTGCCGACCGTAGTGCTATTTGAGACTGCATTCTCTAAAGATTTAACTTAGAATTCAAATGATGAATGGGCGATATCACACCACGAATAGTGGTCATATTGACCACTACGAATACAACATGCAAAAATAGTTGGTATTTTCTGTCACGTGTGTAGTAAAGGTATGGGGGGGAGAAATAAGATAAATATTTTAAATACTTGCTTTCAAATTCAGCCCTTAAAAATCCCACTCCTTAAAAATCCCACTCCTACCTCAAATGGCCGTTAGGAAGAACTTTTGATATTTTCAGCAAAATCCAAAGTCAAAATCTTGTCCAAAACCGGAGAAATCCCCGCCGATTTGTTTCGCGATCGCGTGTTGTTTACATACTGCCAATGTCTTAGACTAAAATCGGCCAATACATTTTTTGTCCACGAAAAAACTCGGGATCGCAAGCGCACATCGGTTTACGATCGCGCACACAGAAAATCGAGACTTTTCCGTGTATGCCATAGGGACCAAATTTTTAAGGACAAAACTCTTTTGGGGAGATGTCAGCGCCCGCGGCGACCAGGAAATGTACACAATGACTCCGATAGCTCGTTTCGCGAGAATCAACGGTAAATTACGGATTTCATTTTTGGAAATATCTTTTCCAACATCGGTGAGTTGAATTTATTGTATTTCTTGGATATTTTGTGGTCGGTTTTTGTAAATTAAATGCCGATTTTGAGTGAATGTTTGTGACTTTTGTGCAGTGGTGTTTTAAAAAGTTGAGGTGTATGACTGCTTAAATTATACACATGAAGTATAGGAATGTAGCTATGAGTGGGCGATATCGAGAAATAGGTCTCCCTCATCAGCTCATTCACTCTGGCTCTGCACACTGTCACTGTCAGTGTCACTGTCGGGTGACTGTCGGTTTATTCATTGTGTGCAATGCTATCAATCATCATGGGGACTTCATTCCCCCTCAATAGACATAAAACGCAAGTGTGTGCATGCCCACTGAATGAGAAGGGACTTAGGCAAACCCAGAGAATAGGGAACCAGCGCGCAAGCTGTATTGTCACACAGTATTGAATACAGCACGCGCGTCTGGTCCCCTATTCTCATGATTCTCCTGGTTTTCCAGGAGTTATTCCACGATTAGGCCGATGAATGTTTTATTACTACGCTCTACACAGACTGCAGTGACATTTCTCATTTGATTTGTAATGTATGTTGTTGGTCCAATCATGATCATGCCAGTAACATTGCGCAACAAGAATTCCTGTTGCACAATGTCAGTGGACATCATGGACCAACTATACTACAGAGTACAGTCTCAAAGTCTGAGTTTCAAAAAAGAGGGAGTAGATTTCTAACTATGCCAATAATGATATTCCCATCATAATTTGTGCAAGGTCAGTCAAGACAAGAGATGAAATCATGAAGCAGAGATCTACATGTAGACCTACAAACTTGTACAATATAAATATTCAATGTTTGACAAGTTGACATGATCATGAAATTGATGAAAATAAGAAGTATTCCATTAACCTGCAAAGATTATTCTCATACTTTTGTAAGAGCACTTAAAAGTGTGAATAAAGAACAGTGATATGCACAAAAGTTATTCTAGACGTGCTAGAATTGGATCCAAATGCATTGCAATGGACATAAGGTATTTAATCACATCATTTGTTATGAAAATTGATACATTTGTAAAACTTTGCAAGACAATATTCAGAGAAAATATTCTACTTTTGAAACTCTGACAGACCTACATTGTGTCTTAAATTAAAGGCATACATAATGGTGTTGACAGCACTTATTATAGTAATACATGTAGGCCTACAAGCTTTTCTTCAGATAAGCTTGTACTCCACAATAGTTTTAAAGGGTCACTAAAATAAAAAAATAATTGCCCATTTTTCATAGGAAGGTGTCATCAGGAGCCAAAAAATATCCATCACACAATTTTTTATGCATTCAGTCATATTTTATATTCATTTGAAAAGTACATTTTTGCTGATTTACACAGTCATAAGCCCCGGCCCTAAAAAAAACCATCAAAGCGACATCGTGATCACGTGATCTGTGACGCATGAAAAGTAAGGGAAAATATTCCACTAACCTATACCATGCGCGCCGGAGGTCCCCGGCAGCCAGCCCGGTGCCGAGCATGGTATTCACCGCATCGACCATTTGCATTGCGTATTTTCGTGTGTTTAATTCCTCACAATAACTTTGATTTTGGGACACAGTTTCATCAATAATGCCTAATCGGTGTATAGTTGCGGGCTGTAGCAAGACCCATAAAGATGGTGTAAGCCTACATCATTTTCCTAAAGATGAAAACCTACGGAAATTGTGGGTCGTAAATGTAAAGCTCACGCGGGCAGAGTGGCAAGGGCCAGCCCGAAGATGATTTTGAGAATCCTGGCCTCTATTCCGAATTTGGCATGAAGAGAAGGATAAGCTACATGTAGCTAAAAGATTGAGCTATTCCAAAGATCAGACTTGGAGTCAAGTCTTCCAATTTGTTTTTCAACGACAGCAGCTTCACCCGTAGACCAAAAATTCTGTCTCTCGTTCGTTAGCTAAGACGACCTAACGAACGAGAGACAGCATTTTCGGTCTACTTCACCCGTAACTCCAGGGAGCTCCAACGCGTTGGAGCTCCCTGGAGTTACTTCACCCACGGCCCTTCACCGTATTCTGCGAGGGGTTCAAACATATAATATGGTCGAATTTCCCTTGCCACTCGAGCTTCTTTGCTTTCGGGGTCTGATAAATCATCTGATAAATCAGAGTTCGTATCTGCATGGCTCAGAAAAGTCCTCCAACTCGGAATCGCGGGCACTTTTCCTCTCTCTATATAAGTTACTCGAATTCAGCCAAAATCTAGGTTAGTACTAACGTACTATGTAAAGCGAAGTAAAAAAAAAAGCCGTAAGTGTAATAAAAACAAAACAAAGGCGTTCACCAGTCGCTATGTACGAGGGACGCATAAAACAAGGCCGTACGCAGCGGGGGGCAGGGGGGCAGTTGCCCCCCCAGAAATTTCAAAATCATACTTTTTTTAAATCGGGTTTTAGACTTTTAAATGATCCAATAATTGAAAGCGATCATCTTGCCCCCCCAGGAAAAAAATTCTGCGTACGGCCTTGGCATAAAATGGCTGTGCACGCGTTTATGACCAATGCAAAATCGTTCGGCAAGCTCAGATGGATGAGAACATTGTTCAAAAGAAAAGCTAAAAAACAAAACAAGAGCTGTATATTTGGGCAAAAGCGTTTTCTGATCTTGTAGAAAATATGTTGCTAATGATTATTCACTCCTAAGATTATATTGATTAATTTCCTTTTTTCATAAATTGTCCGTTGAACAGAGGGGTCAAATACCGCATTCTGTGTACAATATTATATGCTGCAGCCTGCAGATATTGTGCCTCTTACTTTTCATACGTCACTTGGGGGTTAGCCAATCAGCTCACGAGTTTTAAGGAACGGTCCCAAAACCTCTACTTTTCCCCCTTTTTCGCCAAAACGAGACATAATTTGGATAATCGATTGGCAGATTCGTGATTAGAATGGAAAGAGCACCCATTTTTTCTCTCTAATTTAGTCAACCTTTAATGGCTGAATAGGTTTCAATAGTATTTGTGTGTATCAGCAGGGATTTATCCAGTCTAGATCATTCAGACATGAGAGGAAAATCATTATTTAAAATTTCACTTTCAACTCTGAATCTCCAAATTTGTAGCACAGTAAGAGTTGAAGGGTCCCTGAATCAGGTAATCTCGCAAATATATGTAAAGTAAGTCAGGTTAGAGTGATTTTGGTGCCTGTTTTACATCAGTGAAGCAGTGAATTTGCGACACAGTCCCATATAGGGCTTGGTCCCATGAAAGGGTTGACAGATAAAGAGTACGGTATTTCAATTGCATGAACTAAAGTTATGAAAGAAGAAATTTAAAGTGGTCAAGAAAAGTGTTGGATAGGAACTAGTATATTACTAATTGTTTCAGGCTCTCAGCTATTTATGTTTTACTGGTAACTTATTTTGTTTTCACTTTTCTATTCCTTATGTTGTACAGGCTCGTCATTTTCAGCACCACATCAGTGGGTGCTCAGATGGTGAAGGTAAGTAGATACAGACTTATAAATCCACTTTACAGCAACATTTTTACTATTTTTTCATTTTGGAGATCTACATTTATCTTATATTTTATACCGTCTTTAAAGTAGTCTTTTGATTCAATAGTTGTTCACATGATTGGAACTGTATGGAGTAAGTTTAAACCAGGTATCATATTAGTAAACGAAGAAGCTTGATGGGAGGAATTTTAATTTGTAAACAAATTTTTAGGCATTTATTGTTGTGCAATTCATCAGTGATATGTTTTTTTTCTCTCTCTCATACCCAGCCATGACAAGAAACAGAAATAACTACTTCTATATTAACACATAGTCACCCAATAGGTACAAATAGTAAAATACTATGCCGTATAAATTCTCACTGTTGTAGACTATAGGCCTATGAGTTAGCAGTCATGCTTCATGTAGTTTATTTCATGTAGACTTGACTTCAAATATTTCTTAATTAGTCATGACATTTTAATGTTTCTAGCCTCCTGTTGCATCTTGAAATGAATATGCATGATTTTCTTCCTATCATTACTCCTGCAGCCACCCATCCAGGTATATGGTTTTGGTGGTCGCTATGCTACAGCTCTCTATTCAGCAGCAAGCAAACAGAAGGCTCTCGACCAAGTAGATAAAGATATGGGCAGTGTAGAGGTACGTGATTGCAGGCTTCTCGGCACAAAAAAGTTCATGCATGGTTCAAATCGACAGATACAGTTAACTTTGCATAAGTTGAAGCTGTTGGGACCACAAAAAAAATAGTTTGACTTGAGCAAAATACTCGACTCACGAAATGTAAATAGCACATGTTTGCCTAGTTTGGAAAAAAAAAAATTGATTCAACTTTGGTAAAGTCGATTTATGCAACTTTGAGTTATGCAAGGTTAACTGTATGGCTTTACCGCATCCCATGGGTGTGATTTGAGAGGAACAAAGCAATTTTGCAGGATGAAAGTATGCATTGCACATTTATTGGTCCATATTGAGTGAAATTTGGCCTTATGACATCCCATGTCCACAGGTAGTTTGGGAGACCAAAACAACTTTGGATATTGAAAGTAGGCATGGACTGATTTTACGCTTGTCGGTACCCTTGTTCTGGGAATCTACTCAGGGTTTTTATTTTCTGAATTCCTCACCCTTGGTATCAACACCAAGGGTGTTATGTAATGGCAAGAAGGCTGGGTGATTGCATCATTCATCTAGGCATTATGAAAAGTAAAGGAATGCTTTGGACATAGTTTATTTCATTGCTCTATCATTGACAATAGACACTTTAAGTTTTCTAGATGGCTTTAATGTTTGATTGACTGACTTACCTCTCTTGGCTCAGTGATGCCACTGGCACAAGGCCTGTTGACATCATACACTGATACCGGCAAAAAAAGAAAAACACATTGTGATTCTGACAAGCCACTTCAATGGATGGATGATGGATAGATACTATGCTGTCATCTGTTTCAAATGAAACCCCCAAAAGTACAAAATCTACATTCTTAAAGGGGAAGTCCCCTGATAACAAATTTATTTTTAAAAGAAGCAGAAAAACTTAAGGAACAGACCAGTGAAGGTTTGGGCTAAGTACGATGAGAAATAAAGTTATGAATTTTTGAAGTTGTAATCATTCAAACACAAATTGTCGAGTCCATGACATATCTTGCGAGCTCCTCTCCCATTTGCCCTGTACCCCCAAAAATCATTAATTTGCATTTTCTTTAATGAAAATATTTCATCATACACACACCTTAGATGTAATCATTGATCATATGTTTTTATACACAAAACTTGCATGAAACAAATCTATTCCTTTATCGAAAACTAAGAAAATTTATGAAATTTTCTGTACTGAGCGAATGGAGAGGAGCCCTGAAGATACGTCACAGAGTTACCAGTTTGTGCTTGAGTGAGTACACCTTCAAAAATTCAAAACTTTCTTATGTCTTATCAGATTCTGCCTAAAATTTCTCTAATCTGTTTCTCTCACTTTCTTCTTTTATTTAAATCAACTTAATACCAGGTTGACTTTCCCTTTAAATGCCATCCTGTGCTCATTTTCAGGTCCTCACAGGAGAGGCAAAGTTTCATTGTTTGATTAGGCCAAGTAAACATGACTTTATATAGTTGTTACATCTTAGTTTGAATAAAGTTTTCATGATTACAGTGTATGTTTCATTTTTTCAGACACTAATGAAGAAGAGTGCTGCACTATCTGGCTTCATGAAAAATCCAACCATTAACAAGAAGGCCAAAATCAGTAAGTTATTTGAGCAGTTCGTTCATTTTGTATGACTAATTTCTATAAGTAACTCTTTATTGGTTTGGTGGACCAATGGAACAAACGGGACTGCTACAGTCGACTTTTGCACATATACCGTGTTTATATACTGCTAATATTGTGGCAGACCAGGGTTTCGATCCATGGTAAAATAAAGAGTTTTAAAAAAAAAATGTTAATGAAAATTCTATTTCAGTTCCATTCTTTGTTAATAAAGTAGCCGATATTAAAATCTTTCTTTCGTGGTGTATTACTTCTTTCTTTCTGTGGATGCCACACCCTTTTAAAATTTGAGTGTTGAACAGTGTGTTTGGACTAAGGTAGCTGAGCAAAACGCAGGAAAGATGCAAATGACAAAAATTATTCAAAATCATAATGTTATTCCATAGAGGCAAAACCAAAATAATAGGATGTAGAATAAGTATTTAACTCTATGAATATTTTTGAGCAAAAGAATATGACAAGTTTTAATTCAGATACACTGATTGTAATTTTAGATGCACAGGCAAAACTAGCAATTTTGCTCTTTGTGTCTTTCCCATGTCTTTACAAGCCATGACATTTAGCTAAGCTACCTAAGGATGTCTACATTTTTCTTCCAGAAACAGTTACCTCCATCTTGAGTTTTATAGTAATTGAAATTAAATTAAGTGAAAAATCACTTGTGAATGTTCATTTATGGCAATTGTCCAGAAACATGGTGGTGTAGAAAGGGTTGACTTTCGATTAGATGTACCAGATTCGGAAGGAAAAGTCAATATTTCAATGTCAAATGCTATGCTCTCTCCAAACATGATGGAATGTGTGATTTGTTCAGCTTAGAGTAGTTAGTGGTATGAGACGATTATGATCAACCCTTGGTTGTAGTCTATGCATTCAGACACTCCTTACAGTAGGAAAGTAATACTCTTTGACTTAAAGATAAAGTTGAGTTCTGGTCATGAGATTGTATTGTGAAAGAAACTGTTTCAAATCATTTGGGAAAGGTTGATCAAGACCCAATCTTGCTGAAAAGGACATGCCCTGCACACAGAAATGGGTATATGGGACTGCACACACATTTGGCATGAATGTTCGGCCCAAACACTTCAGGTATTTCTCGTCATTTTTCAAATATGAGGGCATTTTAAGAGCAATCCTTTTCAGGGGACATTTCTACTCTGATGTTTTTTCCAAACGGACATGAAAAGATGGAGAAAGCTCAAGAATTATTTTTCTCCTTTCCCAGAACTCCACCTTCTCTTCAAAAGTTAAAACAAATATGATTTCTCTCTAATAATGTCTAGGTGTAATCGCTGATGTACTGAAGGGCGAGAAGATGTCCGACTCGACTGTAAACTTCTTCAGCATGTGGCTGAGAACGGCCGCCCGACTGAACAAAGTCAAGGATATCTTTGTTGCATGGAGGAAGATCATGGCAGCACACAAGGGAGAGATTGTCTGCAATGTCACAACAGCTAAGGTGAGGTTACATCAGTGGGCCAGTTCATAGTTGGGTCTTGAAACATGGACTTAGTACATTTAGAGTTAAGTAGAGTTGTGTTCATGCAATACATTGTGAAAGAAACTGTCTCAAAGCAATTGGGAAAGGTTGATCATGTCTGCATAAGAATCGTTTTATACTGTGAGGTTTTGGAATCATCAAAATGAAAAGAAATAGACCCAATCTCACTGAAAAGCATATGTACTGCACACAGAAATGGGTATATGGGACTGCACAAACTGGTGACATGAATGTTTGGCCTATTTTGAATATGAGGGCATTTGAAGAGTTATCCTTTTCAGGGGTCATTTCTATATGATGTTCTTCCCAAACTGATATAAAAAAGAATGAGAAAGATCACAAATTATTTTTTACCTTTGCCAGCACTCAAGCTCCTCTTTAATGATAATCACACCCAAAATGATTGAGATGCTTCATTAATTGCTTTACCACTTTGAAAAGAATACTTCCACCTGTACAAAGATCATGAAGAGGGTCATTGCCCTTGGTGCATAAATCTATAATGATTATCTAACTTCTATCAGCACATATTTCCTGAGGGATTTTCCAGTTTGTTTTGCTATGTACATCTATTTTTGCTCATGTGCACATTGTAAGTACAAAGTGACTTGCAACCTCCTGTAAAGCTTGATACTAACAGGTCTCGAGGATAATGACCCTCTAAAGATTCACATCAACCTCAAACCTAAAAGTGACAGTAAATTGAAGTTCCTATTGGTGCCATCTTTTAACAGGATTTGAAAAGTGTCTGTGCCTCTCATTTTCCCATCATGCCCCATTTTAGTTTGTAGAAGCTTAGAATGTACCTGTAGGCAATTTTCCACTTGTGCAAAGTCAAAAATAATAGTTTGAATATAAAATTTGCCTACTATCCGAACAAGCTGTTTGTCATTATTCAAAATGAAATGCAATTCATTTTCAAATTATAATCTCAATTTAGCAGTCATTGTAAGATGGCACTGGTCAAGTTTTACCAGTTTAATGCCACTTTAACATCTATCCCATTATGAACTTAATGTTTGGGCTAAGATTAGGTTGTCCTTTCTTTCAGAACCGAAAATAAGTACATGTCTTTGGAAGATTATTCCCATTGGAGATATTCTATCCCCAATCCAACAATAAAACAAAGAATGAAAATTCATATTTTACTCTTAAAAGTTTATTTACCATTCATGTTGTTAAACATGGTGGCATGGAACGGCTAAATATCAACACAAATAAATAGAAGTGTGTAAATAATAATAATATTCTTGATTTATATATCGCGCCTAATATATCTATGATGTCTCTAAGCGCTGTACAGACATATTATTACCTCGGTCATCGGATTCATGGCTTGCCCGCTCACAATGCTGATCAAACCACAATGACTTTCGCATTGCCATCCTACCGGGTACCCATTTAACATCTGGGTGGAGAGGTGCAAGGTAGATAAAATGCCTTGCTCAAGGACATAAGTGCCGTGCCGGGGATCGAACCCACGACCTTTGCATCTCCAGTCAAGTGTTTAAACCACTCGACTACGACACCTATAAATGAGGAGATAACATTTTCTTTATACATTCTGAATGATCACTGAATGAGTCCTAGGTAAGAACATATTTTTTGTTTCATTCTGTATCAAAGGCATTGGATGGAAGTCAACAGAAGCAGGTCAAGAAGCTCTCAAGGCATTCGTCAAGAAGGGAGAGTCGTTGCAGCTTAACCTCAATGTAAGTATTCTATCACATACCCTTCGCAAGTTACGTAATATGCTATTTGTTGCTCAATGGATTTATTTATTATTATTATTCATTTACAAACGAACAGCTCACGGCATGTTTTTGTAACTCTTTTTTCCCCATTTTTTTTTTTTTTAAGTTCTCGACAGAAAAGGATACTTATTTAGATAATAGAACAGAATAATACATTGGAGAACTAAATTCACCTTCTTCTCATGATAGACTTGGTTAATTTAACAATTTTCAAAAGCTTCAATAAAAGATCCAACCCAGAGATCCTTGTTTATCATGTACAGATAAGTGGAAAATGAGATTAAATTATTGAAGATGTAAATTCTTGGCTAATTTATTTGATACGTAGTTGATCTTGTCCATTTTGATAAATTTATTTATCCTCCTCCTTCATACTTCTTTGTAATTATGCAATAAATTTTACAATGAATGTTGCATCACCAGATCCCAAACAAAAACCCAAACTAACCCTCCTTTTTTTCTGATCTATTTCAATTCTAGGTTGACCCTGCCCTGATCGGAGGCATGATTGTAGAGGTCGGTGATAAGTACGTTGACATGTCGACCGCATCCAAGGTCAGGAACCTCACAAACCTCA